>CM060262.1:5593161-6193161 GCA_030684275.1 Acipenser oxyrinchus oxyrinchus
TTGTTATGTAATTAACTGCACACCCTTATTTTGAGAACATGTGCATGAGATTCTATTCCACATGCTCTGGCTACAGGCTACGGGGCACTACATATGCATGTAACATGTATTTCATATTCTCGAAATAGACAGTGTGTTAGCTGCACGCTGTAATTTGTTGTTTACTGTACACTTGGCAAGGTAGCCAATAAAATTAGCTAGTACATTTTTTTTGTTAGTTTTTTTTTTTTTTTTTTTTAAATAGTGATTTCAAAGTTAAATTGTATATGCAGATGGCATAGCCTTTCATAATACTGCAATTATTACCATAGGTCATAAGAAAATATAATTTTTGTAACCCATTTAATTATAATTTTGAAGGGCATATATAACACATATGTGTTTACGTGTTAATTGCTATTTCAGTGTCACTGTGTAGTGTTGCTGTATTGGACTGCAATGCTCACTGAAAGTTTGCCCCTCAGGGCTCCACATTGTTTTATTGGTTTCTTTCACAGCCTTCCTGAGCACAATGATGCAGTGTTTCAAAGCGTCCCTGAATAAAAACGCAGGCTGGTTCAGGAGCTGGGCCTATCAAAAGATTTATTGAGAAGTCGTCCCATTGACAGTCAGGCGCATGGAAACCCACGGATCACTATAGTGATTGATGTATAATTGCTGTCTGGATGGGACTGTGCGGGAGAGAGGTACTCCATGCCACTGGAATTTCAACATCACGTCAGCTTTTAGGAAATATTTATAATCCTGCATCTTGAAGATTTATGATGTAAGTCCTTGAATAGTCAGGAAAGTTTATACACATATATGTTTTATATGGACTGCAGTATTCCCAGGGTGTGTGACTTTTTAGAGTGTAGTCATGTGTTTATACAAATGCATAAGTAACCATGAAGTTTGTTTGATGAATGTTTATTTTTTAAAACTTGGCTATTTAGCTTTCCCAAAAAAATTACATTTTAATGTCACTTTTCAGGAAGTGGTGTGTCTAATAAATAACTTTAAGTTCAATGTTTTCTCCTGGCTGTAGCTTTTGTGATTACTCTGAATCATTAAAATGTCAGGCACACAATCCTGTGATGAAATCCTGTATCAAAAATGCTGCGCCATTGGTTTACTTGTTGGTTTTAAATACCGTAATGCTGTCGTTTTCCAGCTATTATGTGTGAGATTAATTATCCTTCTAAAACTACTCATTGTCAAAATGATTTTATTTTAAAAAAAATTCCAAAACTTATCCTGGCATAACAGAACTGGGAAGCAGAGAGGGAACAATAGCTGGTTTGTGGGAACAGTGTAAATGTATGCAGCTGATCCAGTGGGAACAACCATTCAAGCTGCGTAAAGGGTTTTTTATTTAGCCAAGAGGACTTTTTTTTCCAATGATCTTTTTAATACAAAACAGCATTTTAAATATTATAATTTCCCACACAAAAGGAGCAAAATGTGAAGTCAATACTGCTGTGAATGTTATTCATTATATATTTATGAGGTGTTGTCAGCCATGAACAATTTTAAAATAACAAATACGAAAAAAAACAGTTAGCAAAGGGAGGCCTTGCCAATAATCTTTCATTTTTATGAATTGTTCTATTATAAAATGATATGGCATGCTATCATTAATGTTTCTGCTGTTGTTTTCATAATAATGTGCATGGAATCCTTTTTGATTACCAAAGAAATGTTTGACCTAATTTAGATGAATAGCAGCTTATGTACTTGCTGTATGAATAGGAAATTTAAGAACTCCTCAATTTAAGATAATTTAAATTCTTAATAGTGAAACCCATATAAACCCACAGTTACTATGCAGTCGGGGCAGCAGTGTGGAGTAGTGATCAGGGCTCTGGACTCTTGACCGGAGGGTCGTGGGTTCAATCCCATGTGGGGACACTGCTGCTGTACCCTTGAGCAAGGTACTTTACCTAGATTGCTCCAGTAAAAAACCCAACTGTATAAATGGGTACTTGTATGTAAAAATAATGTGATATCTTGTAACAATTGTAAGTCGCCCTGGATAAGTGCGTCTGCTAAGAAATAAATAATAATAATAATGTTATACTTATAACCCTCTTTACCGTGGTTAAGAATGTGTTTATTATTGGCTATATGTATTCGTTATTTACCGTGCTGTACAATTCTATAATGTTTAAATGAAGTGTTGGAATAGTTATTTTACTGTGCACAGTGAGCAGAAAGCAGATGCATTTATGCTATAAATTACTTTAAAGCACACTTTCTTATTTGTGGCGAATAAGAAATGTGTTTATTTACATATTACATATTAATTTTGAATTACAGACACTTGCTTATAATTTGAATAGAATGACATTCTTTGCTAGTAAATAATACTAAAATAGTTTATCTAACTCACAAGCCTGTGTGTGAAGAAGTTTCCTAGAAACTGTTGATCATATTTTTTTAAGATCCATATATATTGTGCTTTGACTTACCAGCGGGGATAGCTTATCTGGGAGCCACACAAAAACCCACTGTGTGCTTCCTCTCTGTCCTCATTCATGAGGGGGATGGCTTGAAGTATGTGGGGGTCTCCATACTCACCAAGCTCTACACATGACTAAGTCTTTGAAATGTTTTGTTACAGACTCCACAGTGTTTCATTCAGGTTCCAGGCCACCACATTCTGCTCCAGTCTGGTCACCTGACTACCAGTCTGCTTCAAACTTACTTCTTAGTGTTTTTTTTGTTTTGTTTTGTTTTACAGTCTGCATGCCTCAAATTCTTTACTCGTGGGACAGTGATTGATTGTAACTAGTTCATTGTTTCAGCACTGAATTCCGTAGCTTTTCACACATTGCACCCATGGTTACTGTCTGTAACAGTGCAAAGACACAAGAATTGTCGGAATATCAAGTATAAGGCTGGATGAAGTTTAAATGTAATGAGAACCTCTCCTGGTACAACCTGACAGGTAAAACAATAATTCCTCAAAATAAAGTACTGCATAGCAAGCTACTGGGGTCTAGAATGGTAAAATAGAATTTACACCTGCATAAAGATTTCACAGTAACAGACAGGTGAATAGGAAATACAACAGTGGCAGATAGAACGGACAGAATCCATGATATGTACACTTTCTTCTGTACCATCATTGTTTGTGTTTAAATTATCACTGGCTCTCTGAGTATTTATTATTATTATTATTGTTGTTGTTGTTGTTGTTGTTGTTGTTGTTGTTGTTGTTGTTGTTGTTGTGGTTCAGCTTTAGACCTATGGTTTTACTAATAATCCTAACAAACTATAGCTGTTGTATAGTGTGCATTTTTTAAAGGGTAATTTGCCAACAGCTCTAGCCCTGCGATGCCCTCCGGTCTATTCAATCAATATATTACTTAGCTTTAAGACATTCAAAGTGATTTTGTCTGTCACATTTTAGTTGAAACCAATGGAGAGATTAAAAGGCATTTACCCCAAGCAGATACAGCCCTGGACGGGGACGCAGGCCTTACAGATTGGCATTTTTTTTCAAAACAGTATTTGCACACACAGTGAGGTTCAGTCTCAATCGTGTTCCTCTGCTTTGAGTTACAAAAGGCTTTAGGCATTCAGAAACTCACATGGTAAATGGCATTTCCTCAGCACATGCTTACCCCAGCGGGCCTGACAAATATGGCTGAATTTTAAATACCAGTGGAGTGAGGCGGTCCAAAACTCTTGGTTGAAATGCCGGTGTGTTTGAGTACCCTTGGTAGTCTAGTCCGGCTTAGTTAATTTTGTCTGTTTTGTTTCGCGTTTGTTTTTGGCTAACGAAATTAGAGATTAAAGCAACGTCTTTGTTTCCCATTAGCAGTAGAACATTAATCTAATGTGTGGTTCCTTATTAGCTTTAATTAGGTGTTTTATACACTAGAAAATAAACAGTTTATGAAATATTTTTGGCCATTGTAACTTGGTCAAACAGTCCAGTTCCTGCACAAAAGAGTACTGTACTGTTGCAGGATGAAATAGACCACTACACAAATATGTCCCCTACTGACATTGTTATACAAGTCATTTGTTTTTCCAATGTAATTGCAGCTATTGAAATTGATTGTATTGATTGTCTGGTCATTTGCAGATGGGTGTGATTAGATGGCAGCTGTTTATTTGGTTTTACATTTACAGCAATACACGCAAGAGTTGAGTAGACTTGGGTAGGTACAGGTAATCGAATAGTGTATACTAGCTATTCTCTTTATTAATTGAAGTGTCTTTAATTCAAAAGCTCATCATTACAGAGGTCACAATAATGACATAGACTGCATGCTTGTATCATTGTTGAGTGGTACAGTGGCAGGGTGGATAGACCCTGTGCTGCAGATAGCTTCCTGTGGGCAGGGGAGCCCAGTACCAGGACAGTGCACATGTTTGACGTACAGTATGGGCAAAATAGAAGATGTACTGTTGTTGTTTTTTCTTTTGTTTTGTGGCAGAGAACAGGTTAATTCCCTGCCGGAAATGCAGGACCCTGCTAAGAATTTAGCCAGTTCAGGCAATCTAATTGGGCAGCTTAGTTATTTTTTTGATCAATTAACTGCACTGGCCTTCTGCTGTTAAATGCGGACCTCTGCTTGGCAGCTCAGTGTGTGTTTTGGGTATGCAGAGCCCAGATCAGAGATGACAAAGTCTCTTCGTTTGGGGTCACATGTTGCGTTTTGTAGGGCATGCTTGCCGACTTGTTTGTGAAATTTTGTTTTTGTTTTTTAAACTAAAAAAGAAGTACACTTGAAAATAAATGAAAGTCCACTAAGCATAACCCTGAACAATATAAACTCAGTCTTAAATCCTTTTACCTCGCCCCAGCCTGCCTGACCTGCTACAGGCACTTTTAAATGTTTACATAAAACCAAAAAAAACCCATTAATAAATCACTGATTAACAGGCTATGGGACTTTTGACTACAACCTTGTTGGAAGACTGTAAGCAATATTCTCAAGAACTGTGTTGGTCAAAACAAAATAAAAAAAATGATTAAAATTTAAAAAATCAGTTTCAGCTGATGAGTTATTATTTTAATGTTGTGTATATATATATATATATATATACAATTAACTTTGCTGTTGTTGTAAGAGCCAACAACAGTTTTATAAATACCATAACAGTATTTAAATGACCAAAACAGACTTTTAAAAATAGAATATAAAATATAGTCTATTTTGCGACACCGCATTAACCTTGATTTTTTTTTATTTATTTAAATAGTTGTGCAGTGAGCTGGAATTTAAAGTTGTTGAAAAACTTAATCCACTTTCATGCCAACTTAGCTTGTTATTGATGTAATTTTGTTTTTCAGCTGAATGGGAAAGGCTTTGTAAATTGTTTTGGTAAATGGACGAAGTATAGATTTTTTTTACAGAAAAGTAACTCATGAAAATAAAATGTACTTTCTCTCCCTTACCTACTCTCTGTTCATGGTTATCCACCAGGTCTTTAGACACATATCTTATCATTTTGTGTTCTTTTGTTACTTTTGTTTTCATGTCGGTTACACCCACGCTGGCCTGAATCTGTCCATTCAATGGACTTTTCAAATAACCTGTGCAAGTATTTCTGACATAGTGGTATTGGTTATTGCACGTGCAGATGCTTTTAAATAGTGCATCTCAGATGCAATATATACAGGATATAGATAAAACAATCAAAAGAGCATGGAAACATTTTGTCAAAGTTAAACCCATTTCCATTTCTTTTTCAGATGAGGCATGAAGGTCTGGCTCTTTTAGATTTGGTAAGAAGCAAAGTAGAGTACCAAAAAGCAAAATGCTCTGCAGCAATGGCTATCTGCAGCCAACACTTTAATGAACAGTGTTCCACGGGCTATCTGCACATGTGGATCATGCACTGAGTCAAATGAACATCAGTCATGCATCACCTGTTCAGCCTGGTTCTTGGACAAAGAGATCTATCGCGTGCTGGGGACCTTTTCTCTCTGAAAGATGCTGAGATAGAAGACAGCTTATCAGAAGCGTTGGAAGAAATTAAAACAATATCTTCCTCAGCAGTAAGTACTGGATTATTTTCTTGCATTTCATTAAAAAGCTGTATTTCCCCAGGTAATTATTTATTAAACCAAATTATTGAATTAGAATTTTGATCACTTAAGTGCATGCAGTATATAATTAGTATATACATATATAATAAGGCACCTACTGCATAGCAGTTTCACCTATTGCAGGTTTTAATACGTGCTTGATTAGCTACAGCATACAGGTAACAAGCTCAGGTGTGTTTTAATAAACTCATCGTAAAACCAGAAGTGGATCAAAATGCTTTTCAATTGGAGGCGTATTTTCCGTACCTGTAATAAAATATGAATAATTTCATTGGTTGTGAATCAGTCAGCATTAGCATGCATGTTTCGGGGTCCAAGTTCCTCATGCTTCACACATAATATTAACAGTTCATTGTTCATTGTTTCTCGAGGCATCCAAGCTATTATTCCTTCCATTCTGAGCCACCACATGTTCTGCCTTGTGTTTGTCCACAAAATGGTGTCCTGTTGATAAAACCAAGGCTAAAAAAAACAAGGCTGCAGTTGTTTGGTGGGCATCTTCATCTGAATAATGCCTACTTACTGTACGAAGGAACAGAGCAGTGCTAAGTCATTAGGAATAATATTGTTATAATAAATAATATCACTGAAGTAAAGAGTAGAGTGACTGGAAACAGTCCCTCTTTGTAAAGAAGTAGCCCAATATAGTGAAACATAATGAAAACAAGTATGGTAAAGAATATGAATGGTAAATACATTGCAGGGAAATCATGGAAAACCAAAAATGACCATTCAGATTTATCATGATAAGCGTAAACATATTGTATTATTTGAATCTCCAAGGATTACCTAACCAATGATAACGATCAGGCGGTGGTGGAGATCTGTATCACCCGCATCACTACAGCTATCCGGGAGACTCGCTCCATAGAGAAACATGGGCTGGCTCTGGTCTCACTGTGGGAATTGTGTCTGGAGTACAATCTGAAACCAGAAGGCAAGGATGAAGACACACCACACGCAAAAATCGCTTCTGACCTCATGAGCTGCATCCTACAGGTAAGTAAGATACCAGGGTCTGCTCCAAGGAAAAGTCTGGTGCAGCGTTTCTGGATTGGATAAAGCTATTTCAATACCATGAATACATGATCCCTCCAGGACAGACTGCAGACTTGTTGTTTGGATAAAGCTCACATTAGAGACAAAAGACCACACATGTCAACCAAATGAGGCTAAATGCTTTACTGTTCTATATTACGTTTTATTATTGAGCAAAATGGTATATTAACTGCTAATGAACCGCAGGGCTTTGGTAAATGAGAAGTTGTGAAAGTTGGCTGCCACAGCTAAGAGCCCGTTTGTGTTGGTTTTAGCTGTTATTTTCCTCTACCCATCATCCAGCATCATGTCTGTGTCAGGAAGTGCTGGGATTTGAACTCCCAAAGCTCTGATACAGAGGGTCGACAGGCAGACTGCAGAATATTATCTTGAGAGCTTAGTTGGATGGCTCATTTCTTCTAAGCTATTTAAGATTCCTTTGATCTGAGATGAGGAATGTTAGTGCAATGGAATTTTTTTTTTATTTTTATTAGATTTTAGATTTTTTTTGACCTCTGAATAGTGTGCCTTCCAGGTATTCCTGTGAGGAGCATAGCTTGTAGCACCTCCTGCAGGAAGAAACAGGAATAGCTGTGAGTTTTTCTATCTGTCAACATTAACTTATTTTTTCATGCCACTGGGAGAAATGCCAAAGCAAGAAAAACAACTTCTAAATGTTTTTGTCACTGACCCTTTGAGGGTGCTACACTCTTTTTTATTTCCCAGTAGGTATACCCCATTCCTATAGCATGAGTCATGTCACATATGTAGTTAATGGTGGGTGTTTCACTGACCTACAGTACATGGTGTGTTGTTGCTTTGTAATCCCATTAGTTTCAGGGCATCGTGCATTCAGAAAAAAAACATGTGTTTTAGGAAAATATGTCAAATTCTGTTCTTAGTTCCTTTTTGTTTATTATAATCTGAAACAAAAACACATTGGAAATGTGAAAAAACATCAAGTTATCAAAAGTGCCCAGCCATTTAAAGTAGAGATATCAAAAACACAAGCCAAGTTTCACGAAACCATTGGGGCAACCTTGCCTAGCACAAAGCAAATAGGCACAACTGTAAAACCGATGGGGGCCAAGGTTGCCCCAATTGTTTCTACTAACTTGCCTTGTGTTTTTCATGCATTTGATCTGCTTTTATTGGGCCTGAAAAACACAAGCCAAGTTACAAAATCACCCACCGCTTTGGCAGTTGTGCTGCTTTCATAAACTTAATGAGTTCCATGAGCATGCAAAACAATTTCCCTGTTGTATTATGTAGAAATGTTAAATTTCAAAGCAAGGACAGAATCTTGGCATATATATATATATATATATATATATATATATATATATATATATATATATATATATATATATATTACGTGAGTAACTGACCACAAATGAAAGTAGGAATATTTTGAATTATAGAAGATATTGATTGCACTTTTCCTTATCTATCATTTTAATCTTATTCCCTATTGCTACTAAAAATTACAACTGTCAAAGTATGACACTTTACTTACAGTATCCTTACAGTAGCAGACTTGTTAAAGTATCTCCCTTATACAGAAAGTACTGTAAGAGTCACATAACACATTTTTAAGCTGCAATTATAGCTGTATAACCTACACCTAGGTTGTATTCATCTAAACAAACATTTGCAAACATTCCCAGCTAACCTTTCCGTGATGTCATAATATCTGATGCTATTGTAGTATGTTTTTAAAACACAGAAGAATGACATATAATGTTTACAGTAATGTACGCGTACCCTGATGTCTGTATTGAGGTTTATTGACCCTCAAGTTAAATTCTGGCCAGAGTTTATTTTGGGTTAACAAGGATTGATATCGGGTGAAACAGCTGTCAATAACTACTCATTAGCTTGCCAAGAATACAGAAGCACACAGTACTGCACTTGTTCTGTAAAGTGGTGGAAGAAATTAAAAGTATAATTTGAATTATTATTTAACCAAGTGCAGTCAATACAATGCAGTCACTGTCAAGGCTATTAAGTGCATATCTGTGTTGTTTTTGAAGATACCCTTTAGCAAAAACTGTGACAGATTCTCCCCCTCTGGTTTCCTGAAATACAGATTTAACAGGACATATGGTATTTTTGCTCTGGGCTGTAGTAAAAGATAATCAAAGAAAGAGCACGTTTTGGTCTCTGGAGTATTACAGTGTTTGTTTGCAGGATGACGGGTTTCTAATGTTTTCCACATTTCACATTTTGCTCTTGTCACTCTTGGGGGGGGGGGGGGTATTTAGAATATTGGAATGCCAGAAGTAAATACCAGAAGTAAATACATTTACACTGTATCTAAACCACAGCCTCCTTGAGCTTTACACCTCTGAGAGTGGGTGGGATCTTTCTCTGCAGGTGGAGACCTATCTGTGTCTAATTTATAAGGGCTAAAGCCATGTGGCTTTATGGTAAAGTTTCAGTGGCTTGTTTTCTCTCTCTTCTGTTTCAACAGAATTACAACAGGCCTCCAGTCATGGCTCTAGCGGTGCCTGTGGCGGTGAAATTTCTGTGGCCTGGAAACAAGGAGCTGTGCAGGAACATGTCCAGCTATCTCTCTCTGGCTGCCATTGCGAAGGCAGACTTACTGGCAGACCACACAGAAGCCATCACCAAGAGCATTCTCCAAGGTACGAATGTAACTGAACAAGGTTATTGTGTTTGACAAATTAGGATGCTAGGGGGTGAAGGGATAGTAAAAGAGACACACTTGAGATGAGAAAAGCAAGCGCAGGAATTCTGTATGTGAAGTCATTACATTGCACTTGGATACAGAAAAGGGGCGCTTCTAACTGAAACAAGGCATTGTTGCACAACAATCACGATACTTGCTTATGTTATTGTATTGAAGATGTGGTCCAAGTGTTTGCTCTTACCTTACCACAAACCACTCACAAGATTATAAATAATGGATACAGCAAATAAGGAAACAGAGGGAAAAGAACATCACTGCAATAACATTGTCACCTTCCATGAGTAATTCACCTTTTATAAGCATTATCACCCCATAACAGGCTGATTTAAACAGTGTTTGAGTTTCAGCAGCTCTACTCTATTCAGGCTTTGTTAAGGCCTTGTTTTACGTCACCATAGAAACCTCCGTTTAATTCCCTGTGCTGATACGTGACCTTCACGTCTGCTTTTTATCCCCCCCTGTGGTCGATAAAGTTTTGTTTGGCAAATGTCACACGTTTTTGTAAGATGGCATTAAACTTCATGAAATACCTCTTTTTTATTCAAAGACTCCTGTGTAAAGTACGACAGTTGGAAAGCTTAACTTGAGCTGAAGTTTTATTATCCTTTATTTAATTTATCAAATGTTTGAGGACAAGATCTAAATACTGCCGCTAAATACTTTAACACAATATTAATCCAGGTGGATTTTCCACCATGGGTGATTATGGACCCACTTTCAACTACATACACTAAAAATACAGTGAAATGAGGTTCACTGTATAGAGTCAGGTAATAATGGCTCTTGTTATTATTATTATTTATTTCTTAGCAGACGCCCTTTTTTTTTTTTTTTTTTACATACAATTTTTATTTTTTATTTTTATACACATTATTTTTACATACAATTACCCATTTATACAGTTGGGTTTTTACTGGAGCAATCTAGGTAAAGTACCTTGCTCAAGGGTACAGCAGCAGTGTCCACCACCGGTCAAGACTCCAGAGCCCTAACCAGTACTCCACACTGCTGCCCTCTTGTGGTGTTGAATTCTGATATTAGAAAGTTCATCATTCATAAAACAAAATCTCTCGCTATTATTCTACCAGAGAGACAAGGCAGTTGTGTTCACAGTTTTATTCAGATGTTTAGAAAGTTGTATGAATGTGAAATATAGGTTTAAAAAAAAAGGCTTTATGTAAGAGGCGGTGGTTGTCACTTACTTCCAGATTGTACCAGGGTACTGTGTGTCAGCTTCTGATGTTGTGTTTCATGTGTGGTACTGACTTATTCATTTTAGGAGTCATAAGCAAAGGAACACGTACGGATCCATAATCAGGATCAAAACATTTACATTAAGTCCTAAACAATTCACAGAGATCATTTTTAAAACATTTAAAAGAGAGACTATCAAATGTTCTCCTTACTTCATGGTTAAAAGAGTTTTTGGGAGCCGATAGGCAAAGGACATTTTACCCAAACATGTGCCAACCCTTGTAACGACCAGGTTGGCAGAATCACAGGAACGCAGATTATAGTTGGTATCATACCTATTAACCAGAGCAGATAAATCACAAGGCACCAATCCTTTAAGAAACTTAAACACAAAACAGTACCAATGATAAAGCCTGTACAGGTCTGTAAGTGAAAGCCGGTCTAATTTTACATACATGTCACAATGATGAGTCAAGGTGGGGCATTCTAATAGAAATCAGTCTAATTTATCAGAACCAATAAACAATGATCCGTTGCCCCGAGCAGGAAATATACTGAAAAACAATCGGCGTAGAGAGCACTGATGGGGTCACAGGCGATGTTAGCAAACCAATTAGAAATGTCAGAAGTTTCCCTTTCTTGCTGTGCTGACTGGAACTAATACATCCTAGTTGCAAAACTATTACTGCAAGCATATCAAAACACACAGCTTTTACACACACTCCTTAGTGGTGTGCTTATTATTCCTGATGTTTGTGCAGCTGCTTTTCAAAGAAACAGCCTTGGGGGTGCGAGTGAGCTTGTCTCAGTGCTGTGCTGTCTCAGAACATCACAAAGATTCATTTCAATGGGAGATCTGACATCATAGCCATGCACCTAACTGCAGATACTTACTAATTAGTTTTGACTGCTGTTTTGATTGAGTGTTAGAAGACATGGGTGCTCTAAGGGGGTCTTTGCTGTAACCGATTTGTATGGTGGTAGTCCTGGACCATTTGGGAGTGGTGATCGTCTTTCATTTTACCTATTATTTTGTGGCTCCACATGCTACCTTGCGTTCCTCTGCATTAAATATTATACTTTATAAGAGCAGCCTAAAGTGACCAAATGAATTCATAATCATCTGTATATTTCTATGTGCGTAGCTTCTGTATAGATTAAGAAAGTCGCCACACCAACATACTGTAAATAAGCATTTGCAGGAAATTAGTAGATAACAGCTTAGCACACCCTTTTTAAAAGCAGTGCGATTGTGGCTTCAGTTAATTCCTAACTTGCCTTGAGGTACGAATCACTTTTTGGTGACTTCAGGTAATAAAGTTAAAAAGCCCAGGTGTTTTGAATTACTTTATTTTCATTTATGGGACACAAATATAAAATACATTCACTTTCATATCATAATGTTGGCTAAACAGAATTTACAATATAACACATGTACTCTACATATTAGAAACTGAAAGACGTTTTTAACTTGTAAACGTTTTATTTGTATTTTTATAATAATCTGAAAACAATCTAAAATAACACGTTCCAGCTTAAAAAAACAAAACAAAAAATAGAATTTAAAACAATAATCTTGAGCATTTAGCAACTTGCACGATAAAGCTCTCTCCAGTCAGAATGGCAGAGCAGAATCAGAGAGACACATTTGCAGTTCAGCAATGAGGGGTTTTAATACCCAGCTCCCTCTTGAAATGTAAGCAAAACTTGAACATTTCTGTTAGATGTGATTTAGGAATTAATAATTATACAATACCAATGAATAACTTCTTTGAAGACAGAAAAAAACTTCTCTTTTTAATAAAATTAGGCAAACAGTGACATGCCGTGGCACCTGAACAGCTGGCATTTTCTGTGTTCGGAAATAAAGGAACTGCACTTTTTAAACGGATATTATATAAACTTCCTTTAAAAAATAACTTGGTGTGTGTATTAAGTGTCAGTTATCTTAACTAGTGTATTCTTCTTGTTTTTTTAGATTCATTTTATACCATTTTCTATTTCAATGACCCCATCCTTGTAACTTTTTAGATATCAGCAGTTTAATCCAGTCCTATAGTCTCAATAACTAAGTAGTTTGCATGAAATACCACAGTCGTTTTATGTGGTATTTCTTAGGGATGTGTATCTTAGTATATCCACTAGAGGCAGTGTTGCAGGGGGACAGGTTAATGGTTACACTCTGGTATGCCAGCTGTACTTACAGCTTTGACATGATTCTGACAGCTATTGAGGCCGGAAGGGTGCTTTCAACTTTTGAGTTTTAAAGAGTCACCAGGAATGGACATCTGAAACATGAAATTATACTTAAAGAATTGCACAAGAAGAATATGTAATGCTGATATTTCACATCCATTCCAAGTCTTATCATTTGGTTATTTTTCAATCAATAAATGACAACATATTCATAAAGCGTTTAGCACTGGCACACACATGTATTATGAATACAGCTCATAGGGTGCTCTATGCTGTCCATAGATACATATTAGTGAATATACTGAGCACCGCCATGTGGTAGAATTTCTGTAACACCCCAACCAACCACATTTCCCCTAGTACTACACGAACCCTCCCCTTTAGCTAAGTGGGCTATCTGCTTTCCATCCAGAACTTTGTCCCAGATATTGAATCCAGTCAGCTTCCCAGAGAACGCCAGCTTTTCATCAAAACCTCCCACACAGCAGCCGTTTTTCTCTTGGCCTAGCTGTAAGATCCCTCCGTCTGGGATTGGGTGGCCTTCTGCCACTCCTGTGGAGGTAGCTGCAAGCTCTCCGTTTACCCAAAGAGAAGCATTGCCTTCGTTTGAGCTCCATGTGCCGCAGAAGTGGGCCCACTCTCCGACGGTGGCTGCGTTTGCCGCAACAGTTGAGGACGTGTCACCTCCCACAGAGAGGACTGCTGATTGCTGACTGAGACTGAGTTGAATTTCATAAGGGTTTCTCTTCGTCCCGTAAGAGAAAAGAACAGTTTTGTTGAGAGCATCTGTGACCTTGGACCAGATGCATGCGGTGAATGAATCAAGTGTCATGGATGCAGCAGGGTTGACACTGGCGAAAATCTTCCTGGAGCGCATTGGAAATAACAGAGCCACTTCGCACCCTGCAAAAGCAAAAAATGAAAGTTAAGAGATAAATTTTGTATTAATTCATTAATAAAAGGTTTGGTGCCATTTTTTTCTCCTCTTTCTTAAGAGGATTGGATGTACATATTCTAGTTTTCTAAACGCTCTCTAACATTTGAAACGCTGTTAAAAATGTATTTAGAAAGGCTTAATGTTTATTTTAATAGAACCCATCTTTTCTAAAATGATAAATGTCATGAAATTAATAATTATAGATAATAATATATAGTGCTATTGTGTCTAGCTGTGTTCAGCTTCTTTTTTGGTGGGCTTGGAAAATGTGTGATGATGTCACCCCCATCTGGCCAGCCAGTGAAAGGCGATGAAAAAAGGTGTTAATTTATTTTTTATCTGTCTGGTATGATTTCCAGATTATTTAAAAAAACAGTGTTACCGCAGAATATAAGAAAATGGGTCAGTATACAAAATGTAAATAAAGCCTGTAGGGCTGTAGGAATTACTCCATATGACTACTGTCCGTTACTATAGAAACCAGATGAGGTATTGATTTTCTCAAGTTATTAATATCCTTGACTCAGGATGTGTCTTCTGTTAGGTTTTTAACAGCTTGAATCATATAATAAGTACCAAAATAGTAAACTGCTTTGAATGCCCATGTGAGGCAAAGTGGTTGTTCATTTCCCATTAAAAAGGCAATCCAAAATCCAATAAAATAAATGAGCCGGTCCTGGAAAGTGACCTGTTTTATTTCATTTGATACTGCTTGTTAACAAAGAGACCTGCTTGCCTTGTCCAATGGGAATCATAAGACTGTGATTGGCTCCGTTCCAGCCGTGGTGTGGCATGCGTCACGGTTGTTTTATAGATCTGTTTGCCCGTGGCAACAATGAGAGTTAGACCGAGATATTGAATCAGTTGGACCTTTAACAAGCATCAGAAATTGTATCATATAGCTCACCACCAGTTAAGTACTGGCTCAATGTGAAGTATCATCGGATTCATTCCAAAAACACAAGGAAAATTGCACATTGGCCTTAAAGAAAACTTTATACGTAGCACTTAGCTAGGCCTGGTTCATGTTACTGTATTCTAGGGGTAGACATACCATGCTGGATTAGTGTCTTTGTTTTGTGATTAACAGTGTGGATTATTAATTATAGAGCTTCAACACTAAAGAATTAGATTGCAGGTTCAGTCACTCAAAACATGAATTTCTCCAGATATGATTCACAATGGTAAGCATAATTTACTGGGCTAGAGTTTAAAGTTTCTGGCTTCCTAGCTGATTATTTGTATAGTTGGAAAGTCATGTATGCTTTATATCTCTCATGACTGGCAGTCTGTAAGATGTACCTGTATTCAGTGAGATTTTCAGAAACAAATGTAATGTTAAAACAATTTCGGCGCTTATCTCTTGGACTTATCAACAATACATTTGAAGTGCACGAATGAGTTGATTAGCTAAACAGTGACAACCTGTTATTTTTTTATATTTGTACGTAAAAAAAAAAAAGTTTACTCTAATGAGAATAATTGTAATGCAAAAAAAAAGCTTTTGAAAAACAAAACACAATTTTTAAAAATCCACTAATTTGTAGTGCAGCAGTTAATTATTATTATTATTTATTAAGCAGACACCCTTATCCAGAGCGACTTACAATTATTACAAGATATCACATTATTTTTACATGCAATTACATTATTTTAATATAAAATACAATTGAGAGTGCTTACACCATTCCCCCACTGTGCCAGATTTTATTTATGTAAGGTTAGTCATCATGTGCTGTATATGTGAGCAAACAGACAGGGTGTAAACTTACCTGAAGGCAGGAAGTGCTGAGCAACCCATTTCTGGGAGAGCTGTAGTTCAGCTCTGGTTTTCTGAAGATCGTAAGCCATGGAATCCATAACCTTTTCTAACCCTGTATAGACAGAGACATCCTGCTGCTTGAACTTTGAATGCAGACCCTGTGCTTCCGCTCCATTCTGCCAGGCACTCTCAATTTTGCTGAGTCTGTATGCTGTGTCCTGGCTGGCCACAAGCAGCTGCTCCAGGACCTTGTAATGCTGGGATTGATGCACGGTGTTGGTATCCCCAATCCTCTCTGCGATTTGCATTAACTTGCCTTCCAGTTGCGAGGTTATGCGTGTGCTGGCACTGTCAATGGCATTAGTGCAAGTTCCAGCAAAATTAGCTACAAACTGATGCATTTCATCACGTATGCTCTGGAGCTCCACCTTAATGATCTCGTCCACATATTGGAGGAGAATGTTTTCTCTCATTTGTGAGTTCTCCAGCATAGAAAAAAGTTTGTCCCATTTTGTGAGTTCTGTGGACTTACAGGGAGTCGGGGTAGCTGATGGATTGAATGGAAAAAAAATGAGTAAGATTCCAACAATAATTCACAGTATTAAGCAACATCAGTCCTGCACTGGTGGGACTGGGTAGTTGACAAACTTGCCTGCCTCTAATGCTGTGTAATGATTTAGACATTTCTTTCCAAGTTTTGAAGGGGCATACATGCAAAAGTGTAATCTAATTTAAACTTGGATTAATTTGGAATCTGACTTTTTTTAAAATCCTTTTTAGTACCCTTGCCAGGTAAACTAAATACAATTTAAGTCTGTACTTAAGATATGTAATAAGAGAACGTACAGTAATTAAGTTTTGCTAGCTTGTATAAAACGATTTGTTAATAGATGCTCAAAGAAATGGTTTTAACCTTTCTTACCTTCTTCGGGGTCGGAGATTTCATTGGAAGACAGATTTTCAAAATGAACCTGAAGATGTCCGTCATCATATTGTCCCAACACCACGGAGGACAAACACAGAAAAACTCCAAACAATACCTTCAGCATTGTCATGTCTGGGTTGTTCAGCAACACGTAGCTCAGTATGTAGGGACCTGCAGTTAATGCTGAGCAATCTCTTGGCTTGCTTCCTTGGTGTATTTTAACCGCCAGCTAAACAGAGACTGTGAGAGCATCAGTCTGCACGCTCTATATAAACACCATATGAGTGAATGAGTGAGTAATGCTTCGTTGGAGGTAGTACCGCGTTGCAGTCAAATACCGTAAAAGTGCCTATGCTGTTGTGAAAGAGGGCTGAGTTTACCAATCCAATCCTTGGAGGTTTTTGGGATGTGTGGGTGGATATAGAGGGACAGAGGGGGCTTCAAAGGGGGTAATTTGAACTGCAAGGCAACCATAATCACTTCCTCATGAGATTACTTTTTTTTTGTAACATGAATTGTTAGCAATGTAAAATGAATATGGAACGAATACAATAAGTTCAGTGTTCAATACATATATATATATATATATATATATATATATATATATATATATATATATATATATATATATATATATATATATAATTTATTTTTATTTTTTTTAACAACTGTAAAGCTAGCTAGAGACTTGCCCAGACCACAGTACCACTTTGGGGAAAAGTGAACAAAACGATCATTCAGACAGGATGCTATAATCATCTATTTTTCATTTCAAATATTGTACAGGTATATATGCCTGGTGGCATCTAATAAATCATTCAAAGGACTCAATGTTTTTGACCTTCATTGGACCTGATCTTAATGTTTATGAACTAGCAAGAAGTAACTTGGGATTAGGCAGGTACATTTATTAGGTTTAGTTTTATAAAATGTACGTTGCCAAAAGAATGGAGGCAAGCTTTGAACTGGTGCAGAAAAAAATGGAGCCTGTTGTCTACTAATCGTTACCTGTTGATGGGAGGATAAGAAATACAGTAACTTGCATGGCATGTATTTACAGAATGACAATGGAAAAATACTGCTGCTTTTACCTCTATATTAATAGAGCTGGGATTTTACCAAGGGGTGACTTATTGACACACGTATTATATTAAAAATACTGCTTTTGATGTTTGGATATCCCCTGCAAATTTTCGGATTGTAAAAATAATTAGTCAGAAAATATTTACTCATAAGTACCATCTAGTCCACCACATACAATATAGACATCTTATTTGCAGGTGTTTATTTTATTTCTTGCTGTTTTTGTTGGTGTTATGCTGAACATTTTCCACAGCTACTAATAGAGTTCAGTTTATTTTGTCTTTATACAAAAGAAACCTTCAATTGAAAGACGGAAGAATTGCTTCCAGATGCCAAATTATTGTCAAAAAAATTCTATTCCATGTGGACACACCAGGGGACAAAATGTATTTTACTGAACCATGTGTTGGTCAACATATTCCATGTTTCTTACATTGGATGTGGACTTATTTTTAAGTATTTAAAAAAAAAAAAAAAATTGCGAGGCACTCTTAAGAAGCAGTTAATTAATTACTAGTACAAGCACCACAACAAATTGGCAGATAATAAATTTGAAATTAACACAGCAAACATGTGGTTTTGCTGTTAGAATGAAATCCACGGACAATGCTGGCCTAGGAATTATTCTTAATCGAAACTAAATCGTGAAAATTGGTTCTGTGTATTGGCAATAATCGCAGCGTTTTAGGTTTTTAATTTTTTTTTTCTGTCTGTTGACTGAATCATACCTTGCTTGGTTCACACAGGTAACTATATGCTCCTGCGGGTTCTGCCCTCAGTGTATGAGAAACAGCCGCAGTCCATAAACGCTCACATTCCCGAGCTGGTGGAACTGATGGCCCAGCTGGATCAGCCTGAACAGCAACACCTTCTCAGACTGTTACTGATGGTTGCCAAGCAACACCCTCAGGTAACTACCCCTGGAAAACTGGGTATTTACATAGTAGTTACTTGGTAAAAATGTGTATACTTACACATCATTACATTGTTATTATGCATGGTTACAATGTACTTGATGTGTAAATCGTTTTGCATGATATATGTAACTACATAATTGTATCAGAAAAAAGGTTCGGGTTCGGGTTAGGCCTGGGACATAAGTGCCCATATCAGATGTTGAGTTCCCAGGGTCCTTTGCTCAACTCAAAGTGAAATTAGATAATACCAATATCTGAGTAACTGAGTAACTTTTATGTCTGCAAAGTCCTGAATAAATGTCATGTATCTTTCTTCTTGCTGCACATTCCTGAATGAAAAGGTTTTTTTTTTGTTTGTTTTTTAAATGTGTTTGCATTTTATAACAAAACTGATCAGTTTGTTTTAGTAGTACTGTAGTTCTTCATTCATTTTAAGCTACATACTAAAAAATGTAATTCAAATATTTTTGTATAATGTGTACCATCATTCAGTTCAGTTGCTCCAATATTGTTATTTTAAAGAATAATTGTCTCTGTGGTATAGTATGGAAGGCCAACATTTTGCATGTTTCTTTTTTTCTGTAGGCATCACAGCCGATGGCCAAAGAAAACATATAATCCAAGCAAGCTCAATAAATCATTAAATTGACCACTGAACCTATATACAGTACATCTTATATTTACGTAGCTCATGATAAACATATTACATCTGGATGGCAAACAGCTTGTTGTAATGCTGTAATATAAATATCTATAGTCCAGTGTACAATCTGAATACAATGTACTGTCTGTTGAAGTTTAATTTGACCAGATGCAGATACATGTCTGTCTTCATTTAAACTATTTTAATATACAGGTACATAGCGACTCTGCAAAACACCATTTATATATCATCAGAGCCTTCTGCAACTCATATAACTGAAGACTTTTAAAATTAATACTGCAGTAAATCCAGAAGCTCAGGAGAGGTGGGCGGCTTCACTGCAGCCAATGAAAAGCCAGTGTTAGATGCTCTGTGCCATTAACTCTTGAGGAGCTCCAATGAAAGGAGAGAGTTCAAGATACGCTAGGGGGTACAGTACAAGTTTGTGATTAGGCAACAGGTTTTTAATACGAAATGTATTTTAATTCAATAAAAATAAATTTGTTTGCTTGTGTATAAATAAATATATGAATGTATTTTTTTTTACTTTTAGGTGTTGAACAAGTCTGTTTCTTCATTAATAAGCTACCTTCACGATCCCAACCAGAATGACTCTGTCCTTAACATCCTGGTGGAAGTGTCTCTCTCCCAACCGGCAGCTGTCGCCTCTTTTCTTCCGAACCTGAAGGCAGTTGGAGAGGATTTACCCAACCTGCTTGGGCAGATAGCAAAGATCTACGGTGCTGTGGGACACTTCGATGAGGTGGGTGTCAACCTTTTGAAATCAATGTTTGCGCAGAAAGTGCATGCTGAACATTCCATCTTTTTAATGGATCTTGACTAATTAGACCTCTTTCAACTGATTCATGTATGTTCGCTAATGCAGAATTCCTTGATTTAATTCACCAGAGCTTGACAATTATAACAGCTTCATGTATCTGTAAGTCTCTGTGATTATTAGTTTGTTGTGTGTTAGGTGTTTCTGTAGCATCAGCTTTTTGCTCCGGCTTAATAGAGGTCAATACCTTTTTTGTGTAACGTGATTTCAAAAAGTCTTTGAAAATGCCGTCACAAAATGCGTTTCTGGTGTATTGGTACAGCTTTATCCCATAACAAGATTATCCATCATGAAAAACAAGTTGTTTTTACCGATGCTTGTTTCCCCTGGTAGTTGGCTAGCTGTTTAGATAGTTGATAGAATTGCCGGCACTGATTCTGCTAGTTGTGTTCAGTTGGTTCATCAGGACCTGAAACAGTATCTGTTCTGTGATTAGCACAGGGACTTTGCTGGGACCCCTCGGTCTCAAGCCATAAAAAGTCCGCACACAGCCAAGCTTCAAGTAACATGGTTTTGAACAGCAACACATTTATCAGCTGTAAACCCCACGCAGTGTTCATTCGCTTGTCCTGTTCATCTTGTTTTATATTGTTTGTTTATTCTATTTGTCTTGGATTCATTTCTTTTCACAGCTAATGGAGAACACAAAGATTTCAAAATCAGGAAAACAAAACAAAACAAAAAAAAACATTAGATTAAGCTTGTTCCTTGTTGAAGAAATTCAGCATGTTTATTTTAACCAGATCCAATTCCTGTAGATTCCTGTCTTCATTATTTTAATATAAAAAGGGAACATGAAAACATGATTTAAGTATCATTAGATCCCACTGCAGAAATGTATCTGAAGTAAGAATTGGGTCAAATTGAAGAGAAGCTTGTTTGCTGTTTCCTAAAAAGAACGTTGCCTTATTTGAGCAGCTTTGACACTTTAACTCATGTTGCACTGGCAGGCTTTGAATCCGAATGCTGCCTTTGTCAGTGTGTAAAAACAAACGATGGCATGAAGACGTTGGGTTGTTTGTTCTCTTGACAAATATCTGTTACATATAAGATACACATCAGCTTAAATTATTCCCTCCATGAGGGCTCCCGAGTGGCGCATCCGGTAAAGGTAGCGGTGAGCTGAGCCTAAAAATAATTGGCTATTCTAAATTGGGAGAAAAATGATTAAAAAAAAATAAAAATTGGTGACTACTAAATTTAAAAAAAAAAGAATGATTCCCTCCAGCAATTGTAATTATGAAGCTGTACATGCAAGATCTGCTTTTATCTTGGTTGGCCAACTGCTTTGAAACAGATACAATCACTGAGGAAACATATGTTTGGTGCAAAGTCACTTCTGTAAATGAACTCAGGAATGTTTTATATTCCTGCAAATTAGCATGCCTACAGAACTGTTTGTTAATCCAAATTTAAAGTTGTTTTTTTTTTCTGGAAAGACAACTGTGACAAAAAGGAAAATGGAAGATTATGACTAAATAAACCAGGTCCTGTATAGTGAGGGATTGAATGCTGTATTCTGTTGCCAGTGCAATTAACAGTTTATATGAAACATGAATTACAACAAAGACTGCAATGCAGCTGCCTACTTAGTTATTTCCATCATGGTGAAATAAAAACCCCATCCAGTTCCTTTAATCTAGTGACATACAAACTTCCCGTTCTTCTGCCAATTTCAATTTTCTTATGTCATCCCTCTCCCTACTATTTCCAGCAATCACGCAAGCAGAATTCCCAATATTTGGATCATCTGTCAGCTCAGTGTGCAGTAAGATCTGGAGATTTTGGCAAATGTTGGTGTTGACAAAGACAACCACACAGCTCTGAAAATCCATCCTGCATAACTCCATGTGCATGTTTCAGGTTGGCACAGCTCCAACATCATTCAGTGTTTGAAGAATTCTGCTGATTATGAAGCGATGTCTTTGAGCTGTCCCACTCCTAGCAGCTGTAGTCAGCCTGCAATCACTTCTGACTGCATCACGGACTGCTCTTTCTTCAAAACCCAGCTACTGTCAATCTTTTCTTCTACTCAGTTAGGGGTTGATTAACTAATAGATCCTTTTTTTTTTTTTTTACATAATTAACAGAATCAGGCCCATTGCCAACAGAGTTTGCTTGGTGGATAATTAATCAAGAAGAAGCCTAGTCTTTTTTCAGTTTATTTGATTGGATCACGTGCAGAGTATTAAGCTGTGCTTATTAGTCTTATTACAATGGTAACATTATTGGAACTATTGCTAGAAAAAGGTTAATAATTTCCTGACCCCTTTGTATATTTAATGGGTACATAAGAAACAGCAAGCAGCAACCAGAAAAATAAATTAACTTGAGTTCACAACAGAGAATTTGACATGTTTAAACGTAATGAATTAAACTAGATCCCCTGCTGCTGGTGGAAAGCCCATTGAAGCCTGATGAACACTTGGGTTATTAATAGCTCCTTTGGCATAGGTTATTATTATTATTATTATTATTATTATTATTATTATTATTATTATTATCTGCGGGATGTCGAATATTTTGGTTACCTCCAGACTTGAGGATATAAATGGCGGAGCAATCACTTTACTCATTCATGGCATGATAAATGTTCTGTCTGCTAGGTATGCTTATAGATCCCTTTCATCTGAATAGCTTACTGATGTCTTGTCTTTCATACTGTACTAAACTGACAAAATTGCAACCTTTACTCACAATATCAAGTGCATTTAAACTCATTCATCCCTCTGAAGACTGATTGAATCCATGAGTGAAGTATATTTTTCATTTTGAGCTCTACTGATTTTGACTACCATTCCATAACTCCGAAAGTGTGGAAGAACTATTTGGTTAAGGCTCATTACTTGTGACTGAATGTCAGAAAGGTGCTATTTTGAACACTTATGTGTTTTCAGGTTATTATTCCATGTAATGCATGCTGTCTTTTACAAAACACAACATTGCATCATTTTGAACTTGCCAATTAAAAGAAGAGTGCTTGACCGAGAATTAATTCTATTTTCATCTTCATAGCTTCCAACGCCATTTTGGGAAGCAGTTGTGTGGTCATATTGTTACACCATGGCTGCTTTTAAGACTCATTGCATTAAATTGTGCTGGGACAAACATGGCTATTGCAGGTTTTGGATTATTATTATTATTATTTTTTACAAATTCAAATATTCTTTCATTTTTATTCATCCTGAAAAAAATAATAAAATAAATATTGAATCACACTAAACTACACTACCAAACAAGTGAGAGAAATATTACAGTAAAATGTGATTTCGGACATAACTAAATACAATCTGCAACCCCTAGAGGCAAGGATGATTTTTTTGGGTGTACATTTACGGCAAACACCATATATAGTAATTTTTACTTTAGATTGCTGTGTACCTGCAAACACTTGGTTGCTGTATCTCATTGTACCTTTGATTTTTAAAGCCAAACTAAATCTAAACAGAGAACCTGTGTAAATAAAACCAATACTGTTTCATCAAACGTTATCAGCTTCCAAAGAGAGGCAAAAGATCAGATAAAATCTATAACCGGATACTAAAATACCAACAAAAAAACTAATAATAAATATACATTCAACATGCCAAACTGCACATGCTTTAGCTGTATGCATTTAGAGCAGACATGAATCAAATTAAAATAAAGGAAGTTATGTCATGGTGCCGCCCCTCTAGGGGTCCAGTGTATCAGGCTATTACTGAGTTAAAGCTCATTAGGAGATCTGCTGCTTCATAAAGCTCAGATGGATCAAAAGTCATAAAGCCAAGAATGAGTAGCAAACACTCTGGTGTCCAATAAATCATTTCGCATTTCTCTGCGACATTTCCTGAAAACATTTATAAAAAGCTGTCATTATGTAATGCCACTTTTCATTAAGACTGCAACATAAGTAGTTTTAATTTTAGACTTCATTGTTAGGATAAAACTCTTGAGCAATTTCCTTTTGTTTTCTTGTGTTTTATAGACAAATATAATACTTATTCTTACAAAAACAACAGCAATAATAATAATAATAATAATAATAATAATAATAATAATAATAAAATTGAGGTATAATCTTGAATAGATAGCTATATTTGTTTTATTTCATTTCTAAATTGTTTTGTTATTCAGACATAATTTACACCCTCACAGGGATTTATTCTGGTCGAACAAATGCAATGAAAATGGACAGTTCTCTAACAAAAAATATTTAGGTCAGGTGACTTTTTAATTAACTAGTATGCTGGGAAGCAAAGGACTCAAACAGCGTATACTCATATTGATTTTTTTAAAAATTTTATTTTAGTTATTTTTTTTTTAGTGCAGATTTAGGAGCTTCCTCTTTGGTTTGTCAACCTTTACTGGAAAGTTTGAAAAGCACTTTTGGAATACTACCATTAAATCTGCGCAATACTCAGGAGAAACCCAGGCAGAGGCAATAACAGGCCACACTGCATGTCAAAAACTCAACTGATTTGGAACAGCTGTTGCACAATGGCCCTGATGTGGTAACATTCTAGTTCTGAGGTATGGCACAGTGTGTATAGGTTTACTGTTGTTGTTCTGTTATGGCTAAAACCGTTGCATCTGTCCTAATGCTACCATTGGTAATATTGATAGAATATCGCATTACCACTGAAGATAAATAAAAGAACACCTCTGTGGAAGCTTAGATATTAAACGTTGTCACAAACATGCCCTGATGTATCTTTTACCCTTATAATCAAATAGTAAAGAGGTGTCAAAAGTATTATAAATAGTGTGTATTAATTTGTGTGAACTCAAGGACTAGGGTTGAGAAGAACCGCTGCAGTAGTTATAATATTTTATATTTTCATCTCTACAACCTTTCACCCTGTAGCGATAACCCCTGTACAGTTTTAATTGTTTTCCTATTAAATGTTCGCTATTTGGCAGGGATTGTTCTATTAGTACAGCTGTCCTGCTTGGATAAGCCGCCAGTGTCTTTCTGACCCTGTCTGAAACAAAACAGAAAAATGACTTCACATGCTAGATTTTCCTTCTTTTATTCCCTTTTGTTTTCTTATGCTTTGTAACAATGCAGAGAAGCCTTGAGTTGTGGTTTAATGGACAAGGTCTCTCGTTTTCTGTAAGATTGTTTTGCAAAATCGGCTTAGCTTTCTCTTTTTGACCAGATGATGCTGTCTAATCACATTAGAAGATGATCATCAATTCCAATAACTGGTTCGGCAGGATCTATTGCATTCATATATGCCAACGGGTTCCCATCTGAGTAAATACAGCTGTGTCGTATTATAAGCCTGTTTTTGCAGATATTCTTGTGTCTCGGTTACTTCTTATGGTTCATGTAGCAATGTGAAATCAGTAACCATAATACAAGCAACCTTTAAAAAGAAAACTCTGGCATTTTTAATTTTTAAAGGTGCATACCTTTAATAAACATGTAACGATATGTAATCTTTAAACTTTCATTACAAAGAGACACAGATAATATACCTTGTACCAAATATACCAAATTCTGACTGTAACCCTTGCTGCTCAATAGCTCGTTGGAGCCAAATGTGGCACGCAGTGACCTTTTTTGTGGCCTTACAGCGGAATCTCAATTATTAAATTATAAAAAAACTGAATTTTAAACGATTTCCACATGTCTGCAAAGAAAGATGTCCCCATCATGAAACCCTATACCCAACCCTCTAAAACAGGAATACTGCGTTTCCGCGGCCAGTCCTTATTGAATTATACTGTGTAAAATAAAATAACCATGTTTCCATTGTTATATGGCATGCGTCTTATTAAGCAATTCCTAAAGGTGGCCATCAGTCTAATTGAGTATCACTGCTGTAACACATACGCAACACTGGGCTTGTGCGCTAGGCTTCTACACAACATGGTGCTCAAGAGAGTAAACTATCTGTTGCATCATTGCAGCAGAGGGCATTGAATATTCAGAGCAGTGAGATTTGAATAAGCAGCAGCAGAAATAATCAAACTCCTCAGATTAATAGTGGTCTAACTCATGCTAGACACTACCTGGAAGTCAAAAATGATTCAAGAAAATCTTAAAACAAACTTTAAATGTTTTAAATGATCCCACTCATCCCTTTTTAAAAACTGTGCAAAATATCAGCTACTAAACTGGACCCATAATCATTTTAGATTATTAATTATGCAATTTTCTTTACATTTACAGACTCTGCATTATTAGAAAATGCACAACAAACGCACACACGTATCTCCTTAATTCACAAATACACCTTGAGTAAGTGCGCAATAAGATTCCAGGAAAGGTAGATTGAGCAAGCTGGATTGAAAATAGCAGCTCTTCTCACTGGCCCTGACATTCAGTTATTTTGAATTACAGTAGGTTTGCTCTCAGTGCTTAAGAGCTTTGTGATGTACCAAGATATGCTGCATTTTATAGTCAAATGCCTGCATCACACTGTGGAGTCAGTCCATTATCATACTCAAAATATCTCCATTCACATTGCAAACTTGTCTATAATGCATGAATTCTTGACAGCTGTTCCACTGTGATGTCCCATTTTACATGTACAACAGTGCCATGTTTCCATGCATGTTCCATCTGTGAAATGTCTCATGTTCTGTCGTAAGAGTCGACTCATTTGTCTTGCCTGTCAGGAGAGAGCCAGGAGTTGTCTTGTGTACCTGGTGACTCTGTTGGCAAGCATGGAGCACACCTTCCACCACACCCTCCTCCTGGAAATCAAGGGCATCACTGATACCTTCAGCAGCATCCTGGGAGCTTACAGCAAGGATATCTATCGTATGAGCAACAGTTTCACTGCCATAGCCAAGCTCCTGGTGAAGAAGCTGGAATCAGACAACGCACCCACTGACAGGTAATACTAGGAGCTAAAGTTACTTATCTAAGGTAACATTAGGTATCAGAGGACTGGTGCTAAACAGGGTTACTGTTTTTAACATTCAACCAGTAGTGTAAACCCCCTAATTCCTGTCATTTGCAACCATATGCCTCCCACATCTTTGCTCTTGGAACTACCCTTTGGTCTGTTAAATATTCTTACAATATGTGTGTGTGTCTGTGAGTGTCTTTGGCAGCCAGTCAATACACCCCTCAGGTTTTAGGCCAAAGACCATATGGACGTGGTTACACTTTGCCAAATTTTAAATTAATAAAATAACTAAGTGTGGATAAGTATCCTGAATTCTTAAAATAGTCTTGATTACTCAAGACACCAGAGGGGACCTGTACTGATGACAACAAGACCTGTTATTATTATTATTATTTATTTCTTAGCTGATGCCCTTATCCAGGGGGACTTACAATTGTTACAAGATATCACATTTATACAGTTGGGTTTTTACTGGATCAATCTAGGTAAAGTACCTTGCTCAAGGGTACAGCAGCAGTGTCCCCACCTGGGATTGAACCCACGACCCTCCGGTCAAGAGTCCAGAGCCCTAACCACTACTCCACACTGCTGACCTGTTGCTTTTGGATTAAGCATTCAATTAACAGCCATTTCCCATTAATCCTAAATTGCGCTTCCCAAAATACTGTACTCACATACTTTTCTACCAGAATGAGTGTAAGGAAACTACTGGAAAACTAAGTCTGGCAAAAAGCTTTATTTCTAAGCTCAGCTGATTTAGATAGGAGTTTGTGCCAACTGTGGTATGTGGATCGTGGACCCCCTTCCTGTTAGGATCTGTACAACAAAAGTATGAACAAAAGTGCTCATTGACAGCAGCGATAAACCTATTCAGTATTGCACCAGTAAGATCAAATGCCATGCGTGTGGGTCTGATTAAATCTTAGTGGGTTTCCAAGTGACCATTTCAGCAAAATCATTGTATAAAAATAGCCAATTACACCACTGCCAAAATAATCATTTTCCACAAATGCATAAATACGAAACCCATATTTAAAAAAATAAAAAAAAAACTATAGGAAGTGTAAGCCCTGCCAGAGCATGTTTGAAACCAAACCCATTCTGATGAAAATAGAGGTTAAGGTGCTGAATCTTTATTGTGTACCAAGAGTTATCCCATTACAGGCTGTACTGCTAATAACACCTGAGGCATGTAGCATTGAGAAAGGGTGTTTAAGATCTCCGGATCTTAAGTATCAGTACAAAACCTCTATTGAAATCATGCTCAAGCCCTGAGCCAATCGCACAAATTGTAGTCAAGGATAATAGAACCGTGGTTGTGAACATGGTGTTGTATGAAAGACTATTGACAGTGCTCCCAAAAAGATAGAACTGAAAAACAACAACCACACCAGTGGTGATCTCGATCTTACCATCATTCATCAATGTTTCGTTATTTACACAAAGCAGAAGGAACTTCAATGGAGAGATTTGAAGAGAGTTGTTTTTATCAAGCTCAGTGCAGACTTTTGTTGTGAGAGCCAATGTCACAACAACCATACAAGAGGAACGTGGCATTAGATTTCAATACAATGCTGTGCAAACTGGAATAACAGATACCTTTGTTTGGGGCAATGCATATACAGTAAGAAACAACACAATGCAGGGATTACTGCCAATCAATTTAAACACAAATGTAGATCTCTCCATATGATGTCATCCGCCTCTCTGTCTTCATTCCAGTAACTGATGTCTCACTAGTAAGTACGTTTGTATGATTTGGAGTTTATTTCAGTTCTGCTCAGTTGCACTAAAGACTGTGAAGCAAACAGTGTTGAAAAGAACACAAGTTACTGAAACGAATTTTAAAATTGCTTATATCTATTTTCATGCAATACACTGGCTGTTTATGTAACATTAGTTAATGTAAAAAATACAAACTTGGTTTTAGTCCTGGTTTTTGTTTGTACTGTCAGTTACAAACAAACTAGAAAAATTTTAAACAAGATTTTTTTTTTTTTAATTAACAGGTATGGGAAACTGGAAGTTGGAAATGTTTTCCTTCTTTAAAGAGTGTTATATCAAATAAATACGTGGAACATTTGTTTTGTGAGAGTGGTTCCTATAAAGTGGTTTTACTTGACCCCCTGAGCACGGGTAATAGTTTCCTCTTTCTAATTAAGGGGTACAAAGTATGCACAAGTAAACCTAAATTTGAATTTAATTGAAATACGTCTTTTGTGAACCAAAACCAGGGACTTGCAAAAGCAATAAAAAAAAAGATATTGGGGAAAATATAAATGTTAATGGATCTTACAACAGAATTTAAAACCAATGTCTATGTTTTCAATTATTTTTAAATAGCGTGGTCCTGGAAGCTTGTTTGTTACTTATTGTTCAGTTTTGGTTTCTTGACACATGTACCAATACAATGTTCTTATTATTACAATATCGCTGTTCCTATTGAGTCTGTCATATTAGCATTAATATCCTTCAACTGTCACTGCAATCAATAATCTGTCAGGAATGCCCTCTGTATTGGATTTTAATAGCACTACAAAGTGTAGCTTGGCGTTTCATAGCGATGGGTAGAATGGATAGTAATGCTTACTGTAGCATTAATATCGAGTGTTTGTATGGCACGTGGGTAAATCTATACTGTGATTGTTCTCTGTCAATGGACTTGAGCTACGTATGTGTCAGTGTTTACTGGAATAGGACGAAGAAGACATGTTATACATGTTCCATGCTTGGAGGTACTCTAATGGCGCAGAACATGTGAATGAAATGAGGAATCTGAACCCCTGCTTTAGCAGTCAGTTTATTTTCGAAGGAGGTTATGGCTGTTTGACACAGAACGCGTTGAGTCTGGCAGCTCCTGTTTGTTCTGAGTTCTGTCTGGCTTAACTGTTTCCCTGTTAATCACAAAATCCAATGTTTTGATACTGTACCTTAAGGGTTAGTAAAACAGAATCCAAAATTAAGCCATTACAAATACTTTTTTTTTAAATGTATTTTTGCATCTTTCCTGAAATTAGAAAAAAAGCAATATTGAATTACCTGAAAATCTAGGCTTGAGCCTTGAGGGAGCTGATACATTACAGAGCTAATAAAATTAAAAATAGTGCTTAAGCCTAGTTTAATAGGAACATATTTAATAAGGTCTCTAAAAGCCTTGCTTGTGTCTACTTAAATAAGCATAGCAGATTTTTTTTTTAATTTTTTTTTTTAAATGATGGAGCATAAAACCCCCTGTAAAAAGGCTGAAACCCTTGTATAACCATGTAGCTTGGAAAAGTAGCCTTCATGTCTTGGTGCCTCGGGGACAGTGTGTTACTGAAGTGTTTCCAGAGGAGCTCGATGGTCTCTCCGGTCTTACTGTATTTCGTGCTACATGTGGAATTTATTTGTTACACTCCATGGCCTCTGTCCTTTTTAATTTCTTCCTACCAAGGGTGTTGGCAGAGGATAATTACAAGAAAACACAGAAGTGTTGTGTTCCCTTGGGATTGACTCTAACAGAGAAGGGATTGTTGTGTTGATAAGAAGTCAGACCTGTATTACTTGGCAGCACCACTTATCGCTGCAGAAGTTCACTTGAATGAATATCACCATGCAGTGCAATACATTGAAGAACTGTTCTTCATCCATAACTTGTATCATTGACAAACGTTTCGGCTAATGCCTTTGTTAGTGTTATGACACTGAAGGCATTAACCAAAACTTGTATCTACTTGACTAATGCACAAGCTGGCAGTCTACTACAGCACATAAGTAAACAATGTGCTTTTAATTTTGAAGTGGTGCTTTGATTGAAGACACTCTCAAAAGCCTTTTTGCCATAGTTTTAATGAAGAATATACCCATTACTGTGTCACTGTAGAAGTAAATAGGCAAGATCCACTAGTAGTGTAATTAACAGAGAATGATGAGTTATCCCTTCAGGACAGACGATGAAACTGAAGAAGCGCCAAAGTCTTGTGACTTGGTGTCCGCTGTCAGCGACGGCGATGAAAATGAGAAGCTGCAAGTAAAAATCCAGGCTTTCGAAGAAACATTGGCAAGTGAGAACAACAGCCCCGGACTGATCCGTAGATACAGTCTGGGACAGGGCTCCAAGGAAGAAAGGAAAGAAATGAGGTTCAACAGGTAAGCTGGTTCAAAAGTGACCGTGTGTTTAGTGTGCTTATCTGTAGAGTAAATTCATTAATTACCAAGTAAACCATTGAGGTGCCAGACAAGCAGTTAGACAAGCAGTTAATTGACAATAAAAATCGGATACACTTCGGCAGATATTATCAAAGTTTGTGTTGTTCTTCAGGTTTTACTGTATTTGCAATGTCTTTAGGCGACTTGTACTGATACAATTGTGAATTATTGCTTAGAAACTAATGAATAATGGTGATTCAAGATAACTTTTGCATTACTTATATTTATATATTTGATTTTCACCAATAGGCAAAATAACCCCCACCTAATGCACAAACCATATAATGTTCTGTAAAGGAAAATGTTCTTTTGCTTTTGGGTTTCAGGTCAAAAAGCCTTGCTCTGCATGCGATGCGCACAAAGTCTGTGAACTCGGAGAATGGTCACGAACGGGAGTGTGGAGAAATGCCCCCTGGCATCGGTTTGTCAGAAAGGTCACTTAGCCAAGAAAGCTGTAGGCTGCCTTTGGGTTCAGATCGAGATGCAAGTACCACAGACGTACCATCGAGTCCTCACTCCTGTGCTGCTTCTATTGTTGCAAACAGTTCAGCAGAAACCTATGAAGACAGCCCCGCGGACATTGAGAAATGCACCGGGGAACTCCAGGATCCGCTGTTGTTGCACCTCAAGGAAAACCTCTGTACAATCCAGACATATTATGCTGAGATGGTTAAAAAAATCCCAGTTCCGGAACAGTGTTTAATTGAAGGTGAGTGTCTGTAGTTATTAATTGTGTCTGCGTGAGAGAACCAGTTACTGTTTCATTTTAATATAGAACAACATTTAAAACACAACTGGAAATGTTTTCATCCAGATACCAGCTCATGTTGTTTTAACAGCATGAAACATGTAAATCCCTTTCAGTCACTTACCATGTTAAGTTTCTGTGTGTCTATTTTATAATTCATGTATTTTATGACAGGGCAACTTCTCAAACTCCATAGAGTTCACACAAACTGTTTTAAGGGAGGCTGTGTGGTCCAGTGGTTATAGAAAAGGGCTTGTAACCAGGAGGTCCCCGGTTCAAATCCCACCTCAGCCACTGACTCATTGTGTGACCCGGAGCAAGTCACTTAACCACCTTGTGCTCCGTCTTCCGGGTGAGACGTAGTTGTAAGTGACTCTGCAGCTGATGCATAGTTCACACACCCTAGTCTCTGTAAGTCACCTTGAATAAAGGTGCCTGCTAAATAAACAAATAATAACATTTCAAAAAATGTAATTTAAAAATGAATAACACAAAGGCAAAACAATACACAAAATACATTTGGAAAAAAGAAGACAAGCAGTTAATGAAATCTGTATCTAATACTAAGTTGCTGCTTTCATTGCAGACATGCTCCCCATAGCCTCACTGATAATAGGTACAACTTTTTCAACAGTTGTTGCCATTGGCAGTGGTTTACTGGGTCCAGCTCAATTTCATTTTGACAGTGCTTAAGGTACATGTATATTGATGTATTTTAAAACAATATTATAGACTGCCAGATTTATTACACCCCATTACCTAAGTGGAACCTATTCCTTATTATTTATCTTCAAATTTAATGTTTTGTAATTGAGAAATTATAATTATAATGTAGAATAATGCAATTATAAACATATGTTACCAGCAATACAAATGCCCTCTATGCGCAATCTTGTATTTGGCAATATTTCAGAAGCCAGGATAATTTAACAGAAATTTCCAGGAAATTCCTTGAAAACACATGTGTTACATAATGGTGGCGAAACTCAAATATATATAAGCATGCGTGTGCTGGGGCTTTCATTGGTACTGTAATATAGCATACAGTATTAACCATTTAATCTCACGGATGTATGCATTTATATTTATCTGTAAATTAAAAACCTTAAGTCATTCATGGGCAAATTAAATAGCACTCACTCAAAACAGATGATATGTAAACTTTGAACAAGTTCAAAATACTATGATTTAAAAGTCTGTGGTTGTTAATTTATTTCTAGAATACATTGCAGGCCTTGGTATGCAAATGCAATATGGAAATGTTTGCTTAGCCAACAGCTGCAGTCAGATCTACATCAATTTAGTGTGTTTATAAATGTGTAGGACTGCTATGCATTATATATACAGCCCCACCGGATGCATACAAATAACTGCATACCAGTACAAGTTATAAACCTTTGAGTTTATGTCTTTGGGGAAAAAATGGAATTCTGTAGGGCCAGGTCACTTTTGAGTCACATAATTAAAAGGACTATTACATGTAAGTGGGATATACCTTCTCTTTCCACTCTTAATACATAGCAACGCAGGCCAGACATCAGTATTTTAAATAGATTTTGACTAGCAAAAACTACCAATGACCTGCAGCAGCATGGGGTAATTTGTAGGAAGTTTGTCATTTACCTTAATGTCTGACAGGTAATTGTTACCATAAGGTGAGATCTATGACTGCACTCCTAGGGAGAACCCTGCGCCACTTCGTTCATGACTGACTTTCTGCATCCTGCTTGCCAGGGGGTTTATTCGGAACACATGGGTCTCAGGCGAAATTATCAAAGTATGAGACACAGGAAAATGTATTCTTAGAGGAATTACTTTTCTGATATTAAAGCCATTTATTAAGAACAAAAGCCAGAAAAAAAGAAAAAAAACATTGAACACAAATAAAAGATATAAGTATTGCATTAAAATATATTGTCAATGGTTTAGAGTTTAGAATAATGCAGAAACATTTAATGAATCATTAGAATCGGTTGAATGGGTGGCGCAGTGTATACAGGTATATGCCCTTGCAAAGAGAGCAGGTCTTCACCTTGTTCAAATCCAGCCAAGGGTTCAAGTTGGTGTTCATGTCTTTGGCTCACATCACATAAAATAACTGTCAGCCTGAAAATAAAATTGCAATGATATCTGTTATTTTTGTGTTCATGTATAATGGCTCATGCAGTCATTGCATCTATTAGACTGTAATTCATCTATTCTTTTTGCTAATCTATTGTATGTAAGGGGTTATGTGCATGGATTACGTTAACAGTTTGGCTCTTCTTCACTGCACAGACTGTGTGGAGTCACAAAGATCTCTGGAACAGTTTGGAACCTGTAATCTCAATTTTCAAGTGTGGGAAATGTAACGTTGACAAAGCCGCACTGTTTATTTGTTTTAGATTCCTTTCGAAGTTGTGTTGCAAAGTTGTTCTTCACTTGCTCGATGAAAGGACACTACTGTCTGTACAGTAAATCAAGTTTCAACCTCAACAGTAGGCAGACGCAAGTCTGGATCCAAATCATGCTCCTGTTTCATCAGGTGAGGTTCTGAGGAAAGGAAACCCTGACAAAACGAATCTGGATATAATTAACTTGATGTTTTTGTGAGGCATGGAGTTCCTAATCAAAGTGCAATGGGAAAGCACAAATGTAATATTGTATTGTGCAGCGTTTTGAGTAATGCTCCACTAATGAAATGACACAAACATGAAGAGGCCATGTGGCAGGGCGGAAGCCCTGCACATGGGGAAATATGTAGTTTTATTGTATATTTGTGTTATTTGTTGTAAATTGATTTAATTAATTGTTTAACTGATGTTGCGCTCTGCCGGGGACGACTACCTGTCTGCGTGGAGCAGCAGCTGAAAGCAATGAGCTGTTCCAGCAGGCAGGAGGGCGTGTCTCGGCAGAGCGTTAGTATAAAAGCATAGAGATCACTGTGATCGGGGCTGCTGCAAGGCCTGCCGTTTTCACGGCACCTTTGATTTATAGTTTGTTGTATTGTGTTTTATTTTGAGTGTTTGTACAGTCATGTATCGTCCTCTGCGCGCTACCATTGCTGGTAGCGTCACATGACATTATTGTTTACTTTTTGTTTATGTTTATTGATTAAATCCTGTGCGCCTGTGTCGGCGTGTCAACGTCAATCTCTACCTCAGTCTCTTCTGTGTTCTCCTCGGCCGCCTGAGGCAAGTATACCAGGACTCTACCACAGGCCATTATGAAGCATAATTATGATTTATTATTAGGCAAGAACAAGGGTCTTGAATTGAATGCGAGCAGAGATAGGTAGCCAGTGGAGGGTGCGAAGCAGAGGGGTAGCATGAGAGAAGTGTGGTTGGGAGAAAATGAGACGAGCAGCAGAATTGAATGAGCTGAAGGGGGCGGATAGCCGAAGCAGGGAGACCAGCAAGGAGAGTGTTACAGTAGTCCAATCTGGAGAGGACAAGAGCTTGGAGCAGGAGTTGAGTGGCAATAGCATGGTGGTAGGACTGCTATGAATTTACTAGTGTGCAATTTATTTATAAATACCGCCCAAGGAATAGTCACATAGAACATATTTTAGCAAAATCATAACAATGGCGTGCAGAAAATGTCATAAAGAACTCAATATTGACAAAAACATGTACTTAGTGGAACTCCCTGAAGAACTGCAAAAAATATAGATTCCCTGACATCGGTAGAATTTAGGAAATGGATACTGTAAAAAGGATCCAGGATGGGGATTTCCTATAGGGGTTTTTGAGTTGAATAAAACAGAAGAGGGAATGTTTTTGTCTGGACAAACGTTTCAGTAATTCTAGGAATGAATATTATCCATACTGTGTGGAGGGATAGACAGGTATTCTGATAATAAACATCAATGATTCTTATTTTTTTATCAACAAATGATTAAATTGTGTATTTTAACAAGTTCAATCAATATTTGTCTTAGTGTTATACAGGTGCAGTCTTTAGGCCAAGAATTACAAAATGATATAAACAAAAAAATTGAAATGTAATATAATGAGATGTAACAGGTTAGAATATTCCTGTAGTATTTCTGAAATGTTACATTTTAAAGGTAGAGAAACATTTAAATGTGTGCCTTTGTCAATGTACTAATAATGATTAGTTGCATTTCTCCATTGTGTTTGCTTCCAGGGCCTATCTTCTGAGCCGTTATCTTCAGAGGACAAGTCAGTGCAACTTCTTAAATCAATGTGGAAAAAGACACAGCTGAAGGGAACACATAGCTTTGAAACAGCAATAATACAATCTACTTTTCCCCAGAAAAAGGTGCAGTAAACGGCTTATTGTCTCTTGACTTTAAATACAAGAACTGCTGGCTCTAACAGCTGTACTATAACACTTGAACAAACAAATGTCCTCTTTGGTTACAACCAGAACTAACCATAAATATATATGTATGTACACAAATGCCACCTGCTGGAGATATCATAAATAACAGGTATGTACATAAAATGAATCATAAAGGTATCATATCCAAAACTATGGTGGAAAGTAGTTAAGCTAGGTACCCCCAAAGATGGCCATTCAACACATCTCAATATGTATATCATGGAATAATCCTTATCATTAGAAGAAATGTGAATTGGCAAACTGTTTATATGTCTATGCATTATGGCTATAGTGGAATCATCCATACATGCATATGTATGCCACACATTAGTGTGTTACATATAACCCTTACTCAATTGTGATGAAACTCAGTTAGGACATTATTTGGCACAAGCTGATATATGTCAGTTACAAAAAGGTTTCCCTACAGTTTTGCCTTGTCAGTTACCAAAGATCAATTGGGATTTACTGTAACTCTTGACAGAATGAAGATTGTAAGACATCCCGATAGACATTTTCAACAAAATGTTGGTTCTTGTAAAAAAAAAAAATATCTTGAAGTGATTGATTTTGTGATGTATTTTCACTGCCTGCTATTAAAGGTGAGCAGCTGCTGTACCCCAGCAGCATCTGTTTTCAATCCCAAAGTTTTATTTTTTTCTGGGCCTGTCCCCACTGCACACCAGCATTTTAAACAGTACTGCTGTTTTAAATTGACTTGGTTGCCATTCGGTTTTAGTAGCAGTGGCATTCAAACAGCAGGAAACCAAATCATTTGCAACATTTTGTTAATCCACTCCTTCTAAAGTCAGGTCAGTTTTAAATGAGTGGCGTTTGGTGTGGCTTGAATCCTTTTTTAATGACCTGCAAAGCTCCCCCCTCTTTTAAAGACTAGCAAGCTTTTCAGATACACTTCAGACATCCACATTCATGCTATAGAGATACCTAAGCTTCTTCTCTATTGTGATGACCAACATTTCCAAATTCTGAAATGATATAGCAGAGTAGATGGCTTTGATCAAAAGCCTGAATATGTGTATGAACATGTTTTTTTTTTTAATAGGATCCTCTAAAATATGTATAGAAATATATATAAACTAGCTTTGAGATCACAAAAGTCTCTTTGTGTGCCTTCTGTTTCCACTTCTCATCTTAAGAGACTTTTGTGGTCTCCAAAGCTTCTTTATATCTATTTGTTTAAAAAAACATTGTTCATAGATATATTTCCTTTGGGGATATAAATCGTATTGTAGGATTTCTATAGTTATACTTGTATTATATTTATGAATGTCCTATCCAGATTTGGTATAAGAATACACTGTACAGTACTTGGAACTTAAGAGACATTGACTTTCAAAGAGAAGAAGAAACACTTTTATGAAATATGTCTGGATACAAAACATGGTATTGGTAGCTGCCAGCGACCATGTCATTTTGTGATCCTGAGTAGAGTGTGTGTTAGCAACGGCAGAACAATATTGTTTTACAAAATCTAAACAACTTGTCCTCTGGGGAAATAATCAATATGTTTTAAAGACAGTAAGATATTCAGTGTTTACATTCATTAACTGTTTTGTAGTCCCATGTTATCATTGTGAACTTGGTTTTTCCAAGATAATTATAAATAAAACGATCTTTCCGTAGGCTTTTTTTGAGGTTTTGAGTATATCAGCATACATTTACAATAGAAACATGGATTCAATTATGAAACCATGGGGCAATTTTTTTTGTTTGTTTGTTTAAAAGATGCACACTGTTGTATAAAACTTTTCAGGATCTATTTTTTATACACAGCCACCCTTAAACTCTATTTTATTGACCCACTTTTTAACATTGCTACAGTGAAATGGGGTGTATAAGTCTGTTTGGATCATTCGGATAGATTCCTATACAGTATGTGTGCGATAGCTAAGGCAGGATTGATAGATTTGACATGAACATTTCATGAGTAATAATATACAGAGGGGTCTATTCGTATTAACAAAGTAAATAAGCACCGGTATTCACAATAACCCTAACAATGAAGGTTGTTACACCAAAGATCATTTTTGTCAAATAAAACTCTTTATTCCTATAAAAAGAAGTAACACACACACACACACACATACACACACACACACACACGCAGATCTGGCTTTTATTTTAAGGACTCCACAGAGTGCCTTAGCAGTTTGCTACTCATTATGGGTTTGATTTTGATAAATCAGGCCCCTGTATGTGTTTCATTTAACAAAAAACAACACAAATGGATGTAAAAAGGATAACCAGGTACAAAGTTTGGGATTGAACTGCACACAATGCATGACAGGGGTCATCATAGCTCCAGCTAATCGTTTATTGCGTGTGTTAGGAATGATCATGCTGTGAATTGAAGCAGTAGTGGGAAATCTTTCCCATCCTATAGAGAGCCAGAGCAGTTATTAAATTTAGTGGTTATAGGTTGTTTTTTTTTTGGTTTTTTTTTTGGCTTAAAATATTGTATTTTTCTGTAAAACAAAATAAATTAATTGCAGGAGGTATGCGGTGGACTTTTTAACTTCCACCATCTTGAAAAGATTAGCAACATGTCATTTTGGCATTGAGGAATCTCATTGTGTACTGTGAAGCTAAATGGCACAATAATCTGTGTCCGTGACTGCTTAGCTGCCCGGTTTTAACTGAACCACCACTTATAATCAATCTTCATATGCTAAGCCCACTCAATTCTTTTTTTGCATAATATAACCACAAAAAAAGTTACAATCTTCTACACTTTCCACTCACCACAGCAAACTGCCTGCTCCATGTTCACAACAGGACGTAGCACTTGTCCACAGTGGGCCAAGTATGTCTTATAAGTAAAAGCCAACAGTGCTTAATAGACCATAATATAGGTTATTTTTGTCTTTTTTCAGAATTCCAGGTGGCATGTAGTGGCATAATCATACTGAATAAATCCATATTTATTGGGAGTAGTAGAAATTGTGGACCAGTTTTTTCTACAGTTTGTCATTGTTTATTAAACGTCTACAACCCCTCATGCTTCCCTATGTTTTGGCTTCTTGCTTAATAATCACAGAGTTTGATAAATGGCAATAGATTTAGAATTGGCACATTATTTCCATCCATCTTTGAAGTTGTTCAGCGGAACAGTTATTCAGTTGACAGATTGTGTCGGGTTCTGCTTTTAATCAGATCTACCATATAAAGGCTCTTATTGTATTAGTATGACTTAATTCCACTAGCTTTTTTACGAGGGTTTAATTGCTTATGCACCAATGTGAAAGTGGACCAGGTTCTCCATTAAGAGATCTGGAACATTACATCTGGGTTATATGGGCATGTTTCTGATACATCTAAGCCATTGTTCTCCTTCCCCTCCTTGTCCTTGTCACATATAATTGCAGCTGAGTCTTCTCTTACCTGACATCAGTTTTATCAGCCTTCTTCGTTGGAGATGCATGTGCTAAGAAGAGACTATGTGTTAGAACATAAGAACATAAGAAAGTTTACAAACGAGAGGAGGCCATTCAGCCCATCTTTCTCGTTTGGTTGTTAGTAGCTTATTGATCCCAGAATCTCATCAAGCAGCTTCTTGAAGGATCCCAGGGTGTCAGCTTCAACAACATTACTGGGGAGTTGCTTCCATACCCTCACAATTCTCTGTGTAAAAAAAGTGCCTCCTATTTTCTGTTCTGAATGCCCCTTTATCTAATCTCCATTTGTGACCCCTGGTCCATGTTTCTTTTCTCAGGTCAAAAAAGTCCCCTGGGTTGACATTGTCTATACCTTTTAGGATTTTGAATGTTTGAATCAGATCGCCGCATAGTCTTCTTTTTTCAAGACTGAAGAGATTCAATTCTTTTAGCCTGTCTGCATACGACATACCTTTTAAAACCGGGATAATTCTGGTTGCTCTTCTTTGCACTCTTTCTAGAGCAGCAATATTCTTTTTGTAACGAGGTGACCAGAACTGAAACCAATATTCTAGGTGAAACTACTATAAAACTACTAACTTGAATAACCAGAAGTGTTCTTTTTTAAATTAATTCAATACATGTTTATTGTTTTTTACATTGGATAGTAAGAATTTTCTAATTACTTAATACAATTAATAAAGTAACTTACAGTAAGTGTGTGGACGAAGTTGAAAGCCGAAGCCCAAACCATACCATTTTATGTGTATGTTTGTTGATGAGGAACTGTGAACTGGCAGCATTGAAATCGGATCATTGGTGTTACTAAGAAAGAGAGAGGTGAAAATAATGTGTAATGTATTTCAAATCGAGCAACTCTTGCACTTCATTCAGGATTGTGACATCCGGTTTGTAAGATAGGTTAGATGCCAAGGACATCCAGCAGATATAAGTTTTAAACTGCATTATTTAACGGCTCAGTCCATGTTCTCTGTATATTTTCTGAAATGTCTTATTATAGTGAGAGATAGTCAATAAAAGAATGATTGTTTGTGGGGCTGTGCTAATGTTGCCTTTTCCAAAATGTATTTGATATACTCCTTTTAATCAAAAAAATATATTCCAAAATGTCACTTTTTATAAAATGTGCTTTTAATAAAGCAGGCTAAGTTCAGTGACAATACTAATGTGTATGAATGACTTGCGTTGAAATCTGTACAGCTGAATATTGTTAAAAGAATTGTAGAACACAAGCACACACTTTGAAATAAAGCCAGAGGACCAACCATCTCCAGATGCTGGAGTTTCAATAAATTATAACAGCATTCTCTTCATATTGGAATTTCAAGTTACCAACTGAAAGAGTAGTGTTTTATCAATAGCGACATCAAAAGGGAACTTGATGGTTAACTCTGAGTCAATTCTCACAACAACTTATTTCCACTTAGAAAGTGGCCCCTCAATGACAGATTTGAGGCATGTGAGGAAGCTCACCTTGCTTCAACATGGTCTGTGAGTCCCTGTAGCTACCCAGATGTTGGTGTAATGGGTTTGATTCTCAAATAGAAGTATTAAAGCCCCTTGAGGGTCTATGGATTTGTGTGCATATCTCTTTGAGAATCCAGCTCCAGTGCTTTATTCCTGGAACAATGAGCCCTTTGAGGTAATAAGGCACCTCTGTGTAATCTGTTCTACCCATAGGCATGTAAACAGTGACTAGCCATTTCAGAATGTACAGTATGTGCATGACCTCACAACAGTCCAGAGCCCGACTGTGTGTGTGTGTGTGTGTGTGTGTGTGTGTGTAATGTTATTTTTATACTGAAGCTGGATGCATGATGCTGCTGAATGAGCTGGTTTGTATCTGGGTCCTGCTCATTGAGTGTTTTTATTGGTGCAGGATGCATGATGCTGCTGAATGAGATGGTTTGTATCTGGGTCCTGCTCGTTGAGTGTTTTTATTGGTGCTGAATGAGATGGTTTGTATCTGGGTCCCGCTCATTGAGTGTTTTTGTTGTTGCAGGATGCATGATGGTGCTGAATGAGATGGTTTGTATCTGGGTCCCACTCATTGAGTGTTTTTGTTGTTGCAGGATGCATGATGCTGCTGAATGAGATGGTTTGTATCTGGGTCCCGCTCATTGAGTGTTTTTGTTGTTGCAGGATGCATGATGGTGCTGAATGAGATGGTTTGTATCTGGGTCCCACTCATTGAGTGTTTTTGTTGTTGCAGGATGCATGATGCTGCTGAATGAGATGGTTTGTATCTGGGTCCTGCTCATTGAGTGTTTTTGTTGTTGCAGGATGCATGATGCTGCTGAATGAGATGGTTTGTATCTGGGTCCCACTCATTGAGTGTTTTTGTTGTTGCAGGATGCATGATGCTGCTGAATGAGATGGTTTGTATCTGGGTCCCACTCATTGAGTGTTTTTGTTGTTGCAGGATCTGGACAGTGTGCAGAAGCACTTGAAAGAGGTGCGTTTCTTTGATTTTTTTGGCTACAGCGAGGAAACAGGAGGTTGGCTGTGTTTCATGTGCAACAATCCTGAAAAGGCGACAGGTAAGAACAGCTTTGGGGATGTACGTAAGTGTCTTAAAGAGCAGTTACAGCAGGGACATTTCACAGTTAATGGCACACAAGCTGGCTACCACAGCCAATTCCATTCTGGAAGCACAGAAAGACATCCAGATGCTTTGGCTTCTCTGTATTTTTGCAAAAACTACCACAATTGAGTGTGACAGCTTTCATTCAAATTAAGAAACTTTCTAGTGATTTTTATTTCACTTCTTTTTTTTTTCTTTCTATTTTGGTACAAATAGATTACGTGTGATATTAAACACATGGTAATATTTATAGAAGTGTTTTTAAACATGAAACATGCTTCCAGATTCCTTCCAATGTAAATACCATTCATAGGGTTTCTTTATTGGTAACGCCCCCTGAAGCTCGTGGGGGATATTAAAGCACCAGCATCTTCTTTATATTTGTGACCTGGATTTAATCATGTCAAAATGGTAAAGCTGGAATGTTGTGAAACTGTAGGTGGGGTTGACATTAGAAGCATTTAAGCATTCTCGGCTTGAGTTTATGAGCCAAACCAAATAGTTTTAAAACGTGTTTTTAGAGGTACGTATTTTTGGAATGTGGAGCAAACATATTAGTATATAAATACCTGCGTTTACAAGACTGTGAGTGAAAATTAAGCGACATACTCAGCATTGGGGGGGGCGGGCGTTTTTTTGTACTTTTCAACCCTTACAGGTCAATTCTCAAAGCTTCAAGAGCAAGAAAATTCATTTTATAAAAATCCAAAAATATATAACATGGACTGTTAAATGAAGGACCTTTTCAGCTGGTTTTACAGACCTCGATTAACACTTCTTGCACAAACTAATGTTGTTTTGTGTTAATAACCTACTAACCAGGAAGGTTGTGTTCATATTTTGTTCCTATTTTCATGGTAAGGTCACTTGTTTACAGGACAATGTGATAGTCTCTTGGGACAGGAGTTGTTATGCTTGCAGCCAGTCCTGGCAAGCAAGGTTTCTTCACAACAAATGCAGCTTTCACATTATACCAGACCTCTGTGGGCAGTTTCTGGATACGAGATAACTTGTATTGTATTGTGGCCAATTCATTATAAGTTCCTTGGATCCAAAGTTAGTAAAGGCTTCACTGTCTTCCATACAGAAAATGTACAAATGCCATGTTGAAATTGGCCCATATTTGTAAAGCCTTCTGCTCTCTAAATGGAAAGTTTGTGTTATTTTGATACACAGCATGCATGCTGAAGGGGCTGCATTGGAAACTTGCCTTTTAAAACTGTTTGCCTTTGACAACACTATGACCTTTCAACTCTATTGGCAGGCACCACCTTCTGTGTAGTATAGCAGAGAAGTAATCCGTGCCAATGAAGTTGAAAAGTCAAAGCTAAGTTGATGTACTTGCAGCTACAATAATCACACTGTAATGACAGTTTCAGGAAATATACATGACACATAATACTACAGCGTACGATCAACTATATTACTACTTACACTACAACTAATTCCTCTAAGTTAAATTGATATCAGAGTAAGGTTCAGTTGTAGTTACATATCTGCATATAACAGTACAAATAATATAAGAAGTAATGTCTTCTAATCTGCTACATAGAATTTGGCAATATTTAATGCCGTAATTACATAGCAACTACAGTATAAATACAGTGTCGTTATAAAAAGTGCATTTATCTCAATATTGCAGCAAAATCATTTTGAACTGCTCATAATGAGTGCAGACATTTATAAAAAAAGGAAATAAAAACAATCAAAGAGCATTAAAATGACATGCCCTTGATGAATGGTCCTTCTCTCCTCTTTAAACTAGTAAAATAAACCTGTTTATGGCTGATTATTTTCCCTTGCAGACAATCATGCATTTTATGTGCTCATTAAGGTGTGGAAAAAGTGACGGAAATGGAACAGTAAATTCTTCCTGGGCTGGTTTTAGAGCAGAGTGCCCTGAAGGGATCTGAGGTATTTGCATGAAACAGAGAGGCTGTTATCCCACAGAGATGGACAAACAAACACTGAGTCATTTTCATGCCAGCAGTAGTTACCAAATGTACTTTGTAAAAACCTTAACCTTGAACATCAAGAACAAACCTGGGTAAACAATTATTTGCATACAGCCTAGTAAACATTTTAATTAGTCTTAATTAGCTAACAATGCAGGTGTGCACCATGGGAGTTAGTAATACAAAATCTTTGGTCAGTTTACCAATTCTTCAATGTCTTAGCATGCTTAAAACTGTACTGGTGATCAGCAAGACTAGTTGGGAATTGAATTACATGTATTGGTTTCCTATTAGTCACTCAGCTGGCCTATTAAAACAGGAGGACAGGTTTACCGCAGCTATTGCAAATAATAGGTAGACAACAAGAGTTTGCTGTAAGACTATACTGTAAAGGGACCTGAAAGTACACTTAATACCATCTCTGACCTGTTTAATAGCCTATAATGTGTGTTCACTGCTGTTATTTATGCGTAGATGTTTGTTTAATTTAATTGGCCTAATTAACTAAACACAGTTGTATCTCAAACCCCTTGTCCCAGATAGCCACATTTAATTTCGAAGCGTTTTTACCCATTTTTTGCATGTCAGTATTGAAAAAGAGAAGACAAGATGTGCACGCTTTAGAAAGTGAAAGAATTTGTGTCCTTGGGCAAGGCACTAAGCATAAACACATGATGTATCGGAGATGTCCCTATTGGCATGCTTTATAGAATTGTAATGGTACTGCTGCTTTAGGTAGCCATGCATGACATGCAATATAAAATACAATCCAGAAGCTCTGCTTTCTTTCTTCTTAATGAGGGTAGAGTGTTCAGGCCCCTGGTTGCCTGCAGCACTGATAACTGGCTTTCAGAACACATTGAGCAAAGTTCTGCCATAAAACTACTCTGCATCCTAGCTGATAGCTTGTAAAGTGCTTCTCGCAGAACCCAGATGGCAAGTCAAAAACAATTTAAAAAATACTCATGTTGCTCTACAAGTTCTAAAAACACTGGATTTGTGTTTGGTACACGATTAATGTAATAATTGATGTTAGTAAATTTCTCCTTTTAAAATATATTTGTGAGATAAATCATGGGACAAATGCAGCCAGGAAGCAAAAAGAACACTAATTAATTTTCAAATCAGGCACTTTGGAACCTCTTGGTATTAACATTCTATTATGAAGTCATCATGCCATCATTGTCCGGAACTTTTCTTTCCAAAGACAACTTCTTTACAACAACAGCTTGTTTAGAGCACTGCTTTTTCCATCTAGCTGAAGAAGGACTTGTAGTAGATAGATAGATAGATAGATAGATAGATAGATAGATAGATAGATAGATAGATAGATAGATAGATAGATAGATAGATATCCAATTTCTTGCATGTGCAAAGAACAGATTTATGGTGCACACAAAGTATTAATATTACCTTGTCCGTCTCTGTGCTTCTGATCTTGCTCCCTCCATTATGAACACTCTCAACCTGTCCCTGGATTCTGGCTCGGTTCCTGCTGCCCTTAAGCTTGCCCGAGTTACGCCAGTACTCAAAAAACCCTCCCTCGACCCGGCTGACTTATCTAATTTCCATCCCATCTCCAATCTCCCTTTTCTCTGAAACATCTCACGGACAACAATCTGCTTGAATCTCTACAGCCTGGTTTTCCGGCCGCATCACAGTACTGAAACTGCTCTGCTCCGGATTGTGAATGATCTCCTGCTAAATCCTGATGCTGGTGCTCCCTCTGTGCTTGTCCTCCTTGACCTAACAGCTGCTTTTGACACCATAGATCATGGCATTCTTCTTGACCAACTTCAGAAGTATGCTGGAATCTCTGGAACCTGTCTCTCCTGGATGTCCTCTTACCTATCTGGACGCATGCAGTCTGTTTTCTATGCTGGACGCAGTGTTGTTGCAAACCTAGTCACTTGTGGTGGATTTTTTTTTTTTCTCTTTACTTTTGTTTTTGTACAAAGATGGATTTTTTTTTAAATTTCATATTATAATGTGACTGTTTTAAAGAAGCCACTTCCTGTCCGAAAGTAATTTTCCACTTTAATTTCTGTTTATTTCCAATTTCTTCCTTTCTTGGCCCTTCCACCCTGATATTGTGTGCACTAAGGCCAGAGGAATGCTGGGAATGATTCACTGAATACTCTAATATAACCATGAATTCATTCTACTTATTCTTTTTGGCATGGTTTGTTTTAGATTTGAAATGTGCTGGGGTGCTCATGAAAAGCATAATGCTGAGTCAGGCAGTACATGTTTGCCTGCTGATTTATGCTCTTGGACTAGAAACAAGACTAATAAATAAAACCATATATTATAACTGCCTCCTTATGCAGCTTTAATTCCAACCTCATGTTCATACATGTTTATAAACTCATGTGATCATGATAGCTTTATTTTTTCCTGACAATACTGTACATTACCTGCCTTACCATCCAGTCCAGAAGCCAAGGTTTAACTCCTAAGGCCTGTGATTGGTAATGGGGTGTTGACCACATGACCACATCACAGAGTAAATTAAATCAACGTCCTATGCTCCATAATAAAAGTTATAGGTTTGTAGTAACATGTGATTTAATAGTCACATTACTGTGAGTTGTGTACCCAGTTGCCTTGGTTGTCTTTACATAATAGTGGTGTGTGTCACTGGTTGACGAGGTTATACAAAATCTTGAACCGTTCCCCAGCCCAGTCTATTTCAATGGAATGCTCTATCCATGGTATTAGGCCTTTCAGCGTTCAATTTGTAAAATAAGGTAGAATATTAACTGCTAGATTAAAATTCTGTATTGGGATACTGGCTTTGTTTAGGAGTGCTTTGTTTATTGGAAATGACTGGAACTTATTGTATGAGTGTGCAGCCTTCTTGTTCCAGATCACTTGAACACAAGACGTTACATCTCAGTTTAAACAGATAAATAAATAAAACCCAGTTCCTGACAAATTCACATTTCTATCACATTTAGTCATAATCTGCCTATTAAAGCGACAATGTAAACTGACTTCCTTAAGCAGACACGACAGGGTTCCAAAAATAATCAGAGATCTGATTAGCGTGGAAGCTGTCATCCAGTTAGTGGTAACGTGGCAAGCACAGTGACAGATTGTTTAGAATTTGGATAAAGTAATGCTACTGCTGATTATCTGGCAAAATGGTTGCACTGAATTTGGAAAATTAGACATGGAACACAAAACCCTGTGACATCCTTCATGCTTCATAACAGTAACTAGAAGGTTCAGAAAGACGAAAGCTGTATAGTGAGGCATGTTTTCTCTATCCAGACCAGACCAGGGAAACATTGCTTCAAAGAACAGAGGCGCCTTAATAAAAAGAAAGTCCATTTAGATGAAAGGATGCATATGATGTTCTTTAAATCTAGTGTAATGTTGAGAAATCCTTTGGAGTACTGGAAAGTATGTTTTGGGCCTAACTTCTTAAACAGACATGACTGGCTGCTGGCCAGTCTGTTACTGTAGACCTGAAGGTAAAAAGTAGGTATCTGGAGTATTCTTGGTTTTAGAGTTATCCTGGTCTTACAGTTGTGGACCAGATGTTCGAAGTTGTAGTGTTCCTGCAGGCCAGAAAATGGATATTTATGAAACGTTATACGCATCTCACTAAATACAGAAAATTAGACCCCTGACAGTTAACAGCCTGGCCTTTATTTTTACACAAGGCCAAGTTTTTCCTGCTGAGCTATCATTTTAGATTTATTAATGGGTATGAATTTCATGACGGCATCCATTAAAATGAATTCAATTAAATACAACACCACAGCGTTTGTTTTATTTAGGGCTTTGAATAAACAGTATTTTTAAATGAGCTAAATTATTAATCATTTACTTATGTCATGTGTCCATGCAATAGCCAAGATATTGTTTGAGAGCCCATCACCATTGCCAAAAAAACTATGATGTATATGTCATTGAAATGTTAAATGACGCAAATGGTCCACAGCAAGCTGGGTGAAATAAACTGGATTTTGGCAACACTTTAACTCTTAATTTAGTATAGGGTGGTCGTGGTTGAGTATTTTTAATGTAGCATACTGTACCCCAAATCCAGACAATGTTGGCATTCAGTCCGTGAAGTCCATGTGTGTTTTTTTTCTTTCTAGCTTGGATTAACATGCATGGCGCAAAACAAACGTGATGAATTACTTTGGCATTGACTGAGAAATTCCGGAAAGAACTGTTTTTGAAATGCTATTTTGGAAATTGCCAAATACTGTATTACAGAGTTTGTTTTGCAATCCTTTTCACAAAAATGTCTTTGTATAGTATACATGCAGTACCCTACAATGTAGTTTTACAACTCCCTCTGAGATATATTTTAACATATCCGATGGAACCCTCAAGCCAGTTAAATCGGATATGAGGTTTTACTGTATCATGATAGCAGGTATGATCACCAGAGAGTATTGCATTCACTGTGTAATGTCTTTGACCCGTGTAAACCAGTGTGCTTTGTCTTATAGTCGTAAACCTAGATGGCCAACCGCTCATTGAAGGCAAACTTAAGGAGAAGCAAGTTAGATGGAAGTTCATCAAAAGATGGAAAACACGGTACTTTACATTGGCCGGCAACCAGCTTCTCTTCCGCAAAGGAAAATCGGTAGGTATTCATTTAATGCTCTCAAAAATATCTATTCTAATGATACATTTTGTTTGCATCTATTGCTGTCCCATATCCAAACGGTTTACTCTTTTAAGGTACTTTAAAAGAAAAAAAAAGCTTGATAAGGCTTCTTGTAAACAGGTTCTTATCAAGAAACTAATGGGGTCAGTATGATGTAAACAGATGGTATCCGGCAATATAGCGGACCTATTGCCATTGTATTTTGTATTACATTGATACAATAATTCACCTTTTGGGGAACACTCCAATGGGATTAAAGTTATTGTCTAATGTATTTTATTCACTTTAATTAATTGTCACTGTTACATCTTTATTAGACATGGTTCATTTGAAAGTATCCACAGTGCAAGAATTGCAGTTTGTCTAACAGTTACAGTCATCATTCCGATAGATAACCCAGGCCGTACTTGAGACATTTATCTGGTACAGTGCTTAGTGGTGGAGCTTTGCAAGTTAACTAGGCTCTAAACCCAAACTGATTAATTTAATAATAATTTGTTATGGTCGTCAGGGTCAAGAACGCAAGTTAATGAAGAAAGAATTCCCTAAAAGTTGAGCTCAGCAAAATATGCTCATACTATAGAAACAACGATGTCTGTCATTGTTAAAGATATTCTTAAATTTCTAAAGCAGTTAAAGATGGCACACAATAATGGTTATTTAAGGATTGTAATGCAATTGTGTGTGCTAAAAAGAACCAGGTATGTGAATTGCATACTTAAAAATAGCCCGCTTGATGGTCAGTAGGTTCATATTTTTGCACTGTTACCATGTAACATAAGTGTTGGGCTTCTCTGCTGTCCCAAATCTCCATGAGTGCATTATGCTAATATGAGGCTCAGCGATCATTTCCACACTAGTCCCGCTGCTCGAAGCAAGGGCTCCCCTTTAATAGGCCCACCTTTCAGTGTTACAGCAAAGAGCTTCCAGACACTGGATACAGCGATGGCTTTGTGGAGCCCTCCGAGGTTTTGAGTTTGCAGAGCAATTGGTATATTTCCAAGAAACATTAAGCAGGCTTATCGCTTTAAATTATTTCAGCTGTGCTCTCCCTCGTGCTCCCCCTAGAATCACTCTTTACTGTCAGCCATACAATCCAGCTACTTGTGCCTCACATTCCCTCACAGGTTTTCCTACAGCAGTTTTTTTCCCGCATTGATTCCTGAGACTTAAACACGTGCAAACTGTTGAGAAATCAGTAAACTATATTACAACCTAGTAAATACTGCAACAGTTTTCTCTTGACTTACTGTATAATTCAGACCACGTCATTTCCTTACCCAAGCACCCTTTTCTCTAAACTTCGTATACCTTCCATGTCTTTAATAGTGCACTCCACACATTACTATTCAACTTTAAAGAGCAACTTGGCACACACCTTCAATTTCACAATGATCTCAACTAATGTATAATTTTCTGTTTGTTATCACAAAAAATGCACAACTCTGAGCCCTTTAGCAGCCACAAGGGGGCGCTTTAAACTTCTGCATTTTAAAAAATCTCCAGGACTGAAATAGAAAATGAAACAAAGTGGACCTAAACAAGATTTCACACAATAACAAATGGTTACGTTCATGCTTTAATAAGGTGAAATATATAGAACGGAAAGCACATGTTCTCTGTGTACTGTGTGACAGGCTACGGTTCTTAAAATTAGCACAGAGATGGTTTGGTTAAAAAAGACAAGTACCAGGAATTTTGTTAAACTTTACTGTAAAATGGCCCATGGAACTGATTTATCGGCAGCTTCAACAGTGTCGGCAAAAAAAGTTTAGGAAGCAGCAGTCTGTTTCTATGAAGTTCAAGCACTCCATGTGTTCGTGTAATCAGTGCTGCATAGCTACTGGAATTGATTGAATAGCTTTTTATTCATTTGAAAAACTGCTCTAAATAAATCTATAACAGATCCAGAACTCTCCTCCATGGGTCATTGATCTTTAGACTGTCAGCCCCAGCGACTAAGCGTTCTGGAGACATTGTACGTCAGCAATGCAACAGCATGTAACAGACAGAATAAGTTGGAGGGCAGTGTTCGTGGCTCCACAAAAACCATTAAAAACAGAAATGGGAAACAGGTTGCCATCTCTAGATGGGGGCAAGGTCAGGGAAGACTGTGTCTGCAAACACAATCCAGTGTTGATCATCCTGCAAAAAAAAATGCTGCCTGAATCCCATATATACGATTCTGTTTAATCAATGTGCAAGATTCATGTTTCAGCAGTCAGTAGCCAGTAGATCATTTTTTATTATCATGAATAAAAAACAGTATATCAAAGCAGACTTTGGAGGAAAAATAACTTTGTTAATGTAATATTTTTTTTTTATTCAAAAGCAATTTGTCATCTAAAGTTCCCCTTGTTGAAATTTAAAAACAGCACAGCATTTTAATGCACAATGGTGCCCTCTTGTGTATATCGTAGGTATAACTTCAATGCAGAGTTCAATCCAGATGTTCTTATTTTCAGAAAGATGACCTTGACGACAGTCCCATTGAGCTCAGCAAGGTGCAGAGTGTCAAGGTTGTTGCTAGGAAACACAGAGACCGGAGTCTTCCCCGGGCCTTTGAGATCTTCACAGATAACAAGACCTACGTCCTAAAAGCTAAGGACGAGAAGAATGCAGAGGAGTGGCTGCAGTGTATTAATGTGGCAGTCGCCCAGGCAAAGGAAAGAGAGAGCAGAGAAGCCTCAACGTACCTTTGAGACAGAGTCCTGCGTGTGCTCTCAAAGACCGTTTCCATTAGAGTACTGTCCCTTATAAAAGTTTAACTTAGTAAAAGCACAGCAAAGTGTGGTAAAGCACAGGTAATCATTGTAAAGCACAGACAGTCAAAATTCAATGACAAACTATTTGACTAGAAGTCAATGTCTTTGTTTGTCGTTAAATGTGTTTCTTTAGTATTTATAAATTCAGCACTATTGATGTTTAATACTTGTAGATGGTAAAGCACAGAGAGGTATGGTAAAGCAATCTAAAAAACATGGCAAGCCATGGTAAACTATGGCAAATGCAAAGTATAACCATGGGCGAATGACTGTGCTAATTGATAAACTTTTATAAGGGATGTTATAGTAGTCAAAGAACCACTCAACTAGAGAGAGATCAAAATAACTAAGGCTGAGGCACTTACAGATGAACAGACTGGAAGTTGGAAATTGGAACATTTGTGTATTGACTGTGAAAAGATAAAGTATTCTGTTTTGTCGATTTAATAATATCTAATGTGTCAAAACCAGTTTGATTACAGCACCTGAAATCTGTAAGGTTTTGTACAGTATGGTGTTATCACCTAGTTTAGTGAGTTTTGAGAAGCAGTTGATTATTGTGTTTAATTGAATTTAACAGGTGATTCACAAAACCACTGTGCACTTACAATATAAGCCCTCCAGTAAACCTTTGTAAATAGCATTGACTTTAGATATGGTACTTATTAATCTGAATAGTTATTATGAAGGAATTGACTTACACGTATATTACTCCAGCAATGATTATGTTAATTAAAAATGAAAAGATCCAAGATTTCAAAATTCATAGAACTTTTATGATTCTTGAGATAATGATAATGGTACAGTTGGTGACTGTAATGTTTTTGAATATAATGCACAAACAGCCAACCGGGTATACTGTAGAAATCTCCACTTAATCTTATTCTGAGGACAGTCATAGGACACAATCCTTGTTCATTGTACCTCATATATTTTCTTGGTAACCTGTAACAAAACTGTAGTAAAATTCTGAAAATGTACAACCTGGTATGCTGATGATTAAAGAAATAAAAAGCAAAATGGTTTTAATTGACTTACTATTTAGACACACAGAGAAGTATAGAAATTGTGTTTCTATTATATTTCAGATCAGTATTAATCACCACAAGCACATGAGGCTTTTAGTTGTATAGTTAGGATAGTAGGTCTGTCTTTAAACTAAAAGGCTGTATGTGCAACATGGAATAACATTTTGGAAATGAATGCCTTGTAGGTTTCTATGGAGATGCCGTGAGTGATATTAAAATGTAACTTTCATACAAGTGACCTTCATGTGTTCTGAAACCCTTGCTATGGTCAAGAGTAATAAAACCTGAATTAAACTGAGCGGTGTTCACTTAGAGGCAGAACATTATCAAGAAAGATAAAATGAAGCAGCCTGCATGGAAAATCAATGGCATGTGGTAACAGTGAATATTATTATTATTTATTTCTTAGACACCCTTATCCAGGGCATCTGACAATTGTTACAAGATACCACATTATTTTTACATACAATTACCCATTTGTAGTCAAGGGTACAGCAGCAGTGTCCCCCACCTGGGATTGAACCAACAACTCTCTGGTTAAGAGTCCAGAGCCCTAACCACTACTCTACACTGCTGCCCCGATATAAATGAGATTGTCTTTCGCTAGAATTCCTTGAAATCTGATCAGAAAATAAACTAATAAATTAAGAGAGAGGTGCACCTGGAAGGACTCATGTATTAAAAAGCTCCTTGTGTCGGACAGCCTGTGTGAAGTATCTGGAATGCACTGATAGACAGTGTACCATTAACGGATATTTAAAGATTTGGATATGCTGGTCTGTAGAAAAATTCACAACATGGTTTTAGCCAAAGCTTTCATCAGGTCACAGAGAGCAGTTAGGTCTAAATAAAGCTTTAATGCATGTATTGTAATAACCTGTATATGTATCAATGCATAGATCCATACAAACATACATCAGCAACCTATACAAACATAGGTTTATGAAATATTAAAGTCAGAAGAACGATTACTGAACTGATAATAATGTTTAACCTTAAAAAGCATTGATGTTCAATAATATGTATTGCCTAATGCTAACCGGGTAAAAACTACTAGTATTTACATTGGTTATAAGATATATATATATATATATATATATATATATATATATATATATATATATATATATATATATATCTTAAATTACAGATTTATTTGCCTTATTACGTGCTCTGTATCGGTAAGTCCTATTAATTATTTCCTAGTTAATGAAGCATGATATATTTTTCTTAAGAGTCAAATTACTGAACTGGGAACTGAGTCTAAATGGAGGGACAGAACCAGTATATTGATTATTCATTCGTACACTATAAAGGTCTGCTGTAGATCTTGTAAATGTGAATTTATAACTAGCTACCTCATTATCACGACCATCCTATTTGTCCTTACTTTATTTTAACATGTGCTTATTTTCCTGCCACAACCAATTTACAAAGAATAATCTCATTTAAATCATTGTACCCTTATCAGACCCTAACTGTCCAGAGCAAATAGTTAACACAACCAGAATGCATATGATTTCTGATCGTAACATTTGCTTGTATTGACTGGGTAAAACAAATACATTGGCCAGCTAGTATCTGACCTACTTGTATAATAAAATTATAATCAAATGTAAAATTGAAATACACTTCAAACACCTAGAATGTTCCAGCTGCATAGTGCTGTTCAGTTTTATGTCTATGATAATTTGGTTGGGAAGGTGAATTCACTAACGCCCTTAACCACCTTTCAAACTAGTTCAATATCATTTGGACAGTATGTGCAGAGTAACCAACAACTTGAAGATGGACTTTTACTATACTTTGTTTTATATATTCAAGCATTTTACTTTTTTTTCAATTAATTTTCCTAACTTGGAGAAATAAAATGCACTTGATAAATGTATGGATCTAGTTGTAAGAGTACTTTGAGTCAAATGCACTTTGAAATGTTGTTTGTAGATGTTCTGTTTGAAACTCTATGAATTTGTATTCCATAATGTATAAATGTTATAGCTGTTGTGTTCTGTGCAATTTGTATCACCTTTTTTTGTTGTCCATGATTTATTGAATGTTGCTCTTACTTTATATGTCATTGTAATAGTTAAAAACCTTTTATCAAAAAGTATGAACACAATATCCACAGTATTTTTTATTATATAAAATACATTCTTGACTTGAAAAACATCTCAAAAACGCATATTTTTATAGCATTTGATTTGTAGTCCAAATATTGTTTCCACAAACAAGTATGCAGTCTTTATTAAAATGCTTGTTTTTAAATCTTTACTTTAACATAGAAAAAGGTGGGGGTTCAATAAATGAGTTACTGCTGGTTGTAAAAGGCCTGTAATGCTAAGAGGATGAACTACATGTGTTAATTCTGAAAACCAGGAATGCAGCCTCCAGGGAATTTTATTTACCAACATGTCAGATTTCAGCTGTTTTAAGAGGATCTGTTTGCTCTGGACCACAAGAGTACTGTATCTTCAAACACATGCTAAAATAAAAGATTCAAGAACCAAACATTTTCTAGCTATTGGATTCATCTACCCCTCAATCAATATAGTATTTGCTGGGCACCGTGTAAAAATTAATGCAGGAAAAGATACCTCCAAAACACTGACTGGGATTCGACCAAGGTCAATGTTAAACCTCTGATATCCGAGGAGCTAGGTCATCCCTGAGAACATCACAATTATAAATGGTCTAATGTGCTAACATGAAACATTTTCCTTTGCGGTAAAAACAGAAAAGAATCAGATAACTCATATGTTTATTTATGCATTCTCTGGTGTCATGCACATTAACATAGCTACATTTAAATAATGTTTTTAACAGACTACATCTTCATAGATGTAAGAAAAGAACCACAGTCTGAGTAATGATATCCAGATTGTACTGGTTTATTACTGGTGAACATCCTGTTTTTATTAAGTCCCTACAGGCTGCAGGTCCGTATGCCAGAGCTCCCACAGTGTGCTGATCTATCAGGACCAGCCTGTGTAAGAAATTGTTTCTAAGAGCCCCAGTGTTTTGTTTTTCTGTACATTGTGTCTCTGGTCATTATAAGGTAAGTACTGATGAAGGAAATATGCATTTAGTGATTATTGACCCGTAAAATCACATAATATATGTTGTTGATATTGTTGTCTTTGCCATTTTGGATCTCTGTGAAAATCATTTTGTTTTTTTTTTTTTGTTATGGATAATAGAAGGTAACTGATTTGTTACAGTACCTACAGGAGATACCAGGAGCCATAACCGTTCCCTCTGAAGCTGGACCTTTTCTGGCTTGAATCCCCGACTCCTTTTAGCACAAGCTATTTACCAGCAGAGGAGGCCTCTCATCTTACCTCTGTGATTCTGAGAACCTGCCCCTTTAATGACTTCCGTTCAGTTCTATTATCCTATTAACTAATAGTTCCAAGTACGAGGTGTACCCAAACCCTTCTCCTATTACCATATTGGCTGGCTTCAGTGTACGTTGAGAAGCACTTCCTGCTGTTTGTTGATAGTGACTTGCATAAAAGTGTGGCAGCTGTGCAAGCATTAGGACACTCAACTACCCAGTAGACAGTGTGGAAGTTACCTCACTGGTAACAAGCGACAAGCTTAAAATAAGAACAGGAAGTGTTTTCTCTAGTGATGTGTATTTCTTCCTGTTGTCATGCAACCTGGTGAATAAACTGGTTCTCTATTCCCTTTGCGTATCATCAGCACTTGAAAAACATTTCCAAGTAAAGCACCCCTTCAGCTTACTGCCCTTATAAAAGATTCCCTTAGTAAAAGCATTGTAAAGTGTAATAAAGCATAGTGAAAGCATGGTAAAGCATATTAATAAACATGGCAAACTAAGGTAAATACATAGTATACTCATGAGAAAAGCATGGTAATATGGCAAAGAATGCTGCGCAAAAATACTCTGGTAAACCTCAAAAGGGTGGGACCAATTAAGGTGGCAATTCAAACTCTTAAACACTGCACATTTGTTTTATTATAAATATGGTATAAGGGAATGTCTAGTTATAGATATTGTACTATTGTGGATTTCAAACATATATATACAAAAGTATATACACCTGCCAGAAATACTGTCAATAGAGTTTAGGGCCAGGCCACGGTGGGCAGCCAGGTCAAAATTCATCCATTGAGAATGGAGAGGGACAAGCCCATTATACAAAGGAGGGTGCTGCATGTTGCATGTGTCTCCCGTTCTTTGTGTCCGACCCCTGTAGAGATACAAATCTTTTTTGAATTGGACTGTGCTGTGCCTTTTTAGGGTTGAAGTAAAATGAATAATGTCAGGTCACATCAAATGTTAATATCTAAGCCAGTGGGGTTTTGGAATAACAAAATACCACAATGTTTCCGTCAGATATTATTGCACATGTTCTTTTTTAATTCAAGGTTTAGTGCATTTTATTTTGTAACAGCAGTGTTTTCTTTACTGCAGGGCATCAGAATGTGTTAATATTGTTTAAAACTTTGACGAATAAGAGACATGCCAGCAAATTATTGAGCTGCAAGGTACAGTGTATATTAACACTGGATAAGATGATTTGGATCATGAAGAATAAAGATTTGCAGTATTATGTGCCCTACCGTATGAACAATCCCAAATCCTATGCAGTTGCTAGTTACTTTCACAAAGACTGCAAAAAAACACAAAGAGTCTGCTTAGTGTTGGCAACACATGATAAAAGCCCACTGCCGTACCGCAAGCTTTTAGGACTCATTGCCTTAACCAGCATTCTTTTCACATAATAAGTCAATGCCGCCCCCTAGTGGGGAAAAGCTTTTATTGCATAATGTTACTTTGGTGGTTATATTTTTAATTATATAACCCTTAATAATTATATAACCCTTACAGATTGTGTTTTTGCATTCATTGTAAAAGCCTCCAATTTGAAAGAAACACATGTTATAGTAAATCTGTATTTTTTGTTTTTTTAAGCATGATATGGCACTACACTTGGTTAAAGAAATCTCAGTTTGCAAGCCACGCTGTCAGTTAGTGTTTCATGTGCTTGGTCATTTCTCCTGGAGAGAGAAATGATCCCCATGTAATTCAATAGCCTCTTTCCTGTCATTAACCAACCCTCTGCTTAACTGTCTCTAAAGCCAGATCATTTCCTACAACAGGTGTTTTTTGTTTGTTTGTTTATTTAAATCTGTATTCACCTGAACTATCAACTAAAGTTAACATAAACCAGAAATCTTCTAAAACATCAAACAGTCAGTTAGATGCAAAGATACAGCACTGCAGTTGCCATGTCAACTGCTGCCTGCGGGGCGGTTGCTAGGATAGAATTGCAATGCATCAAAATAATAATGGAACACTGGCAAGCAGCAGAATGACTTGAACATTCATTTACACAACTCCGTATAGGCTGTTGCTAAGAGTTTAAAGAGAATATTAAGATTTTTTTTTTTAGATCTGAGTGCTGCCACTGGAAATATAAAGAGGGAAAGAAAGAGGGTAAGAATGCCGGATATGAGATTAGTTGTTTGACAATAACTGATTTAATAACACGAAAGACATTGAAAAAGACTTCTAGTTTACATACTTGGTCTCATTTTAATAACTTTATTTTTGTTTCCTTACTACTATGAATACAACTGGGTGTAGGCCTATAAAGTTTTGGATGAATTTAAAACCAATTTAAACTGATTTCTAATGAATTTACCACAAATAACATTTCCAGTTTCTACCGGAAATATTTATTTCATACTGGGTTCCAAAAATAATCAGCCATGTATAACACAGCCACACACATTTGTAGAAGCAGTCTTGTTCACTGGCACTGGCAAAGAGTTATCAGAAGCAGGAAAGTCCACAATACAAAACACTATCAGGTTGTACATTGGGAACATCTCCACATCTCAGCTGAAAGACATGCTATTTCTTGTCATATATCCATTTTCAAGCAGAATTCTACAGAAAATACCATGAAACAAGCAATGAGTGATTATTTTCTGCAAAGAGCATAAAGCCAACAATCAATTGATGGAAATATTATTTCCTTGAATTTTACATCAACTGCCAAAAACCAGGCTTGCAACCCCTGTGATAATTTGTATTAAAAAGATCAGATCTTCACATCTAACTGATGCAAGGGTAGCAAATGGTGAATTATGCAAGGTCCCTAACCCTCTTGTGCCTTTTTTTTGTTACTAAATCATGCAGCTGCTGCTTGAAAGAGGTGCCGCAGTTGATGCCGCAGACAAAGATCTTGTCACCCCACTGCACCTAGCTGCAGGATGTGGTTCGTGCGTTGCTGTGCACCTGCTAATGCAGTATGGGGGCTCAGTGGGCTCCACGGATCTGTTAGAGATGACTCCTCTACACTATTCCGCTTTAAATGGCTTTGCTGAAACTGCAAAAATCCTCCTTTGCTACGGAGCGGATAAGAATGCTAAAGAGAGACTTGGGAAAACTCCCTTGCACCTCGCCTCAGAGAAAGACCTAATTCAAGTGCTGGTGCTGTTACTGAAGAGTGGGGCTGATGCCTCGCTTCAGAGCAAGTGGAAGGAAACAGCTGCTGATATTGCGGTACAAAAACAAAGGGCATATTAAAAAAAAACTTAAAGCCGAAGGAAACTAACAATACAGACTAATTGTATTTGTATGTGTGCATTGTGAAAACTGCACCAATATGTATGCACTTACATAAAAAAAAAAAAAATCTTATTCATGATTTCTGTATTACAGATATTCTAATAAAGTACAACACAGTAGCATGTGTCACGTGTAAGTCAGGGTGCCTCGAATGACTGATGTTGTGAATCCACATCTCTCACCCTTGCTAAGATGGCATCTCAACGTTATACCTACGTTATCAGGAACTGCAATCGGAAGAGGATCACCGCCAGTTTGGTGATGTCACTGAATAAAGTACCGGTCGGTCGCGCGGAATGATATGTTAAAACACGAGACGAGAATTCCCTTTGTTGCTAAGTTGTCAGAACAAAGTGTTGCATCGACTGATTAATTATTTACATTGTAGAAAGTGGTATTGCCACGTTTTTTTTTTTTTTTTGGTTGAATCAAACCATATGCGTTTCAATTAGCAGATCATAACTTAGCTGCCGCGACGATTGTATGTATGTAGCGGTTGTAAGCCTTCTCTAATAGGATTTAGATGCCATAACTTTAAGAAGAAAATATTTTGATATTATTTCATTGCGACGTCTAATATGTGTTAGTTATATTGTGTACACTCAAGACCAGTGAGGGGTTTATTTTAAGAAAAACGCCAAAGCAAGCTAAAATGTGACTCGAACATGTCTTTACCCGTCATTATGCTCCCAATGCATGTGTCACTGATCTCATAATTTATATTACTGTACAGATCTCATAATTTATATTACTGTACAGTAAAACTTTGAAACGTTCGGCAAGGCGCAGCAATTCCAACGTAGAGTGGACTTTAGACTTGAAATTGTTACAAACTGTTCTGTGCTAGTACCGTGAATAGAAGCAGTATGCGTGTTTTGCTTTTAATAAATAAATAAAAACAAAATATGTAGTGTAATCTGCACCAGCTAAGAAAAAAAAACCGTCATTAATAAAAATAACCAGCACAGTTTAAAACACAGAACGCCACTTCTGTCACAAGTCCAAAGTATTCTTTGTTTCCTGTTTGTTTTTTTGGGGGCGGACGACTACACTGCTGAGCCTGCTGACTGTGTTGTTCACCCCTCACGTCACCGGTTGCGTTTCTCTTTTCCTCCCGGTATACTTACTCACTGTAGTACTGTTCGTGTAGTTGTTTGTAAGTGAAGATGGCGTCTGATGGTCACCTTGGTGTTACCAACTCGTCTACCGGTAATGAAGGCATTCTTATTGGAGATAAAGTTTATTCCGAGGTTTTCCTCGCTATTGACAACTCGCTTATCCCCGACGAGAGACTCTCTACAACCCCGTCTATGTCCGATGGCCTCGACCTCCACAACGAAACCGACCTGCGCATCCTTGGCTGTGAACTAATCCAGTCCGCTGGAATTCTGCTCCGTTTACCGCAGGTTTGTAGAAAACGTGTAAAATAGAAAAAAGGAATTCAGATGTTCTACCGGTTTTTTTTTGTTTGTTTGTTTGTTTTTGTCAAATAATAAAGTCGGTCAAAATTGACAAAAATACTATTAACCTATTATATAACTGTTATATTTGTAACTATTTGTTAAATTGTTTTATATGTAAGATATCGATAAAGCTTCTATGTCAATGAAATTTATTTTACTGTTTATAAAATGTAAAATGACCACAAAAAAACAAAATGGCGGACGCCATGTTGTGTAAAAATGACTTCCAGGATGTTTTATTTGTTCCTTCTTTTTCTATTTTATAGGTGGCCATGGCTACAGGCCAGGTTCTTTTTCATCGATTTTTCTACTCGAAGTCCTTTGTCAAACACAGCTTTGAGGTAAGTTGCGTTATAACATTCCCGTATGTCGCCTTTACATTTTATGACCAACGCAGTATAGAGACGGCGCCATGTTGTGCATATGGTGATGACTGTCTCGTAGTGTAGTAATAGTAGCATAGTAATCGGCGGATTACTACCATTACCATATACTACACACTTGCTGGATAAACAAAATAGCAAGAAACTAGCAAGCATTTTAGGGACAAATGGTTAGTTTCAACTTTAAAATGACCTTTTAATGATTCAGAGGCCTTGGTTGCTTTTCGGTGTTTATACCATAAATATAAATACTCTTCATGTGAACTCATGTTGCCTAATTGAAATAATTTATTTTCAGATTGTTGCCATGGCTTGTGTGAATCTTGCCTCGAAGATTGAAGAAGCACCACGGCGAGTAAGAGATGTGATAAACGTGTTTCATCATTTAAGGCTGCTTAGAGGAAAAAGGTGAGTTTCTAAAGTGTACAATAAAACAAGTTTTGTGCAGTACAGTACTCTTACATTTCCACTACAGGTTTATATGAAACAACTATTCAAATTCTTATATTAATGACTAAAGTTTTGTTTTTTTCCTCCCAATAGACAGTTTAGTGTGTACGTGTGTATATATATATATATATATATATATATATATATATATATATATATATATATATATATATATATATATTTTTTTTTTTTAAATGCCATCGTTTGGCATCTGAAAAAGTGGTCATTTTAATACATATGCAGTTTCTAAATCTTTAGTAACTTAAAACATCTTTGATCTGATGTCATCGCACTCCATGAGAGCATACAGTACCTTTCTTGACTTGTTTTTCTGGTTGCGTTTTGGTAAAATTAATTGTCACTGCTTACTTACTCAGTTTGCTATCTTCAATACATCGAGTACAACCCAGTGCTTTTTTATTCTTAATCTGTGTTTTTGGCAGGGGCGGCTGCCTACATACATTTTTATATTAGCTGAAGACTTAACATTTCAAATATTTGTTACTTTTCACTTCTACACTGACGTTTTTGTTTCAAAATAAGTCTGTACTTTTAAAAGATGCTTGATGAAACATCCTTTCTAAATTGTGTAAGTTTTTAAGTTGGGAAAACCAGTGTTTAGAAAACAATGGCATGTGTTACTTTACCATGACATGATTGATTTGTTCATGGTAAACTAAGACCTTGGTATTAACTTTAGTTCTCTTTTCCCTTGCAACCAACTAACAGCAACCAGCTACATTTACCAAAGCCTGGGTGATGTGGAATGGTACGTAGAGATGAAGCTGTCGGCATGGCAGAAGTGAGAGTGAAGTGTCGCTATTCCCCAAGGAGAAGCCAGTGGTCTGAGAACGGGTCACTGGAATCGGGGACTTTCAGGTTGGCCGCTGGTGAAGGCGTCTGCGAAAACTCCTATATCTCATTTGAAGCGTTTGTCTTTGCTGTCCAAGTTGTACCTTCACACATTATGCCATAGCTTTTACAGTATTAGAAACATAACTGTTTATACTGGTCCACAGTAAAGTGGGTTTCAGGGTAATTTCAGTTTTGTTTTGAATCTGATGCAGATCATCTAGGGATTCAGGTTTCATACATAATTTAATTTCTTTCACATTTGAATGCAGTATTATACACTACAAATGGCAAGGTTAAATGACTGTGATATCTGCCCTATATTAGAGTTAGAACTAATAAGCAACATACTATTTGGAAGTTAACCAAGTCAGAAAAAAGGTTTGTCACAAAACAGTTGCATCTGTCAGTATTCTACTTAATTTGGTATTCAATAAAAACGATTGTTAAATCATTACCTAGTTTGATTTTAAGCCTGCTAATTCAAACCTATTGTTAGAAAGACATTAAAACAAACAGAATACTACCCAGAATGCAAAAAAGAAATGCTATAAAATAAACACACACAAATTACGTGCTATAAAACCAAGATATGGTGAACTTGACTTGTTCATTTCATAAACATGACAACACCTGTAGTTTAATTTTCTTCAGTGGAAGTTTTCATTATTGGAGCTGGTGAGGGACAGTTATTAATTTGTTAAACGTCCAACATTTGTCGCAGTATATTTAACTTTAGAATCTGTTTCTTGGGGGTGGGGTCAGACATTTTATTTATGCTTATAAACATCTCATGGGTAGACAGTTCGTTCTGTTCTACAGTCAATTAGAACTGGATGTGTTGCCTTTGAGCTTATATTGTAAGATTAAGTAATTTTTGCTTCAGGAATCAACTAAAATTGGTCTGCTGGGATGGCCAACTTCAAACAAATCTGACATTAGCTGTAGAAATGTGTTGTCATTTCCATGCAGTAAAGTTTAAATTCTTGAGTTGTAACAACTTGTCCCAAGGGAATAGTTTTAATAACAATTTGAAATACTGGTACTGGCATCCTGATTTATTTAAAGTTGAGTACAGGGTATTGTACACATAAACCTTGCTTCATTTTAAGTTATTCCTATAAATTTACTAGTAACTTTGTTGCTTGTGTAGGGAAAGTGTTTGTTGCTGACTTAGTCCTTGAGAAATTGCAGTGAATAATATGCTTTGTTTTGCTGTACTTTGTCCAGAAAAGTATTACACTACCTATTTTTGTTTGCTAAATCTAGACTGCAGATAGTTACTGTTAAAGCTATGTTGTGAAAGTTTTTTTTTTACTTTTCATAGTTGCATGTGTGGAGATACCAAGTTATGAAAATATTAAAAATGGACATGGGCAGCACAAAACAAAGGCTTCTAATGCAGTTACAGGAGTTTAAAAGCAGGTTCTGCTGCCTTTAGTTGGTTGAAAGGGAAACTAGAACTAGAGCAAGTTGAACTTTTTTTGCTTGCAAAACAGTTGTGATTTTTTTCATAAAATAGGACACCAACTCCATTGATACTTGATCAGAACTACATTAACACCAAAAACCAAGTAATCAAAGCAGAGAGGAGAGTGCTGAAGGAACTGGGTTTCTGCGTTCATGTCAAGCATCCCCACAAGGTGAGTTAAAATACTGTATTTCAGCAGTAATTTAAAGCAAATCTTATAGGCAGACATGTTTTTATTTAAATAACCCGGATTAAATAAATAGGTTATTTGTTCTATAATCAGTTCTATAATTTAGTTTTTAAATAGTTAATATCTGAAGTAACTGTCAAAGGGCCCACTCAATTTCCTTGTGTGTAACTTGTCATCTTTTGGTTTTAATTTTTTAAATTTCAGATCATTGTAATGTACCTTCAAGTTCTTGAGTGCGAGAAAAATCAAACTCTCGTCCAAACAGCCTGGTAAGTTACCTTTTCCATTTCTGTATATAGATTTTAACCAGACATTTTTGTAAATGTTAGTTGCAAGCTCTTCTTTAAGATCTGTTTGCATTAACTTCAATAATGTTGCAGTTGTGAATCTCTCAAGGACTTTCTTTCTTACAGTAACTTGCCATTCTTTATTTTCATGCCTTGATTTTTTTAAATTTTTTTTATATATACTTTAAGGGAGAACTCAGTTTAACTTTGTCCTTTTTTTCTACTCTTTAATTAAAGGGTAGTCCATGATGGTAAGTCTCATAGAAAGAACTCTGACCTCTGCTCCTTCAACCACATGACCTCAGGAATCTCCCAATTGGCTGCCCTTCTCTCCAGCCAATCCAGTGCAAGCTCTCATCCGAGATTCACTGAAGTGGTCCTTATTCACCTGGCAACATCATCTTGTTTTCTTGGGTGTCAAAGGATTTGTATTTTTGCTTCCAGATGTAATTGTTCATTTAAGTAGCAATGTAGACATTTTAAATGCACTGTTTTTGTATTTAGGTACAAATAACTAAAACTATACATTGCAAAACCAATTTATGCTATTAACAGTCATTTTATTTTTTTTTACAAAAGTTTAGAAGTAGATATTTACATATTTTCTTACATAAATATTAGAAAATGTGACTTAGTCTTGAGGAATCTGTTTTCCAGGCTCCAGTCCTCATAAACTGGGTCTTCAAGCAGAGAAGATTGTAAGCGTATCCTGTAAATGGATCCCTTAATCTTGCTTACTAAGACTTCATCTTGGGATGGGTTGGGTTTTCTTTTGAATTGAGAAACTAAATTTAAAGGTAGTTTGAGCTGTACAGTTCTTTTGCCATCTACAGATCAAGTACAGACATGTTGCCAGACGTATCATCTTTGAAATGCGAAGAAGTATTTATGTTGATGTACAAGTAAAACCAGTCCTAGATGACCACTTGGTCAGTAACCACTTTTAATGATTCAGTTGATAGTAACTTTTATTTTAAGGACTGGTATTTAACACAGGTTTTACTTGTTTTCAAATTCCTTTTTCCTCATTTACTCCTTTGGAATAATTGAGTGAAATTTCTGTTTGTTAGCCAAAAAAACATCTGTAGCTTTGTCAAGGATGTAGCTTCCAATTTCTGAATTGTATAATGTTTCACAAGCATTAAAGTCTGCACAAACCCTTTCAAATTGCACTAAAAACAGGAAACCTAATACAAAATAAAACAAAAGTGATCAATATTTGTTTAAACAGCAATATTAAACTTAATCCAGAATCCCTAATTTCTAGTGAGCATATAACGTAAATTAGTTTGGGATTTTTAAATCTCTTTATTTCAATCGTGTTAAGTATGATTGGTTAAGTCCTGTAGGCAGATTTTCATCAGATTCATACCGATAACACAGAAGTGGTTACCAGTGGAAATGCTTGGTATTGAAGATCACTGCATCAAGGAAATACATTTAAATATGCATTTGATTGGGAACATCTGGACATCTTGGAATTTCTTGAAGCACATTCCATTTGGGATCTAGTCAGACTTAACATATTCCCGATCAGTGCTTTGCACAGATGATTTGTTGAGTTGGTTTATCTTTTTCCTTTCTTGAATATGCAGTGAATTGAGGCATATTTTGGAGCCAAATAAAAGCAGATGTTCTATGATGTGGAGAGAAAAAAAAGGACAAGTTAAATTGAGTCTCCAAATGCTGTGACATGTTTCTTAATGCATGCTTTCCTTTAGCTTCCATTTAATCAGCATAGTGAATGGGTTAGGATTTTCTTGATGTTTGTTTTTCAGGAACTACATGAATGACACATTGCGAACAAATGTGTTTGTGAGATTTCAAGTTGAAACCATTGCCTGTGCCTGCATCTATCTTGCAGCAAGAGCCCTTCAGGTGAGTGAGACAATCTATTGTCCTGGAGTGCTCATGCCAGTGCTCAAATCATGTTTGGTTATCATTAAATAAGTAATTTGCATTAATGGTATGGTTGATACCTGGAATAGAACGGCCCTTGCTGCCTTATTTATTTTATTTCCTTTAATGAATTTAAATCAATTTTTTTTTTAGATCCCACTTCCCACCAAACCACACTGGTTTATGTTGTTTGGAGCCACTGAAGATGAGATTAAGGAGATTTCAATAACCACTTTAAAACTTTACACAAGGAAAAAGGTAAGATTTAATGAGGCATTGTGATTAAACCAGCCAATTCTTCACAAACAATGGGATGGGCTACTTGCTGATTTTTATATTTTAATTTAATGTCATTTTTCTTGAACAGCCTAACTATGATTTACTTGAGAAAGAAGTTGAGAAGAGGAAAGTTTCACTCCAGGAAGCAAAACTGAAGGCCAAAGGACTAAACCCTGATGGAACTCCAGCTCTTTCAACATTAGGGGGGTTTTCACCTGGCTCTAAACCATGTAAGTTTTGAATAGAATCTTTAATCTTGATGCATAGCAATGATGTGTCCAGCTTGATATAAGCTTGTTTACTTGGAAAAGCCATGTATATATTAAATTACTTTTATTGTATTTTCAGGTTCACCAAGAGAAAATAAAACGGATGAGAAGTCTCCAAATTCACAGAACTTAAAGGCTGTCAAAAAGGAGCCAGATGATAGACAGCAGAGCTCCAGGAGCCCTCATAATGGGTCAGTACTATATAAATGTTGGTTTTGAATGGGAAGTTCAAGGGTTCTTTACTGTAGTCACGTTTAACAGCTTGCAGAATAGTCTGCTTTTAGGTATCCCTAAAAGCATTAATGTCAATTACCTTATAGTTTGGCATATTTATACTGCAGTTTAGATGAATGCAGCATAGGAATTGACAGAAACAAGAGACAATGTGTGACAGACAGAATCTGAGCTCTGTTTCTCCCTCTCGTTCTCTTATATTTATACTGCAGTTTAGATGAATGCAGCATAGGAATTGACAGAAACAAGAGACAATGTGTGACAGACAGAATCTGAGCTCTGTTTCTCCCTCTTGTTCTCTAGCCTTAGGAAAGAAAGCAAGAGGAGCAGAAGTGTGAGCAAAACACCGTCAAGGACTAGATCAAGGACTCGATCTCGAACACCAAGAAGACAGTAAGTAAAACTATAGAAGATGTGTCAATCAGTACGTTTACATGACAAAGCGTTTTCCGAAAACTAAATCAGAAAACTGGTTTTCTAAAACGCCACTTTTCTGTGTTTACATGATTCAACGATAGAAAATCTAATTAGAATTCAACCTATTTTTTTTTCTTAATATTTTCAGTTACAATAACAGAAGAAGCCGTTCTGGTACGTTCAGCTCACGATCTCGCAGCAGGTCCCACAGCAGAAGTCTTACTCCGCGTCGTCTACAGAACCATGGATCTCCTCATGTCAAATCCAAACACCGCAATGATGACCTCAAAATTTCAAACAGGCACAGCCACAAAAGAAAGAAATCCAGAAGCCGCTCACATTCTCTCAGCAAGTCCAGAGACCGCTCTGAGACTGTTAAGAAACACAAGCATGACAGGGGGCACCACAGAGACCGGCGAGAGAGATCTAGGTCTTATGATCGTACACACAAAAGCAAACATCATGGCAGCAGTCATTCAGGGCACAGCCGGCACAGGCGTTGAACATTGGCTGTTTTGTGAGAACATTGAGACTTACAAATTCCAAACCTTAGTTTAATGTAGGACTTGTGACTACATTTTTCAGTGTAAAAGATGGAATATGTTGTAATAAATAAAAAGCTTTGATTTTTATAAAAGCATATCTTCTAAATTCAGGAAGTGTAAAGTTTTGCACAGTTAAAATGATACCTTGGACAGTATAACATGTTCAGTTGTAAGAAATTGTATATTGTAGAGATGAGTGAGAAAGGGGTTTCTAAAGAAATACTTTTTTTTTTTTTAAAAAGCTGGATGCAGACACTTTTCTTTAAGACCTCTATCTCTTAATTTGTTACATTGTTTTTTTAGTCTGCACGTGTATTGTCTGATTTTTATAAAAAAATAAACAAAGTAAAGATTTCAGTGTGAAACATGAGGTGAGGGAACAAATGTCAAACTGTAAGGAAATGTCAAGTCCATGACTATGCAGTGTTCATAACTGCGTTACAACCACGTAACTTAATTTTGCACACACATACCTGAAAACAAGTGTAAGAAAACATAAGTGATGAGGCTACAGCAATCTGGTACAACTACTTGAAGTGCATGTCATTCAAGTAATTTTATAAATGTACAGTTGTGTTTGTCTTGGAGCAAAATCACTGAACCAGGTGAATTGTTTTGAGTACCTCTTAAATTGTATTCTTGCCCCACTCAGTTCTTAAGGTGTTTAAAGTGAAGGTTATTTACAGGTCATTGTAGACATGCCAAGATATGCTTTAACCACAAGAGGTTGTCAACAAAATATGCTTATAACTGGAATACTGTGTTGGTGTTTTAGCCCTCTTGAACACTTATATCACTAAACTGTTTCACAACACGTTTAGCCCTCAAACCAACACACACCAGCTATTTGGCCTTGAAAGGTAATTGAGACATTGCCCTATCTATTGCAGCTAGAATGAGAAAATCAACAAATGACCTAGCAATAAAGTCGTATCTTAGTTTGAGTTTAGGTAATAAGATAAGTGGTGATGTGCAAAGATCGAAATGCAGCATATAGGGTAGTCACCATGATGATTTTGTAAGCTTAACAAGTGTATACTTGGAACAGCAAAATTGTAACTATGCCCAGTATTTCATGCGTCAAGATTTGTAAATAAAGAATTAAAGTTATTTTTGTATTTGGTTAATCATACATGACTACTGTTAGTAAAATTAGGTTTAACATTGTTACATACCTTGAGCAGTAGTAGGATTACGTAGGTTATTTGTTGAAAAGTGACAGAATATCACATTACTGTACAAGTACTTTTCTAGCTTCTTTTCACAGGTCATTGGTATCCAACTTATAAGTACAAACCCAATAATATTTTAAGAGTCCGATGCCCTCTTGGAAGTCACAACGGTTACTTTTTAGTGGCTGTTGCTAAAAAGCATACATTTAAGTGGTGCATAATATGTGTTTTGTATGTGCATGAACATGGATGCTGCTCTGATATGAGTAAATAAGTGAACCAGTAGCCTTTACTGTTAGCGCTGGGCAGGTGCAGGATTTTAGTACTGCTGAGCCTGTGATGCAAGACATGCATTGAACTGCTGGAAGTGTGGGCTTTAGTAAAATACATTTAAGCTGTTATACAAGCACAAGGGGGTGCTGCAGTGCAGTTCAATACCACTTACCAGTCCTTTGTGTGATGCAGCATTAGCTTTACTGGTGGTACATTAGCATGCACTAGCTATCCAAATCAGATCAACTAGGTACTGGTATTCAATAAAGAGTAAGGCAAGCATGCCCTTTTCTCATACACTTCAAGGCAGACATGGATGGTATTTATGCAGTGTTTCACAATGGCTTTTCATTGAAACTTATTGCAACAGTGTCTACCATATGTTTTAACAATGGGGTTAAGGTATTTTGTTTGCTGGGGGTGACATGATGAGTTCACTGTTGGTTATGGTGATACACAATCAGATCATAGCTGTAATTACTTTTCCGGGATGTGACTACACATCAAGGCATTCTCTCGCATGTCATCCTTATTAAAGTCTTTCTAGGTCGATTAATAAACCCTGCTGTAATGTGTACTATCTTTCTTGTTACAACCAGCTTGCATTACAACACTATGAATTATACATTTTGACTCCAGCCATCAGGAACTGGCTTGTAATATATGGCCATGCTAAAATTCTTCAATCTTTCCTTATAAATCATGATGTTACAACACTCTGTCAGTCACAGTTAGTGAAGTTTCTTGTCACCGAATCTAAGGAAAAACTACAATGCAATACCGATTCTTGCTGATGTCGATACAGCATTCCAGAGGTAATGGACTATAAATTATTTTTACAACAATGGAAGGGCTTCTCGGGGCTTTTAAAATCTGCCAAGCAGCAGGTCACAAGACAGGGAGATCAGCTAAAGCATGCTCACGCCTTGTAACGCACAGTTTTCAGGCAAGGTTGTCAGATTTCTTCAAGAGAGGATATGGCTGCAAAACGAAGGCTCGCACACTGCAGCTCTTGCAGGGAGCGCATGTGAGTCACATAGGGTAGTGCGCGTGTGCAACTCGTAATTTAAGTCGTGCTTCATTAACTCTCAACACCCTTACCACGAGACCATAAACAGTGTGTGGGAGGGGGAGAACACTGAACATAGCAATTACCCTGTGACAATTAACTGGTGATCCACGGCCAATACCTCGCGAACCTTATGTTTAGGGTTAGGTTATTGTTATGAAATAAACTTAGTTTTAGTACCTAAATTCATCACCCTTATCATGTGATCAGGCTGTAGCCGATAATGGTGACGTCTATTATTAGTTGCGCACGCAGCACTACCCTTGTGTGAGCGCTGAGCTGCCTGTGAGCGTTATTTTGTGCGAGTCTGCCTTCTGCAGCAATACCCCTCTTGATTTCTGAGAAAAAAATAGCGACCTCGTTCTTCAAATCAAGCCCAAAAGAAGCAAAACCCTAGCCACGCCTCATATCTGGTCACGCTTGCCAATCTTTTAGAACCAATGGGGGAGGGTGGTGTCATTGCTTATTCAGCTATTAGGCCTACTTATGAATACATGTGTTTGAAATATACGCTATGTCTAGCCTCAGACTCAGGTCATTTTTAAAATATGTATTTAGAGGTAAAATGAACAATAGACGCATTTAAAATCATGTATACGTATAAATCCTTTGCCTTTTTCCATACACTACATGCGTGACAATATCATTACCAAAGTCTTAGCAGTATAATGCAGTTCTGTGACTTTCTATTCAAATGACGACTGCACTTACTACGTTGCAAGCGCTCGGGTATATTAATAGTGCCGCAGGGAATGATGGTATGTTGAGAGGGTCAAGAAGCGAACCGAGGGAGGGGTCTGAGGATAAGTGTGCTGAGCACTGAGACCAGGAACCTACAGTTTTTCTGCATGCATTGACCACACACATTTGTTATGTTTTTTACTTTTGACACAAGCGACCAGGAATAAAAAAATACATGCTAAAAGCGACGAAGAAAAATTGTATGTGACTGTCTGCATGAGCAAGCCCAATTCCGCTAGTTTTAAGCGTCATTTATTTTAACCCTGATCTTAGCGCCGTATAACACATGTCGTCGGAAATCACTTTGGAACCTCACGGGACTCCTAGGTCCCAATCTAAGGTTGTGTATAAATATATGTAAAAAAAAAAGAAGAAAAAAATGAACAAGTTCATTCTTCAGCTCGACAAAAATAATTCAGGACTTAAAGGGATAAAAGCATTTTTGCAAATGGATTTCATTTTTTAACAGCCTTTTAAATCCCATTGCAAATATCCTCTGCAAGCATTCAAGTGCTTGATATGGGACTTTGTTTTAGATCGTGTCTAGGCAGCCTCCCTGTTTGGAAATTTATATCTCACGGTGGTGTAGTGGTGTGTGGTCAAGGCTGGCTGGCGGCAGGAATAGCAAACCCAGACACGGAAGGCTGCAATTCAGCACTTTTGCACACTTGTATTACTTAACAATTCAAACAAAAGGTTTAAACAAACAAACAAACAGACCAAAACAGCACCGAGCACAGCTATCCCCGCCGCTTAAACAGGAAGCACATTCCACAGCTCCCCGGCTTCTCTCTCCACTGCCAACAAACACTGCTTTGTTCTTTTGAAATGGTGTGGTGTCTTTTCCAGGTAGCAAATTGACTGATCAGCCAACCAGGAACTGCATGCCTAGCATTCTTGGGCTGATCAATCAGACAACCAACCTCCCCTGAAAGACACCACAGTAAACCAATTATCTTATTTAAAACCATTTGGCTGTGGAAAAGGTGACCATTTTGGCTCCAAGCAGTTCCCCCACTCTTGAGCCAAGATGGCTGCCAGCCACAGCAACACATATTCTATTATTTATTTCTTAGCAGACACCCTTATCCAGGGCGACTTACAATTGTTACAAGATATCACATTATTTTTTTTCATACAATTACCCATTTTATTTTATTTATTTATTTATTACTGGAACAATCTAGGTAAAGTACCTTGCTCAATGGTACATCAGCAGTGTCCCCCACCTGTGATTGAACCCACAACCCTCCGGTCAAGAGTCCAGAGCCCTAACCACTGTTCCACACTGCTGCCCTACTGCCCACTAATTTTGCATGATTCTTGTCATCACCTATAAATAGTGCTGTCAATCCAGTTTATAGCAGTATGTGGCCTCTTGCTTTAAACACCATTGAAAAAAATATTTTCTGGTGATAACAGTAATTTGTTTTGTAGCGCCCCTACCCTCTGTTGATCCGGTCCATAAGCTGATTAAGATGATAACATCTGTAACAATGAATCAGGAATGAAGTCTCATAGGGTCTCACAATTCTGATGAGTGTTTTTGATCAAATGCAGCTATTCAACAATATCCACCACATGTCAATCCATCAATCCATCAAGGGCTGTCACACAGGTATTTCTATCAAGATCTGCATTTCATCCACACCTGTTTTAAACAGGTTAGTCTGTTTCTATATTTGCTGTCTGAGTCTGAGGAAACGTCACTTTAATTCATAAACTGTGTTATCCATTATACCAGGTCACACCATTGCTTAGAGATCAACGATCAACAATATTAAAATACGATTCAACAATTTATTTAACTGAAATATACAGAATTTACTAAGACCTACAATTTCTTGGTGGTGTCTAGAGATAACTGATCTAATAAAGTTACATTTCAAATAATTTCTGGGTAGAAAGGAAGATTATGTAATAGTAAGAGGTAATAGTTAGTGATAGTTACAGCCAAGTATATTGATGGGTATGAAAATACCTTTTTTTTTTTTTTTTTTTAGTTAAGTACGTATATGACTGCAATCTTCTATAGGATTGCCTTTACTGGAAATCTTCTTACCAAAAGGCAACATTCCAGCTAGCAACACCTAAGTATGTTTTTACGCTATCCAAGTGTCAGCGACTGCTAAGGTTGTTCTGGTTGCCTTGGTGACATGCTAAATTGAAGGTGTGGGAAGGCCTACAGGACAGCTGAATCTTGGCATGCAGATAAAGCACAAGGGCGTCACCGCAATTTAAAGAAACAGTGTTTCAAGTAACAAGACCTAAAGGGGCTTAAACATGTACAGAGAAACTATAGCTAATAATTCCTCCTTTGTGTATTTTAAAAGTTCCTTTAGGGATGTTCCAAGGAAACAGATTTTTTTGTTGATCGTCATTTTATTGAAAACACTGTCATATTTTCTTTCCTTTTTGAGTTCAAGTTCATAAGCATATGAAATAAAGCAGAGGTGTTGTTTACTGTTGCCGGAGTAAAACCACGATATTATTACCACATATATTGCAGAGAAGATTTATTTGACCCTTTTCAAAAGTAACAATTTGAATAACATCTAAATTCAGAGAAGGGTGCAAATGTGTTGCATCTCATTAACAGGCTGGCAATCTCTGATAATAAGTTAAAGTATGCAGCAATTTAAGTATTGGCCTTGTTTTCCCACTGAGCCTGCAATGTTTTTGAGCATTATGCTGTTTCAGCAATAATAATAATTAATAAAAATCAATATTTTATTCATAAAAGGATAAAATCAGGTTGGCTCAAAATGTAAGCTCAAATGAAGCTGATGACAGTACTGTATTTTGGACAGCTGCAGCTTTGGAGCTCCACAATAGGCTGAACAATTGGCAGTAATATTGGATCAAGCGTCGGGTTCTTAAGGCAACAGCAGATTGAGTTTCTTAGACATTTAGTAACTTCACATTCAAGAGTAGAGAAAATAATCCCCACTCTTTCTGAAAAGAGATTCAGAGTAAATGCATCAAGCTAAATAAAAGGGTATTTGTCAAACACCAGCAAATAACACCAATGTGTGTTGCAAATTATTATGTTCCTAGATCTAGGTCAGCAGCTGGGTTCTGGGTGTTTTGGATGAGTATTTGCCACCATTCTGAAGCTGAATACAAATGTTCTATTTTGTTATTTTTAGATTAATCCAACAAGTTGTTCTGAAGTTATAGACCTTTACAGCTTACAAAGAAGCACACAGCCAAACAAAAAGGCATATTAAAACAAACACATAATTATGAGCAAAGAACCTTTGCTGTATTATCTGACTGCATTGTGTAATGTCCATGTCCACATTTCTCAGGTCCAACGATGCCTGTGAGCTTATCAACTATTAATCAATAATAGTTCTGTCAATGTGTTTTGCAATACGATATCCAATGCTGCAATTAATCTTTCACATTAACACCGGTAAATTACTTCAAAACATTTGTTAGATAGGAACAGAAAATCATGTAGTAATTTAGGTTTTCCCAATATCATGATGCTATTTATCTTATCTGATCCACTTAGCAAGGATTTAATCTGTCTCTGCGTAACTCTGCTTTATCTTCACCCATTAACCCTCTGCGCACCATTTGAATAAAGCAAGCAGATAGACAGCATGACTGCTTTCTTGAAAGCGTCTCACTTGTCAACATAATGATTAAATGTTGTTTTTTTCAACTCTGGGTTCAAAATGTTGTTGAACACTAGATGCATCAACACTTTCACCACAGACAGCACAAATTGCACATCTGCTATTGGAAACAAATTTTAATCTGTCAGGCCAAGTACTTGAAATGGACAAACACCTCGTTTGTCTCTTTTCGGGGCAGGCATTATCCAAACACACACACACAATCCTTCTGTCTGTTCACTCAACTTATTTGAATCTGCAACATAAACACGTTAGAAATGAAAAGATTATCAACAAGCAAAATGGTTTGGGCAAAAGCACATCAAGATTAGCTGCCTATTTGTACTCTGATTGTGCTCTGAAGTGCAAAACGCCTGTCCTAAAAAAATGAAAGGCGCCCATGTGTTGCCTCCCGTTGAGGTAGATTAAGAAACCCATTATATTTCGTCTTGCTGATATCCTGTATTCAATGGAGCTGGCAGGGTGTCAAAGGAATGCAGGCTGTGTGCTATGCTTACACATACTAAGATGCAACTTTGACGCCACTGCTTGAAGGATGGTGTTTTTCTATGCATGCTTTTAATGCAAGAATAAAAGCTCCTGGTTTAGTGCAGACTCCAAGAAGTCCTGATAATACTGACTCATAGATATATTGCAATTAATTCCAATGACAAGAAGAAACGTGACACCATACAGATGGATTCAAAAAACATAACAATTTTTGACAAGAAGTCAGTATTATTAACTGTGAAGGCCTATTTAGACCTAAATTAACACCTTTACAAAGGCTTCCCAGATTGTTACCATTTTTGGATCTGCAGAATCCCTGACCTGCAACCAGCTAAATCAATGCAATGAAAATAAATGTACTCCAATTGTGTATTGGATCTCCCCAAGCTCCTTTAAATGTATGCTTTTATTTAAATGTTCTATTAATGTTGGAGCTTAATGCACAACATTTCTACCAAACATATGAAAAAACAAGATAAGCATTGTTTATCGATGCTGATTGTGACCAGTATGTGCAGCTTGAACCCATTTTTTGGGGAAGTTGCTAAAAACACATATTGTGCCAATCACTAATAACGTAGATTGCTTCCATAGTAATGGTAAATACAAACTAGGAATAGTTTATGTGTTGGTTCACAACATTACAAATACTGTTCTGCTGATTTTTTAGATGACAGCTTTGAGTATGGGGCCTAATGCATATAACTTGTGAGGTATTGTTTCTTTGGCAACTAAGCCAGTTTAAAGAAAGTGGTTTCCTCTTTGATTTAAGAGCACATTGCTTCCTCAAAAAAGGATAAGCCATCTTTGTTTGAGTATCTGTACTTAAAAGTAAATACAAGGGCTCCTAAACATATCAAATCACAGAAGTATCAGCTTTGGAAGCGGTTTTTGTTTTTGTGTAAAAAGACATTTTTGAAATATTTACAAATGCAAACAATGCCGGTAAAATAGCCAACACGCCCACGATGATAAAACACTGGACAATTCTTGAGGAACCAGCAAGTACAGGTTATTCTTTAGGATTTTGTTGAGGCTAAATGTAAAATTGGCATGAAATGCTCTGCTTATAGAAACTTTATCTTCTGATGAAATGTGCATCTTCTATATGCCTATGTGAGTACATTTATGAAGTTATAAAGTCAAACATCTCCTTTCAAAGTGTTTGGTCTTTTTCTTCTAAGTTTTTTTTTAATCTATTAAATTGTCTGATCAATTCATAGATTCAGGAGCAATAAGTACTGTCTAATAAAGAGCATGTAGTAAACAACTAAACAATACAATGTGACACTGCTGAATACCAGAAGGATACGATTTCTCTTTCTCATAGGGATGCTGGCTGTGTGTTTTAATGCAGTACTCAAAGGAAACCCTTAAACAAGGAGGCATTGCATGGAAATGCCTCATAGTGTCCATACACGACCCAAGGTGTGGAGGAGGACTGACACTGACAGATTCCTTGGTTTGAAGTACAGGTAACAGTGAGTTAAAAAAATAAACTATGATGAAACAGAAGCTGGAAACCCCTCCAGCAGGAACAGCAAAGATTAAAGTCACACAGAGCTTCATTAACAAGAAGCATTCTGGAATACATTTATATCTGAATGGCTTTGAAGTAAACAGTCCAGGAAGGGGAGGAATACACAGTTCTTCCACACGCCAGCCAAGAACAACAGTAGAGTCCGCTGGTTGAGTCACTTGCGAGAGGAACAACACCTGCTTTTTGTGGCATTTGGGAAGCCAGAACTGAAATAAAGCCACCTTCATGGAACAGTGATGAGGCACAGAGAATGGATACACCCCTGAAAACCTGATTAATAAAGGAATCCTGTTTCACTTCATTTTACACACCATTATATCTCATACCTTATAAGCTGCTTTTTGGAAAACTCATGTTGTCAGTATTAAACTGAATGCAAAAACAAACACAGCTTGAGGATGGAAGGGGCCAAAAAGTATGCAAACATAGTCTGGGGTTGGCTGAAACAGTTTTGGTAAACATGCCTGAAAACAGCTGATTAGGAACTGCAAGAGCCGAAAATGTGATGTTTTACATATTTCTTTAAGAGATGGCCTTGAACCAAAACAGATGGGCATTTTTTACTTGATTTACCATCATTTAGATCAATTGAAAATGGACCTTTATCTTTGCAGGCTTATGTTTTTGTACTTTATTCTTAGTTGAACAAAGACACAAAACCAACTAATGTAATAGTGTTGCTGGATTTCTAATTACTATAAACTACTGTATGATGTTGAATTGGCTACTGAGAAATGGGAATTGTATTTGTTTTTCAAGTACAGGATTAGTGACTTACCATTCAATGAAAAAAGGATACATGATGGTTCTAAGTGAGCACTGCAGAAATAATCAAGAACTAAGGAAATACATAACCATTGGGGGTATAGGTGATTTTCCTCAGTAATTGTATTTCTTTACAAAGCCAGAATAAAGTGGGTTCTAATAAATGTGAATACTTGAGATATATAAGGAAACAGTAAAAAAAAAAAAACAAAAAAAAAAAATTAACTTCTTTTCCTTTAAAATATTTCCAGTCAAGCTTTCCCTACACTTCCTCAAAAACACTTTGATTTTTAATGCAAATTATAGAATGATTAATGTTCAGGGTTATGCTGTTTAAAGCAAATACTGTTAATAATGAAAAACAGTTTCCAACAGCAGCATAATCCTTCCAATTCCACGTGGTCCGCTTTAAAAGGAAATGAGTTCCATGCCACGCAGAGTTCATTTTAGGCACAAACTTTGAACCCAGGCTTCGTGAGTCACATCTTGTTCTCCTTTTTTCGTATGCAGCTGCGATTCTGTGCCTGGCTTCACTCATGGAAGATGCCCTCTCCCTTGGTGGGCGTGGAAGGGAAATTGAAGGTAGTCCATTACTGCGGCTGAGTGCTGCTAGGTATTTCAGCACTCCCAGCTAATCTTGTCAGGCCTCCGCACTTTGTCTCTATCCCAGAACTCTGGGTGCTCATGCCTTTCTGTCCTTGGCTGTTGGCAGATGGGGGTGCGAGACCAGACTACTTTGACTGAGAGAGCGCTGTGAAATCTGCCCCCCGCTGAAGCAGAGAGTTCTGTAAAAACACAAATCAACAAAACCCTACATTTGGTAAGTTTGCCCTATTTTATTGCTACACATCTTATTTTAAGGTAGTCAAAAACATTAGCAGTTTTAAAACATGTCACAATAACAGATGCATTAGCTAAAAAAAACATTTCACATACTATATGCTTATGGCTCTTTTTTCATGTAACTGGCTTTGAGATATAGTGAATTAGTGTGCTGTTTCAGAGAACATTATTCTGGCAATGAAAATTTAAATCTATTTCAGGCAACAAATAACTTTTGTTAGATGAATACACTTCAAAAGCAATTGCAATATACAAATGAATAAATCTGTTAGTCAATGAGAAGATACCACAAACCATTTTCATGTCCAGATTTTGCAACTGCAGCGTTATACTTTCACTAAATCTTATCTGAGTAACAAGCAGAAAAGCTACATACAATGCAACATCAGAGTTAGGATGCAGTGCCCAGATGCTACTGATGTAAACTTGCTTTAGTGAGCTGCAATATGTAAACAAACAAATTCCAAACTTCTAAGTAATGTAATTCCACAGATTATGAGTACCAGCTTTTTTCCCCAATTATGATCGCATTAATTTGACTAACCTGCAAGAAGCAGAAATAGATTTATTTACAAATTTTAAAAAACAAGTTTTAGTAGTTGAGATATTTTGTGGATCCACTTAAACCTCTTTCATTTCCATTATCAGCAATAAATATCTTCTAAAGCAGTGCTTTATAAATATGTTAATACCTTACAGAGTGAAGCGAGACATCTGAATTAAACAAGATATTTTTGGCAAATCTGATTGCAGCCTGTACTGACTAAACACAGCAGAGAACTTTTAATGGACCGAGTACAAGCTGTGCCAGAAATACTTTACTCAGTATGAAGTGTCATATTTTGGATCGCTGATTGTTTTTTATAGCCTTCATGACATATACATGAACAGCAAGTTCTCATAAGATAAAGAAGAAAAACAAACCTGGTGTATTTTCGATGATGCATACCCATTGTAACTGATAGACACCAACATAGTTCTCGATCTGTGCCATGCATGACCAGTTTATAAAAGGTCAGGTTTTGATGACATTCACACTGACAGAATAACCTTTACTTCAAGCTCTTATTTAAATGTTTAACATATAACAATAAGCTTAAATGACATCAATACAAAAATAATCTTATGAAAAAGCAAGTTTTCAATAAAACACAGAGGCAGCTGAAAGAACACAAACATTTACATATGCAATCCTGACATAACATAAAAACACAAGGTTACACAACCAATTTCAATCCAAGGTTTCCTGTTTCCTAGGGCTGGTGCATTACAGTCAGACCTCTAATTTTTCTGTGTATCACTAACCCTCAATAGTCGCTGCTTATCCTGCCTGTTAAATAAACTACAATAAAATGTTTACTAAGCGAGGCTCACAGAGACAACCACGTCTTCAATAAACAATAAACCTCTCACCCGATTCAAACCACCGTCTTATTCGGATCTCCATCTCTATTCCTGATTCACACCTGCTGGGCTGACCGTGACTTCCAAACCACTGATGTGTGGAAATGTTCTCTTCGGGGGGGGGGAGCTCAAATTGACTCGCCACTAAAATTCTCCCAGGGAAGAAAAGTGAAGGTCAAAGCTTCTTTTGCACTGTCAGGCATTTACCACTTATTTTTCTATGTTGTGGATGTGTATAACAAACAGCTTCATTTGATCTTTAAATGGAAAGATAAGTACAGCTTTTCATAGAAGTAAAAAATATTTTCAATTCAACATAAAATAATACGTCATCTGTAAAATTAAAACTCCATTTTGTACTGCCTGAATAGGCAAGTAAGATACACTTGGTAATGGTCAAAGGCATCATGAAAAGGCAAACTGCTCTTTGAAAGAAAAACACTATCCGAGTCCTCCCTCCAAACCCACCCCTTTGAGAGGACATCCATTATACTAGACCCCACTACTGACCTCTTCTTGCAATTGATAGGACTCCTGTGTTAGCTGGTCCAGTTCTTTAGTTATTTCTATTAGCTTTTGTGACTTCTGCTGCTTACTTTGCCTTAACTCTGCAGTCAAAGCATCAACACTGTTCTGTTCATGCCGCAGCTGGCTCTCAAACTCAAAGACCAGTTTCTTCAGACTCTCCATTTCTTGATCTTTTTTGTTCTCCTTCTCAGCTAGACTCATTTGAGCTCCCTCCAACTTTTTCTCCAAACTACTCATTTCTTCTTTCAGCTCCATGGTGGCAGTACGAATAAGGAAAGGCACTTAAAAAAAAAAATATATATATATATATATATATATATATATATATATATATATATATATATATATATATATATATATATATATATATATTTTTTTTATTTTTTAAACAATTCACTATAACACAACAGATCAGAGCCAGTGTTTTAATTAGAAACCAGGATTACTGTCCTCAAAACAGATGAAAATTTACTGCAAACGCCTGTTCCTATTATGTAAAGTAATTTTTTTTGTAAAACCGTGATGAATCTTAAATAGTGTCTTGCATGTTTATGACAACATGTGGTAGCCATACCATTGAAACGTGAAGTGGAATGTCAGCTAAATCTGCAGTATGGACTTTGTTAATCAGCAGGGAAAAAAGACACATGTCTGCAAAAATTTATATTGCCTGGCGTGAGTACGTTTAATTACTAGAGAGATTTGTAGATATAGAAAGTATATTTCATTATTAATTCGATTGAAAAGCATAACATGTTTAATTGATATAAGACAGCTAATGATAAAGCTCATAAATTGTTTAAAGAAATCAATAGATTTTCAAAATGTTCCTGACTATTACCAACTGGTTTTAAAATAAATATTTTTATAATTATGTGTTAAATACAACCAAGAATTTAACTCCAACACATCATGCTTAGAAAGTATGATAAGACACAGATTTTATTAACAACAGCCAAAATAAAATAAAAAAGTTTTAGTGTTGCATGACTGAAAAATCCACAATTACTTAATAGTTGTACTGTAATAAATAACAATAAGCTATTACAGTGTCTCAAACGATACATCTTGAATTGTGAATTTCAGGTTCACACACTGAATGTGTACCTTTTTCTGAAGCTCTTTGTGTTCTTTGTGGTATTTCCGGATTAACTCATGACATTTTTGTCTCTCAATATCTTACTCCATTCCAGCTTCTTCGCTCTGTTCAGCCTCTTTAACCCTAAGGAGAGCTGTGCTCGTTCTTCATTGACTTGGAAAACATGACTTATTTTAGAATGTTAAAAGAAACATATATTAATAAGAGGAATAGGTGCAATTCCAAAATGAGGTACATAGTAATATTATTCGGTATACCATTTAAATGTAAATGAAGGAAAAGGACTTTGTGAAAGAAGAAAGGAACATATTCTCTGTGTACACATGTGTTTTGTTACCACTTCCTTACCATGGTTAAGTATTCGTGTCAGTTTCAGGAAACCAAAGACTTTCATGTCAGTTAATAAAAAAAGGGCATTAAAGCCTCAGTTACTGGAATAAAACACCAAAATGCAGATGCCAAATGTGGATTGTGAGCAGGACTGCAGCCTCTGTGTGCACGCTTTGGGTGTGTGATTTATATGGAACGCATAAGCATCCTATACATGCCACTGATACCATCAATTATACAAGAATCTCACGAATGCAGCAAAATGCAGGCAACAACGTAAAAAAGGTCAAACTGCAGTAGCTATTTGAAAATGGTGCAAAGTAAAATTTGATTTTAAATGTTAAAATGTCAAATTTTTTACTACTACGACTACTATTTAGGCATTATTGTCTGCTGAACGCAAGGAGGACTAACGAAATGCTTACAGGTAATGCCAGCATGCTTTTTAAAATTTTATTTATGAGATTTTTTTTTTGTAACTAAATTGTATTTGGGCGTTTGAAGCGAAGCCCCTGTTACAATGACTCCAATATGCTTTTGATATATTTTAGTGCTCTGCATGCACACCTTCAGGGAATGCCTTACTCTTGCTTTAGATACCTGTAAATAAAGGTTAAGATCTCCAGAGAAATGAGTAAAATGCTATTTTACTACATAAACTTTAAAACCACAGAAGTTGTTAAAAACCTTAAACATGCTAGGCACGTGCAAGAAATATTTGCCTCAGTAGAAAGGTGAACAGCTTATTCTTCAGTGACTGTCTAGCAACCGCTAGTATTTGAATAATATCAATCAATCAATCAATCAATCAATCTTTATTTGATAGCACCTTTCATAGTGGACCATCATCACAAAGCGCTTTACAAGATGCAGTAACAACAAGAAAATCCATAATACTTTAAATACACAGAAATGCATAATACATGATATACAGTAAAAAAAAAAAAGCATAATACATTAACTTCAGTGGAAAGTGCATAATACATAATAGTAACATAATACATGAAATAGTAGCAGCAACACAGCAGCTAATAGCAGATATCAGGCTTAAAGAGCATGGAAAGCAAGAGAGAACAGGTGGGTCTTGAGAGTTGATTTAAAGCGAGCGACGGTGGGAGCATCACGCACCAAAACTGGGAGAGAGTTCCAAAGAGTCAGAGCCATAAGCTAAATAAGCGTTCTCCAACTGTGGTGCACTATTGCTTGGGGGTAACAAGCAGGCCAGAGTTGGAGGACCTTAGCTTGCAGGCAGGGACATAGCAGGTCAGCAGGTTGAGGAGGTACTCGGGACCTGTGTGATCAAGGACATTGTAGGTGAACAGGAGAGTTTTGAAAGTAATCCTGAACTGGGAAAGGTAGGGACGGACTTTGGAGATGTTTCGATGGTAGAAGGCAATATAAATCGAATGCCATTTAATCACCGTTATTGTGTATGGTAGCAATTCAAAAATAAAACAAATGCATTTCCAATTGAATATAGTACTTAGTGTTGATGGGTATGGAAATACATTTTTTTTTCTATACTCTGTAACAATCAGAAGGGAATGGTCCAAACATTTTTTTTTTTTTTTTATGAGATTTTTTTTTCAATGCTTCATATTTTATAAGTCTTACTTACTAATTTAATCATGTTTTTTTATTGAGGTGTAGGAGTATTTTATGTTGTTTGTGCCTTAATGTCTATTGATTGCTTTCCATGGTTGAATTTAGTTGATTGAAGACAAGAACAACAAGGGTTCTGTTCCTCCAAACTGCTTTATAGTGTATAGTATATGTAATTGGACAGAAAGTCAAGTGCAGTCTTTTAAAGGTTCTCAATGAAAGGATGTCAGTATTCCTATTAGTTTAACCTGCTTCACTCGTACAGGGGTCTATTCATAAAGGGTTAACGCTGTCGAAATGAGAAAACAGGAGTACATGATCGGATTTCGTCCATAGCCGTTGCTATTCATAAGAGATAGAATAAGAATTAAGAATTGAGATGCGTCGATAAGCCCCAACGATTCTCACTTACGAAGGCATGTTTTAAACGAATTGAGATCAAACTTAACGATGACCTAATTAGCATAAAGTTTTCATGTCCTGCAAAGCAAAGGAACATTAACAATTATTAAGGTAATTAATATAAATCACGAATCATACAGGCACGCTGTTAATAACATGATGGGTGTTGCTGCTTTATGTTCCCAACAGCTAAAGACGGAACTGAGCGAATGTTTATAGAGCTGATTATGTCATCAAAAGGAGACGGATTTCGATCGTGAGCGAATATATACTCATTCATAAATGGCTTAGCGACAGTCGTCGGTCTGCACAGACATTTTATGAATATCAATATGGACGACTTTCGTTAGTTTTAAACGAAATTCGATTACCTAGGATAAGTCGGAATGTACTTTTATGAATAGACCCTACAGTGTCTAATCCGACTGGAAGACAAATCTGTCATGAAGCAGGCATGTTAGAGCCAGTTGTGGAGAGGAATGGATTAGGAAATTATTTGCACAAGTCAAGAGGTTTGGCACTGCTGTCTGTAAACTTGGGGAAAACTGATTCAAATGGAAACCAGGCTGTCTGGAAGGCACAGTACCTTTGACCCCCAGCTATCTCCTTCCACCATCTCCTGTTTGAAGCTCTCCCGCAGCTGTTCAATTGTACTCTGATGAGAAAGCATTGTTAACTCCCTGTAAGACAAAACCAATAAAGTCACATTAATATGGCGGTCTATTAAATGAGTCATTCTAACATTGGCAGATCTAAATTGCACCTCCATTTAAACTGTTAAAATAGGCATTTTTACATATTTGTACAGTCAGTGATTCTCTAAAGAGACTCACATGCACTGTTTTATTTTTTTTTTTGGATCAACTGAATAAACCTCTTGGTCTTTAAAGCTGCATATCCAGATATGTTCAGCAAACAGTATAGCGTGTCTGTCATGCATATTTGTTTTCTGTGCAAAACCACATACCAGCTTTATTTGTTTGATTCTTTCCAGAAGCTGAGAAATGTGTACTCATGGCAAACGCTGTGGAAATCAGAGGAGTGCTTGCCTTGTAGTGTCCTGTATTTCTATTTACTACTGGCACACAATCTATTGATTCAATCCAAAATAAGAAAAACAGGTTCCTTGAACAATAGAACATTTATTACTGATATGTTTAATGACATTTAGATTTTAATAGCATTTAAAAGTGTTTAATTGTAAAATAACTAGAACAGCCTTAAATGCAACTATGCCCTAGTCTTAATATGATATAGGGTTAAAACAAAGACTCCTCGGGGAGCTGAAATTATTTTAGATAAGAATCAAAAAAGGTGAAATAAAATTTCAATTTATAGTCAAAACTGACAGAATAATTCACATGTCAAAAAGCATTATTTTTAAATTGTCAGGCGTGGAATGTTCTGTACCACAGAAAATAGCCCACGTTTCTTTATGCATCATGTGCATGAGTCAGCTTGCTGATGCACACCGGTCTATGCCAGTAACTGCGTCAATTTTGAATGGGAATGGTTGCACAAAAAGGTCAAATTTGTTCAAATCAAAACAGTATATAGAAACCATATCAAACATCATAGTGTATATATTAACATGGTGTTTTGTATGATTCTTTAACATCTGTATTGTATATAGTGACAGCTAAAAACATAAGCTCATACCTGCCCTTGGGGATTTATCAGCTTCAAACAAAAAAATAAGTGATGCAGCTTTAGCAATAGTTCATGTGCATGCATGCTTCTATAACTGTTAAAGCATACATTTCTGTTGAAATGTCAGCCTGCTGTAAAGCTTTAGCAAAAAGCACTACCACTACCACAATGTTTCTGAAAATCTGATCTAGATTAACTCTATTGCACTCTAAAAGTATTTGTCTGTAATAATTAAACAATAAACTGTGTTTTAACAACACACAAAGATGTGAGACATATTCCCTGAATATGACATTAATACCTGAACGTGTATTAATGATATAACTGGACTAATTCATTAAACTGCTGTGTTTTAGGAAAAGAGCAAACTGTTGTGTCTTAAGAAAAGGGCCACCTGGTTCCTGGCAGGACTACTGAACTGAAGATGAACAGGGCTAGGAGGGGTGCATCTGGACTGGGGGAGGCTGAAAGGACAGTGAAAAGGCCGTAAAACTGCAAACACAAGCTGTTTGGTGCAAGGAAGACATAAAATCTAGATGTCAACAAGCCGTTGGACAAAAGGAAGCAGACCAAAGACAAATCTCAAAGATCTGCGAGTTAAAAAGGCGAGGTACACAAGTGACCTCATGAAAGTAGCTACTCAACAAAGTGAAAAGAATATAAGTATCCAAGCAAAACTAAACATTTTGAGCTCCACATCGAATGCTAGCCAAGGTGCAGTCACTCTGCTAAGCTGAAGCTGCAACTCCGGGACCTAAAAACAGACCCAAGATGGGACTCTGCCTTAAAACGGACCCAAGAAGAGGAAGCAAGCTGCAAGCAAGTCACTACCACAAGCAACGAGACTGATGCCCAGCTGGAGGACTGCTGTAAAATTTACAGTGACTGTTATCAGACAAACCAGTCTGGGTCTGATGTACGCCTAAAACCACAGTATCCAAAATAAACTGTGCCCTGCTACCTGTGTAGCTAAAAGATTCAGCGAAGAGGACAGAGGGGACGGGCACTGTTGTTGATCCTATACCAAGGACTGAAGACTTTGTTGCAGCTGTTTGTTGATTCTATCGAGACTTGAAAGCTTTGTTGCAGAGTTTGATCCAATGTGGGATTGAAGACTTTGTTGCTGACAGGAGAGCCTTTTGTACTGGACACTTCAACAGATTGAGTTTCCAAACCAGCGAACCAAAGCTTCAAGTAACCGTTGAGTACAATTCCAGTTGCATTTTCCTTTCATGGAACTAAACTAACTAATTGTAACACATTCACATAGAATTGAACTGTTAATTATTTAGTTTGCACACTTTGAGTGTGAAATAACTTTTAGTGAAACTTGATGAAGTAACTATAAGTAATCTACCTCATATTGTTGTATATCTATATACCATTAATAAGCTCAATGTGATATATTCTAAGATTGTCTGTATCATTTCAGTTTAGGCTGTGTGTGTATGTCTGTGAGCAAGTTACTAGCTACGTCACAGCCTGCTTAGCTGTTGAAGTTGCTGCTTGGTGTGTGAGGAGATAGGCGGTGTCATATTTCAATTGCCCTGCTAGCCGCATGAATGCAGTGAAAGCTTTGGACTTGAGTGTGGTGCTTAGAGACTAAGAGATTTACTTTCTGACTTTTCTGATTTCTGTTTAATATTTGTGTACTTAATAAAATACTACTATTGATGAAACATTCCTTGTGTCTAGCGCATATGTATGTATGTACATGTATGTATGTGTGTTCATAGGAAATCCTCGATCTTTGTAACACGTCAATTAAATATTATTAATAAGAGAACTAATCAACCCAAATATACTCTAAATGATCAATTATTGAATTGTTCCTACAACGAACAAGAAAATAAAAGAATGTTAGTATGCTCTGACAAAAGCCTGACAGCAGTAACCTGACTGGTTTAAAGATTTAAAGTAAAACATTATTCTGATCCAGATCACAACAGTAATTCTGAACACAGGTGTAAAAGGTCACCAGTGAAATTTCTTAGTTTTAATAAATGAAATTCTATTTTCCTGTACCCAACGCCTATAATGTGAAAAAACAAAACAAAACAACAACAAAAAAAAACAATTTGTTGCCTGAATCTACTAAAAAGCACAAATACCACTGTTTTCTATATGCTAGGTTACTGCTGGATATAAACCGGTCCAATTATCATTAAATTACATATTGTTTATAAGATACTACCAGGAAGTTTATATTTTTTAATATTAGAAACTTCAAAACTTTTATCCACCAATCAAGAAGCTCCATTGCCGGGCACTAACACACGGTAGCTGACTGCAAACCATTTACTGTAATTACAATGTCTAGTCTTAAAAAAACAAATAAAGCAAAACATCGAGAGGGTAAATAAATCTGTAAAATGTTTAAAATAACAACAAAGGCACCATTTGCCAGTTTTTCGAATCGCAATGAAACCCTGATTATCAGACCGTGGTAGTGGAACTTCTCTACTGTAGGGCTCTTTCTCTTCCCTGTCTGTCAGCTACCAGATGGTAAAGCCCTTTAACCAGGGCTCTGTTGCTTTATTATTACTCTCCATCCTACCCAAATCTAATCATTATTAACAGCTATTAATATGTAACGTATCGGTAGTTACCTCATCAATTACTATGTAAGTAACAGTAATTGTTAACTGGTTAATATAATGTGTGACTCTTTTTAGTTGCAAGTCTTCATCGCATTAATCTACTATTAACTGGGTCAAACGCTGGCAATATTCAAAGAGTAATATAAGACTCAATTAAAAAAAAAATCTGAAGAACAGTTGCTTGAATGTGAAGAGTGGAAACCAACATTTTGTGTTTATTTTAACAAAGTTTTGGTTGTGTGGTAATATTATAAATATGTTACAAATAAATACAAATAAAAAAACAATAATTAGATTGAATTAGATTGCATTCACATCCAGCTGTAAAAACAATACTGGCAATGACTAGTAATAATAATAATAATAATAATAATCTTTATTTTATATAGCGCAATTCTCAAAGTGATTTACAGTCCAAGAATAATAACACATAATCATAAATAATTTCAGCAGGCTATAGTGTAATAAAAACACAATAATACATAGTCATAAATAATCACAGCAGGCTATATACATTAAAACAAAACACACAAAAAACTGCGCAAACTCATAAAAAGCCAGTTCCTTACAAGGCTGAAGTGCCAATTTTTTAGGTATCTTTTAAAAATACCCACATTCTTTGAATCCTTAATTATCTGTGGAAGAGAATTCCATAACTTTTACAGCCTGGTTTTTGGAACTCTTAAGAGCCCAGCATCAGCAGATTGCAGGTTTCGCACAGAAGTATATTCAATTAACATATCAGGGATGTAACTTGGTGTCAAACCGTTCAAGGCCTTATATGTTAAGATATGTATAAAATCAATCCTGAACCGGTAGCCAATGCAGGGATGCCAACACAGGTGTTATATGTTCAAATGATTTAAATCTAGTTAGGACTCGAGCAGCTGAGTTCTGAACATACTGTAGCCTAATAAGAGCATGTTTTGAGGCACCAAAGTTAGTAACCTTCTTCATTCTGTCTAGTCTGTGATATAAACTATGGCCATATGAAGATTATAGTCTCAAATTACAATTTCAAGACTTACTGTTGAGGACTTCATCTTTTCATTTTCTTCATTCATTGTAAGCTCCTATAAAATGAGAGCCCAATAAAGCAGCATATTGCTGTTGTTTTTAAAGAAAGAGCCATGCACAGAATAGCTGGCACTCAAAGAGAAAAGCTTTCTCTTTTTTTATATATAAAAAACTGAGATTTGAAGGAAAATGCAATTACTGCAATTAAGGTTTTCTTTTGTGCTAGTAGAAATAAGTTCAACTCCAGTCTTTCATCGTTGAGGGATGGAGTCTATGTTTTGTTTCATCTTGATAGCTAATTTTAGCACTGAAACAGATTCCTTTCCACGTGTTATCTAAGTACTGTTTAATTTGTGAAGTTACTGTGTAAAAAAGTATGGTTGCAATTTTTCCTTTGAAGTTATTTCCAGACAAGATAGCCTTGATGTTGGCAACATAATTTACCTCAGGCAGCTTATAGCTCTCTGCCTGACGTTGGATTCTTTATTTTGATTTTCAATTCTCTCAGGCATCTGTCTATATTTTATTAATATAGGGAAAATATAAAGGCTTTGGGTCATGACAAAATCCCCATAATGTGCTCCTATATTGAATATGGCTATTTTTCTAAGCACAGGAACTTAAATAGGAAAAACCCTCATCAAACCACTTGCATGCTTTTTAATTGTCAAAGTGCCATTTTCACTGCTACTAAGTCACGAAAGACACTCATTGTTTTGTTTTGTTGCTTTCATTCAGAGACCTTGTTCCATTTTGAAACGCACGCAAAATGAGAAAGAACCAGAAATAACTGCTGCGGTTTCTGTGCTTACTTGTTGTCATTTTCCCCACAGGAAAATCATCTCAATCGTCGCATTGTTAAAATATCTATTGAGCATCCTCCTCAGACAAAAATACGAAACATATTTCTATATTTAATAACTTGTTTTGCTGCAAAGCATGAAGCATACAAATGCATGAGCTCTATTCTAAGTATAATCCATTAAAGAAATTCTTTAAACTCCTTACATTTGATTTTAAAGCAAAGCAACCAAGGATACTACTGATGTGGGCAGATTCAGAAGAGCCTAGCCCAGTTACAGAATTTGTGGCTGTTACTAGCACTCAAACTAGAAAGAAAAAGCCTTTTGACTTAAGATAAAATCTGAAGACAGTTTATTCTCATCCAATTTAAGCTTATAGTAAAATTGTCTAAATGCCTGCAAAACCACTGCTGGCATTACTGAACACACTCTAACTTCCTGGTGAAAATGGTACTTTCCTCGAAAAATTTGTGTCTGTCCGGCATTTTGGGATCATTTAGGGATGGAATGTTTGATCCATTGGTTAAAGAAAAGGGCTTGTAACCAGGAGGTCCCCGGTTCAAATCCCACCTCAGCCACTGACTCATTGTGTGACCCTGAGCAAGTCACTTAACCTCCTTGTGCTCCGTCTATCGGGTGAGATGTAGTTGTAAGTGACTCTGCAGCTGATGCATAGTTCACACACCCTAGTCTCTGTAAGTCACCTTGGATAAAGGCGTCTGCTAAATAAACAAATAATAATAAAGAGGTCTATGCATTTGGAGGTGCAGACTACACCTTCCTGTGGATTCTGTTTCTGCTACTGAGTACCCAAAGCAAGAGCAGAATTCTTCAGGATGAAAAAAAAAAAAAAACATATTTATTTACAGTAAAGATTAAAAGTAATATCAGCATTTGGGAAAATATTGACTGAAGTTGACAAATTCTACTATCAGGATTTTTTAGATATCAACGTAATGGCTGATAACCTTTCCTGCTTCAAAGTGGATACTTCCTCTTTTCTGATCGAGAGTTTCTTCGACTTATTTCTTCTTCCTTCCTCTCCTTTTCAGAGAGCTGTTCCAGTAAATATTTGCACTTCTGGTACAAGCCAGCCACTCTTCTTCCTTCACACTTAACTCCTCGCAGCGTCTAGAAAGAAATATAAAGACATTTGACTACAAAAATAACGGAAAAAGCAAAAGAATGCTAACAACATTCAGTTAGCATGTGCAGTATATTGAAAATGATGTTGCCTCTGCATATAATGATTTATTACCTGAATAAATAAAAGGACTAGAAAGCCAACATGGATGTAGTGTACTTGTGAAGGCAATTCATTATATTTATTTCTAGGAATGAAGGTAATGTGAAATGTATCACCTTTTTGTCTATGTTATCACTATGGTTCCTTTTGAGCAGCCAAGCCAGTAGGGAAATCTTTTTTTTTATGCTTGGTTATGGTTTTTGAAGACAAATTGCAATATTGCAATGCAGCTTTAAACTGGAGGATTCAAACATTTCTGGAAGTTGCATTTTTGTATTAAAGTTATTGTTTTATGAAGTTTACATACAAGTTTTGTTCTGTAAAATAAATAGACTATGTTGGTTCACTCTTGAGTGTAACAGGTCAGTAAATTCTGATACCAGTATGAAAAAAAGACAACAAAACAATTTTGAAATGGTCTTCTTAAGAAAGACACAATTTTTACAGCAACAGTGGAAGAATTATCATACAACCTGTACCTAGATTCAGCTTATTTTCGTTCATTTTCATGTCGTCTCAGTCTGGAAAGATTATCTTCGTTTTCATTTGATTTGGACATGGAATGTAATGGCACAGTAGAAAATAATTAAAAGTGGTCAGGTGTAGCATAATCGAAAGCATGTAATCATACACACTGCTTGTTAAATGCCACAGCATTCCTCTTCAGAACTACACTTTATATCAGTAGTCCAGAGCTGTGGATTAATATGACTGAGTCACATGGATAGATTTTCTGCTTCATACCACTGTTACACATAGACATGAAAAATATTACAAGATGTATATCGATTCTCCTCCTTCAGTATTCATTCAACATTGTGGTTTTGATGATGCTTTCTTTGGGCAGGGCACGGGTTAGCCACCCTAGCTGGCAGGATCCAGCTCTGTGTTTTCAAATGGAACAGGATGCTGGAGACCCGCCTAAGGCTTCTAAGAAATTAAAGAAAAAATGACCCCTAGAGTCTGCGAGAGCAGGGGTGGAAGACAACACGGTTAACAACTTAGGAAAGGAAACGGATATGAGAACGGAGAATACTTTGCAAAGGACTATCTGCAGTTAGCAAAGACATGAAGCTCCAGGTTTGTGTCTGTGGCTGGAGCAAAGTGACAACAGTAAGGGATTTGAAGATTCATCAAGAGAGAATGAAATTCTTGAGGGAGAAGGGACAAGGGCCTTGCATTGATCAGTACTTTTTACGAAGTCAGTCAAATGAGGAGGACTTGCACAAACACAACTAGTGATGAACCTAATGATCCTTGTGAACCCAGTCAGATGAACCAGCATAAGAGAGAAAACAACCTCAATGGGCACAAGCCAATACCCAAGAGCTTCTGAGAAAACACAGTAAACACGGATCTCTGATTTTCTTTGTCTTTCTTTTTAAATTTGGAATCGCTAATTATTTTTCTAATTTTCTACCCAATTTGGTAAGCCCAATTATTTTTTATTTCAACCCAGATCACCGCTGCCACCCCCACGCTGACTCAGGAGAGACAAAGACGTCAGCCGTCCGCTTCTTTTCACTCTTCAGGCCCGCCATGTAGCCACCTCAGAGCTACAGTGTCGGAGGACCACGCAGCTCTGGGCAACTTACAGGCAGGCCTGCAGGCGTCCAGCCAGTCTACAAGGGTCGCTGGTGTGCAGTGAGCCGAGGACACTCTGGCTGACCTAAGCCCCCCCCGGCCAATTGTGCGCCACCCCCTGGGAACTCCCATCCACAGTCGGCAGTAGAATAGCCTAGATTTGAACTGGCGACCTCCAGGCTATAGGGCGCATCCTGCACTCCATGCGGAGTGCCGTTACCAGATGCACCACTCAGGAGCCCCCACGGATGTCTGTTTTGCGTTGGAAAGGTTAGGTGGAACAGTTGAAAAGAAGCTGGATACATTTGGGGATACAATCTACACATATGGTAGTGAGAGGTTTGGAGTTGAAAAAAGAAAGGAAAAAGTACAAACTATTCCTGTAAAGTCTAGATGGCAGCAGGAGATTGAGCTCTTAGTTAAAGGAGGCAGCTGAGGAAGCAATGGAGGAGGGCAGAACAAAGTCAGAAGGAGGCACTCAATCTATTACAAAGGGACATAAAAGATAAGCTTGAAACATTGCGCAGAGCTGAGTGCTTAGGGAAACGCTGCAAAAAGAAGGAGCATGCGAGAATTTGTAAAGAAGTTATTCACTAGGGTGAAAAATGGCACACTAAAACCAACTAAGTCTGAGCTGGAGAGATATCTTGAGGAAACACAGGAAATTCATGAGGAAATTCAAAAAGGCAGGAGCCTATGTTGATTCCTTCAGACATCCCACCTATCAGTCCACCAGAATACCAAATGGAGAACTGTGCACCTAAGTGGAAAGAAGTACAGAAAGCTGTGAAAAAGGCAAGGGCCTCATCATCTCCTGGGCATAATGGAGTTCTGTACAGAGAGTACAAGAGTGCCCCTGGTGTTCTACAAATCCTGTGGAAATTGATGAAAGTAGCATGGGAAAAACAGGTTGTACCAAGAGCATGGCACCGAGCAGGTGGGGTATTTATACCGAAAGAAAAAGACTCTACAAGTATCGGTCAGTAAGCTGGGCTTAGCTGAGTGGGGGACGGAGGGGGGGGTGATGCTGGGACGCCAGAATTACTGTCGAGCCCTCTTAAGGTGTCGTGAGCTAGTCGACAAAACACCAAGGATGGAAGGTGCCCACTTTAAGACCCCAGAGAAGTACCCTACTGAGCTCAGTCCAGGTGTTTGTCATGCTGATGCGCTAGGGAGGCCACAATGTGGTTGATCGCCAGGGAGGCAAAATAGACTGGCCCCTGGAGCCAGCATTACACTTCAGCCATCAAAACCATCCATCAGATGGAAGGAAACACAGATAGATCACATTAGTTTACAGTAAAAGAAGCTATGTATTAGTTGGTTCTTATCTTGGTGAGAGCTGAGTCCAATATCAGCATGAAGTTTTAACACCTACTCTCATTTAATGGAAATCATGTCTTCAGAAGTTATTTTTAATTCCACAGAAAAAAGGTTCTGTATGTTTTTAAAAGAGTGATCTAATTTTATTTTTAGAGAATGGGAGGTCTACTAGAAGCTAACAGACTAACTGCAACTGTCACTGGTCATTACAGACAACCAGACTGGCCATTATGATTGCAACAAAGACTGCACATTTTTAAAATGAGTACAAATGATGGTTAATACTGTGGTAAGGATGATAAATCATTAAAGTTCCAGTAAGTTGCTCCCGACAGGCAGCTGGATTCTGTTAGCTGTCTTACTGATGCCTGCACCATGGCTGCCACGCTGTGGATAATTTTTAACTGATAGAGCTAGCCTATAGTAAAGAGACTCAAGTTTTTGTAGGGGTACAATTTCTTCTTCATTTCTGCAACCCTTGACATAATATTTATAATTTGTTCAAACAGACGTCTTAAGGATCTGATTTAAGCCCAGTTTCCCTGCTGTTTTCCGTAGTGCAGAGGTATGGAAGTAGCTGCAGGCTCCCCCACAGCCTCTCTTAATCATCATTCAGCTGAACATTTACTGTTGAAGGTATTGTGGTAATTTTCCACATGACCTCCCTGCCACATGCAATCAAGATCCATGAAACATACAGCATGTGTCTAGGCTGAGTTTGGGTCCCCGCATGACAGCTAAAGGATTCCTAATAATTATGGTCAGCAGTGTGGAGTAGTGGTTAGGGCTCTGGACTCTTGACTGGAGGGTCATGGGTTCAATCCCAGGTGAGGACACTGCTGCTGTACCCTTGAGCAAGGTACTTTACCTAAAATTGCTCCAGTAAAAACCCAACTGTATAAATGGGTAATTGTATGTAAAAATGATATCTTGTAACAATTGTAAGTCGCCCTGGATAAGGGCGTCTGCTAAGAAATAAATAATAATAATAATAATTATTCCTGGAGGCGCATTATGAATGAATGATTTACTGTTGAGGAGGGGAATATTTTAAGCCTTTTGCCTATCAGGCTCTCTCTTTAACTCTGGCAAGGTCAGGTTAAGTGGGAGAGTGAATCACAATTGATACTGTCTGCTGGTTCTTCTCAGAGCTCCCGGACTCCCACACATGGGTGCCAAGTGTTTCAGCTCAGCTCGACAGGCGTAGAATTCAAAACAATAAACTACAGATGCAGAGAGATGCGTGTTTGTTTACGTCAGTTTTCTTAATTTTAACTTCAAACTGCAGCCGACTGCTTATATATAGCTAGGGTATGATTTGAACACTACACATCATAAGAACATAAGAAAGGTTACAAACAAGAGGAGGCCATTCGGCCCATCTTGCTTGTTTCGTTGTTAGTAGCTTCAACAAAATTACTGGGTTGAGCTGGTTCCAGACTCCCACAATTCTCTGTGTAAAAAAGTGCCTCCTATTTTCTGTTCTTAATGCCCCTTTATCTAATCTCATTTGTGCCCCCTTGTGACCCCTCCTTATTTCTCAATTCAGGTCGAACAAGTCCCCTGGGTCGACAATGTCAATACCTTTTAGAATTCTGAATGCTTGAATCAAATCACTGCGTAGTCTTCTTTGTTCAAGACTGAATAGATTCAATTATTTTAGCCTGTCTGCATATGACATGCCTTTTAAACCAGGGATAATTCTGGTCACTCTTCTTTGCACTCTTTCTAGAGCTTTCTAGATGAGGTCTTACGAATGCATTGTAAAGTTTTAACATTACTTCCCTTGATTTAAATTCAACACTTTTCACTATATATCCGAGCATTTTGTTGGCCTTTTTTATAGCTTCCCCACATTGTCTAGATGAAGACATTTCTGAGTCAACATAAACTCCTAGATCTTTTTCTTAGATTCCTTCTTCAATTTCAGTATCTCCCATATGGTATTTATAATGGACATTTGTATTGCTTGCCACTCCTCCTATTTTTGTGTCATCTTCAACACATGCCTGGGTATCTATTGCGATGCTGTAGCTGGGCGACTGCCCTGCATATGTGTAAATTAGTGTTGTTATAATTTGTATGGGGAAACGGATTTATTGGGTGTCTTTTTGGAGTTGATTTGTATGATTGAATTATTGTTTACAGACAGGCGCTCGATTGAGACTTGCTGCCTGCTAGGCTTGGTTGAGGGGAAGGGCAGCAAGTGATTGGTTGTGCTGGTCCTCAATCAGCAGGTGGGCGTCAGTTCAAAAACATCCGCAGGAGATGGCTCGGGGCGACTGCAACGCCATGCCACAGAAGGGAGCTGCGTATGTTTGGGAGAAGAGGGTTCGCTCTGCAGGAATGACAGCTACGCAACCCAAACTGCAAGCGGTGCTTGTGAAGGCAATGCTCAGCCAAGGCCGTACGAAGCAGCAGGAGTCGTTGTATGAATATCGGCTCATCAGTAGGTTAGTTTAGGGGATAGTGATCCCATGTGATGTATAGCGAGGGTTACGTAGTGTAGCCGGTTCGTGGAGCGGGACGCCTCATTTTACTACCTTTTGTTTGTAGTTTTTGTACTGTGTTTTATTTTGTATTTTTGTACAGCTTGCTGTATGTGTCCTCTGTGCGTTACCATGGCTGGTAACATCACATGACCACCTTTATTTCGTTTCTGTTTTGTTAATAAATCCTGCATGCCTGTGCCGGCGTTTCAACTCCACCCCCAGTTGTCTCTCTGTATTGCTTGAACAGCGGTTACCCACACACGTGACATAAGACCCTGTCACAGATGCGTATCTGAGGAAACTAGGCTTTCAGTGCCATTCAACATGTCTGAAATAGTGCAGTTTGTACAGGCACTCTGTGCTAGCTTATTATATTCAACACCATCAGTTCCCATTTTTTTTTTTTTTTTATTGTGGCAAACTTTATTTTAACAATATTACAATAATTTCATTAGCATGTTTTCATTACCAGCAAATCTCATTAGTGAACTTTATTGCATATTCACAGAGTATGTCATGTTAATACGCCTAAGTGGAAATATGAAATAATAACATCCACTGGGGGAAGTACTTTCTTTATACCTCCCGATGAAAACATTTCTGAAAAATCCCCTTCAGGTTAAAAAAAATGATATACATTTCCATTTGGCTTCCCCACTGGATGTGACATCCCATGCAAACAAGTGATAATCAAGACAGGGTCAACCTCCTGCTAATAAACTGAATAACATACTATAGTTGCATTAACTCAGCTACTGGACATTACAAAGTTAACAATGAAGTTCAGAGGCAGCTTTGGCACGAAGCAGTTACTTGAGCAAACATAACAAACACATACAATACTAAAATTGACATTACGGTGTTCTTCCAAGACAGAATAGATAACTTTCAACAAAAGTGAAAATAAAGTAGGAAAATACAAAATTGAACATGTCCACATTTGATTTGTCAAAAAAAAAGACCTTTAAAAGAAAGTGAAGATAGAAATGCCTTTAAGGTGACAAGAAAAGTAACTTAGCATTGGTGGAATGGGAAAGGACCCCTTGCCTGACTCCCATACTGCACATTCTGAATCTGACGTGGTTGGGACCACCCTGGGATTAGTCAGGAAATAGCAGGCATAGGGACGCTGTCTGTGAGCATCATCATCAGGAACTGAAATACTTCGAAAACTACAAAAGTATTAGGTCCCATTTGAGTTTTATACATCTAGTACAAAAATCATAAATGTACCCCTTAGCCAGAAATACCAATCTTCACCTCTCTTTAGATTAATTGCTAAAGATCTTTAGTGAAAACAAAACACAGCCTGCCCTGTCCATGGTTAGAGCTAGGCTGTTAACAGAATAGCGAGCACTTACATAAATAGTTGCTTATAATGCTCCATTTCAGAGGTCCCTTTGTGGAGCTTCAGCTGGAGAGTTTTAAGCTGATTGTTCAAGTCTGCAAAAAAAAAAAAAAGGATTATTTGATTTTTAGTCTGACAATCACTAAAACGTTATGTAAGCTGTTTGTCTAGTCTGCGTGTGCATGCTTGTCAGTTTAAAAAAATACAACTATTCCTTCACTACTCTTTGTGAGCACCTATTGGCAAAACACATTTAAGAAACCACCTGACAAATATGTCTCCCAGCAGTTTAATTAAATATCAATACAGTTATTAAAAATAAAAATAAAAATTATGGACTTTATTTCACTGTACTTGTATGTAGTAATGTTAATAAGGGGGTCAATCAATCACCATCAGGATTAATATAGTGTTAGAAAGACACTTGATTTAAAATCTCTGCAGTTTTTAACCATTTTAAACATTTCAATGTCAGTTTATCTTACATATGCAGTCGACACATACTGCTGCTGATACCCGATACCAAGATGTACAAGATTAAATAAAACTTGCCTGTCTCATTATCATTACCTAACCACTGAAACCTGAGCCGCCTTTGGAGGAGGAAAAAAAAAACAAAACAACATTCTGCAGTTCAAGAGCAGCAGATAATAGAGAAGGGCTGAGCTATGTGTGGCACTGATTGCTGCAAGCCCTAAACTGTTGGGTCAGGTAACAAGAGTCAATCCACTGAAATCATGCAGGCCCCACTTCAGCTATATTTGTCCATGGGTTGTGTCACATTCCTGTTAACTGCTTGTACTTATTGATAGCCACCTTTTGCATAAATCTGCCTTATAATGTAGCTGCTTTGTTTCCTACTAAGTGAACACCCCATGTCAACAGAATGAAGTTCAGTAACTCCTTGTTATTGTAATTGCATTTGATTTTCTAGTCTTTGGCTGTCTAATGTTACATTGTAACTGGAGAGAGCTCCACTGTCTGTTGATCTGTCTCTCTTCAACTTTAAGACTTCAACAGGTTGTTTTCATGCAGACCTAATGCCTAAAATTGTATATCATCTTGAGACTTATATTTTTGTAGATTTTTTGATTCCTTGTTATACAGGCTACAATGAATAAAGGGTAGAGTATCCATGCCTGAGACCAGTTGGAAAAACTGCTGATTTTCTTAAAATGTTTTATTACAGGTTTTGAAAATGATATATACACACCTCTTTCAACTGAAACCACCCTTAAATAAAATGAAACTGCCTTGTGACATTTCTCTTAATGACTCATAAAAGCCAGCCACTGACACTATCAATTAACAGTTGTCAGCCTGTGAATACTAACAGGAAAATATTTAATGCAAATATCTTTTGTCAAATAAACAAGCCCCAATCAACTTAACCCTTGTTTTCTGGTAGAGGGGCAAAGCGCCCAGACCTTCCAGTAACAATTTGCTTTTGAACCAAGTGGCTGAAAATATCAGACAGCTGCAAGGCAGAGTTGATGAAACTGCTCCAAGTATAAGAGTAGCTTGGATGTTGTGATCTAACTGCTTTCTGTTTGATAAGCTTTTTGTCAAATTACTGTTTTAGTTTAAAAAAAAAAAAGTGTTGACCTACTGACACTTTGAGATCTGGTGCAATGCTGTATGTGAATGAAATGTGATTTTTTTTTATATATAAGGGGGATTAAACTTGAACAATGTGTTATACACATAATGGGACTCAATGAGAGTAAAAATAATATTTTGAAAAAGAAACAGTTAATTTCTCATTTCAAAAGAGCCAAAGCTGTTTTGTAAAACGTATGCAGTTCCAGTATGTATGTCACCTTGACTTTTCTTTTACGTAAAGGAACACTGAGGGTTTTTGTGCAGCGATTCTCAGATAATTGCTATTTGGTCACTGTGCCCCGTTCTGAAAATTGGCTAAGAGATAAAAAGCTGCAGGGATTTCTGAAGTTTTAAAATAAAACATTTCACAACTTCATCTCTCTGCACGTACTGTAGTTGTACAGTGTTTATATAAAGTGAGTTCTGAATGTAATGAAATCTCATTTGTCACTCTAAAACTTCTTCATTAACACACAGCCCTTGAAATATAGATACATGCACACATTGATGTGTATGTATTTGATATATACAGCACATGCTTATAAAATACATTATTTATGTACTGTACTAGATACACAAAAATAGTATCATGGTGTGCCTATTAGCTGTTAGTTACTAGTTTTTGTTTTACAACATAACAGCTTGATTTTCCTTTTAAAAAAACAAAATTGCATTTAGCTGTAACTGTCATTATAAAAATCACTCCCAGTATGTACAGCAATTTAAATGGCCCAGAAATGTAAGGATGTTTACGTAAGAATTGCTGGCCAAAGCTTACCTCTAATTTCATAATTAAGACATGAAAGGCTAACTCAAAAGACAATTAAGTAGGTGTTGTATTTTTAGCTAAAGCGACTGTAAAAAAAAACTAAAAAAATCTAAAGGTTCAATAAAAATGATATATTCTAATTTATAAATTATGGCTCTGTTCAATATGATGACCAGTGAAAAAACCTGCTAATGTAAGTCACTATCATTTTGAGACATTATTCTTATCAACAATATTTAGGTTTGTCGGTTTCTTGGTCTAACACAAAACAGTCATTATCAAGCCTGCCAACTTGAAGCAGCCTGACATTAGATGCCAGCAGTGTTTACAAGGGATTACTATGAGGGAGAAACTATCTTCACACATTTCAGAATTGTAAATTAGCCTAATTCTCAGATTTGTGTGCTAAAATGTATTATTGTACAGGCCAACACGTACATGGCACACAAAGGGGGCTTGACTTTTCCTTTTCCTTTTCCAGCTATTATGGAGCTAAGAATGAAAGCGGTGATAAGTCAGGGGCTTTGCAAAGAATAATATAGGCTATCCAATGTTTTATATTATATTCCCTACTGTGCCACACACATTACAATACATTAAATAAAATATATTTCTTTATGCTGTTGCAATAGGGAATTTTAATATGAAAGAGCAACGACATTGGTGCATGGCGTTCTTACGAAACATGCTTTAGTAAATGTATATTTTCTGACAAACACACATACGTTGTAATGAGGGTTGAGTATTTAATCGCTAACTCTTCCACACGCATGTACACCATACAGTAATTCAATGGCCAAACCACTTGCTGTGACTGCCAGAAAAGTCACAACATTATACTTATGTTTTGGAAACTCTCACCTACCCAATGTTTGTTTTTGCATTTCATGGCACTTGTTTTCCAGTTGGGATTCTCCATGGACTAAGGTTTGGAGCTGCTGAGATTTTAACTCGGCTGCAGCTGCCACAGACTGAAGATCCCTCATCTGCTCCCGGAGGCATGTAATCTGCGTCTGAGAGGTGCCCAGAGATTCATGTAATGTGGTGATTTCTGGAACAAAAAGCCAAATGCATTTAAGTACTCAGACAAATTATCTTTAATATTGCTACCTTGTTGACTCAATGCACTCAAGGGCTTGATGAACGTACATCCCACGCACTACAGAGACAAAGACATTTCAGCTTGCTCTTTCGTGCTTTTTTTCCTTAGAAGTATATTCACATTATTTAGTCAAGCAAAACATGTGCAAGACAAATATATACAATACTAACTGTAGTGTCATTAGGGTAATGCACTGTATGCTTATAGTGTGATATGCACGTATCTCTTTTTTCATCTATGTGTAAGTGTAATTATTAATTGAACATACATTGGAACGAAGAAATGTGCAGAATTTTGAGACAGTGCATTATGAATTTCAAGTGGTAGCGAAAGGGTTGGAGGATTTTATTACTACCATTCTGAATCTAAAATGAAATTCTACTGACATTATTAAAAGTGATGCAGAATTGTCCACTAGGGAGAGCACTCTTCTACAGAAACTTACATTTCCATTGCAGGAGAAATTGAAACGCCAGTTTAACAGCCTCACCTATTTAACTCTGTTTTTTTTATTTTTTTTTACGTTGTCTTAATCTGAATAATTATTAGTTTTTTTTATAAATAGAATTGTGTAATTAGAAATTAATCCACAGTGCTCCCCAGAGAAGGGTTTACTACACACCTTCACAAGTGGGGTTCATTTGAAGCTTAGGTTAGCATTTATGAGTCTTTTCAGAAGCAGCCCCTGTGTCTGAAAAAGGAAACTGCTCAGAATCCCTGGTAAATAGTGATATAAGCTGAAAGAGCAATAGAGCACAATACAAAACACACATATTAGGATATCAAACAGGTAAGAAATCATATATGTTATAAAATATCCCTTTAACAAACTAGTTCATAACCGATAATTTGGCAAAGTGCATCCGTACAAACAAACTTGAACTTTATTTTTGCAAACAATACTGTATGGATCGCAATGTAACTATTTTGTTTTTAATTAAAAATACGATTCCCTTGTTTACAATGGTATGGTTTCACGATAAGGTATGTGTGTTTTAACTTTCTCCTTTCCTGTATGCCTATGATTAGCACTCCATTATCAAACATACCTCTGAGCGTCTGTATTTGCAAACAGCTCTATACTTTCCCAGGTGCAGTCCAAGTCTCATGGTTCTAATAACAAATTAAAGGTGTATCAGGTTACATGAATCCTGGCACCTTGTCAGGGCTTCAGATCATTTGCGTTGCTGCTGGTGAAGCCTTGCTATGTCTGTCAGCATATTTAAGAATGTGTCTGCATAATTAATGAAAGGAAACCAGCTGTTGCTGTTCCATAACCTGCCTACCAATGTGATTCATAGCCTCTCTTTTTCTGAAACCACAAAAGCTGAAAGACAGGTAACTCGTAATTGTTTATGGAAAGGTTAGAATAAAATATTAGCTTGGCCTTCAACCATCGTGTGTCAAGTTCCTTTAAAAATCATTGCTGATTGAATGGTATGAATGAGGCTCCTATTGTTGATACTTGCTTCCTACGTGTGAGCATTGTGATACTTGTCTCGAATGTAATTCTAAAAAAACATGAAGTTCAAAAGGTATCTACTGTACCCTGGCATCAAATGTATAATGTCTATTTGTTGAAATTGTACCTTTCAAAAAGGCTGCCAGGTTAAGAGATGCAGAACACCATTTCCTTTACAGTAAAAGCATTCTCCCCATCACCATTATTATTACTCTTACATACACACCCTTACATACCTAAATGCAGTCATAAAAGACAGAGATAAGAGATTGAGGTGCAAGTTCAAATGATCTTTGCCTTGAAACCTGGCCACACCTTGTTGGTTAGGGCTGGGGTTCCTGCTGAAATCCCTGTGGCTTTTGCCTGCTCTTAATGAGATGGGGTGTCATACCATAATAGGTAACAAGGGCATACTTGATTAAACATGTTGACCTTTAGCTCAACCCGTTCATGGGGAAGCTGTCAGCCCATCAAAACAGAAGTAATCCCCTGGTTATAGACTAACAAGTTAGACAACAAGCGTTGAAAGACACAGCATTGACTGCCTTTATCATATTCAACGCTACAGCCTTCCATTCACTGAACAACAACAAGGTAAAGAGGTTCCAAATTACGCCATGTTGCTAAGCAGAAGCAGAGCTTGATATAGATTTTAAGTAAATACTCTAATTCAGCGGTTTGAACATATTTCCCATATCTACTTGCTTGTTATATAAACCGAATATAACATGCATGCACATGGAGTGTTGTGAAAATATGTAACTCATGAGGATCTCCCTAACAAACCCACTACTCAGTGTGTCCCAATACTTAGATGAAATCTAGTATCAAAAGTCTGGTCTTTTTTTCTATTTTGGTCTATGCAGGCCTAGGAGCCACCATATAAATTCTCTATGGCAATCTTTTCCAGACACATTTAGGTAACAGGCATACTGGCAGCTCAAAGGTGTTTTTTTCCTTAATAGCCTATTCTTTAAATGTTGACTTTTCTTGGAAACTGGTTCACAATATTTTAGTGGGTACACTGGCTGCATAATAGAAAGCAAGTCTATTCATTCCAAAGTCCTTTAAAGGTATGTTATGTGTTGCAGAATCCACATGCAATTTCCTTATCTGCGAATTTCATATTAATAACAATCTGTTTCTCCCGTTTAACTACTGCAGAATAATTATCATCTCAATAGACATGAATATGAAAAGCAGCTTGTGCTGGAAAGGAATGTAAACTATGAAACAACAAAAAAAGATACAAGATAATTCCAGAGAACAGGCAGCACGTTGATAAATTGTAGAAACCTATGCAAATGCCGAAGGTTGGAGAACTTTTAGTAAAATTCACTGAATTTGCATCTGTGAATATGGAAAGAAAAAAATGGGGCCCATGCAAGTAAAATAAGGTTCTAATTGTCAGTGGATGAGATATCAGTTAAAGACCAATTTTAATTCCTGTTGTACTGTTTGTGGCAGGTGCATTGATAAAGAAAGAAAGCCCTGTGTTCTTACCAAACTAATTTTGCATACCTCTATTCAGCAGCTCTGTGCTAAACCCTCTCTGGGTGTCTGGGATATCAGAAACAGCACACCTGACTCTTGTCAGCTCCTTCTTCATCAGCTGAAGAAAACCCAATGTCTTCTTCAAGGCAGAGACCTGTTCTTGGTATTTTGACTTGTAAAAAAGGGCACACCTGTTTACGGTTAGAAAAGTAGATTCATAAGTATGCAGTGGTGTAGTGCTATATTTAGAAGTGAGGGGTCGGTATTATCTATCCCCCCCTCCCCCCGTCTCAACTATGGGTTATACACATGTATATCTCCATATATTAATAGGAGCAAAACAGTTCAATATTCTACACGTGAAGTACGGAAGCAGTGCTCTCCCTGCCCAAGAGAAGTGGGGGAGCGGTGCTCCTCCGTGACCCCCCAGCACTACACCCCTGGAAGTATGTATTTTATACATGTCAGTTTACCTGAGTTGTTGTCTATTGCCAGGTACATCATAAAAATGTATAATGATTTCCATTTGGTGCAATGTATGGTTAATAAATCTATTTAGACATTAAGGAAATGCAAGCAGTTTACCCAGTACAACCTAACCTGTCAGCTGAGGCAATCGGCTTCCTACAACCGCTGCTAAATGGGAGACCACTCTACCAGTTCAGCCACAGCCTCTTTAGAACTCCAGTCCAGAACATACTGTGGAAGCTTCAACACTTTCTTAAAGGTTAAGAAAGATTTCCTCAGAGCCTTTATCGAACAGAGTTACAGGTCTAGAAGAGGCACATTTGATAAAGTAGCCTAATGTGCTTCAGTATGGGAAGATGTGGGAATTCATTGAGGTTCTAAATATGTAGGAAAGGCCGCCTAAAAATTTCATACAACATCCAAAATACAGTTTTTATATTTGTGGTCCACTATATGAGCTGCACAATTAAATTCAAAGCAGTATGAAGTATTGGATGTGGCACAGTTAAAGGGATGAGTTACAGTTTCCACAGTCTATGACTTTCAGTATTAAAAATAAGCTATATATTAAAACGAGAACAATTAGGGGATCACGCATTTTCCAACAGCCTTGCAAGCTAAAAAAAGAGAAGAAAACTATGACAACTTAGGAATCCTGGAAAAAATATTTATTAACCTTGTCCTTTAACTTGCCCTGTTTCTTTGAAGAAGTGGTTCATACTATTGATTACTTACGGCGTATTTTAATGCTCTCATCTGTTTCAAAACTATGTTAAATTGATTATATGCTCTATTGGAAGATTTATGGAGAAACAGAAACTACAACACTTGTTGTTAACCCTTGAGAATATCCTGACTAAACAAATCAAATAACAAGGGACCAGAAGCACAAATGAGTCCCTTACTGATAAAGGGTTAATGAATCACCTGGGTAATTGTGGAGGACTTTACAATAAGAGAAAATTACAAAATAAACCAGACAGATGAACAGATGATCGCATGATGACTATGATGATTCTGCTGCATAATGTCCCAAAATTTTACAAGAAATGAGCATGTGCTACACATGTTCCTAACTTTGTCTGGAAAAAATGTGACTCAGGTGTTTAGAGTAAATAAAACGTGTGGCAGCTTGAGAGAGTTACACATTTTCAGTACATAATCCGCAGCTGTGTACAATTCTGAGGATACTTTCATGCATAATATTCCACGCTATTACCACAAACAAAGAAGATGCTTTGGTCACCGGAAATACCAAATTAATTACAGTCTGGCTCGCAGCTATATTTAGTAAAAATAAATAAATAAATAAAAAATAAGCAGAAAGTGGGAAGTGAACAATTAGCAGACAACCAATTTCATCTTATTAAGAATGTGCAATGAAAATGAAAATACCACTGCACAATTATTACACCCATCAAAGCTAATTCATTTTTCGGTTGTGTTCAAATATTGTACAGTTTTGTATACAGAACATCATAAAAACAAATAAAAATTAGTAAAGCACCCTTTCTTTAGCATTAGGTCAGTATGGTGAATCAATAAATAAATATAGTTTAAATACAAAGTGGTTTTAAAGATTAATCATCAGTGGTGCAGAAAATGTATTAGTCACATAGCTGTGAGATTTAATGGGTACAACTGGTACAGCTAGCAACTGATGTGCTACACCTTGCCCGCTGATTAGAGAATCATTACTTCCAGGGCCTTGTGAGATTCATGTTTACTGATTATAAGCTCCTAAAGCTGCAGTAACATAGTTGGCATAAAGTGTACAAGACTTATTCGCTGTTTCAAGCACAAAGAACTGCCTTTTGTGCAGCACAGATGCTAGTAAATTCAATTTAAAGGACATATAGCTACCAATACATTTTAAATAGTTCTCTCTTGCTCAGTTTTGTTTGCAGGCCTGTGTGGTTTTACTATTTCTTTGCTTCATTGGCTTGAGAAATTGTGTGATATTGTCATTATTATTATTATTTGTTTATTTAGCAGACGCCTTTATCCAAGGCGACTTACAGAGACTAGGGTGTGTGAACTATGCATCAGCTGCAGAGTCACTTACAATTACGTCTCACCCAAAAGACAGAGCACCAAGGAGGTTAAGTGACTTGCTCAGGGTCACACAATGAGTCAGTGGCTGAGGTGGGATTTGAACTGGGGACCTCCTGATTACAAGCGCTTTTCTTTAACCACTGGACCACACAGCCTCACATTGTCATCTTTAAACTAGGAGGCAAAAAAGGTCTGTGAGCAAGATGGCAGCCTTTTCAGCAGTAATTGTTGCAGGAATAGTAGTAGAATGGCAAATAAGTATCAAAGCAGAAATAACAATAACTCCCAGATCCCTCACAATAGGATATTAAACAGGCAAGAATAATAATAGTAAAAAGCAGATAACACATTTATGTCTGAAATGAGAATAAAGGCAACATAATTACCAGTTTTTATTTAATTTTTTAAATTTGGAATTGGCATTTATTTTTTCTAATTTTCTCCCAAATTATTTTTTATTTCAACCCGGCACACCGCTGCCACCCCTGCGCAAACTCAAGAGAGACGAAGATGGACACACGCGTCCTTCGAAACTTGTGCCGTCAGCCATCCACTTCTTTTCGCTCTACAGGCCTGCCATACGGCCACCTCAGAGCTACAAGTTCGGAGGACCACGCAGCTCCGGGTAACTTACAGGCAGGCCCGCAGGCGCCCAGCCAGTCTACAGGGGTCACTGGTGTGCGGTGAGCTGACGACACCCTGGCCGACCTAAGCCCTCCCCACCCAGGCGGCGCTCGGCCAATTGTTCGGCGCCCCCTGGGAATTCCCATCCACAGTCGGCAGTGGAATAGTCTGGACTCGAACCAGTGACCTCCAGGCTCCACGTGGACTGCGTTTACCGGATGCTCCACTTGGGAGCCCCTCATTTAAGTGTGAACATATTATTGCTAATATAGTTGGCATATAAACTGGGATTTAAAGATGCTTTCCAAGTGTTCCAAGGTGGATTTTACAGAGCATTAAACTGTCAAGTGGCTTAAGCAAAACTCACAAGCTAAGGTGAATAAGATGTTACAGGGGTGCAAATCGTTTTGAAAATTGGTGCTAAACTGTTTTGAAAATTTAGCACCAGAGTGCCTACTGGTGCTAAAATTATCAATTTGCAATATTAAGAAAATTAAGAAAATGAAGATGGCAAACCCGAGTAGCCCAAACATTCGACATATTAGCAAACAATAGCTACATTCAGCTAGATTTACAATTAGCTGCAACAACTGATTTGGTTTTAACTTAAATCTGTGATTATATGCATCTATTCAAACCATGATGGTTTTTTAATCAACAAAATAAGTTTAACTTTTGCAGTAAAATGAAAAGGCTTGCAAACACAAAACATTTATATTTGAAAACCATAAAATGCATTTATCGTTACCTGTTAAGTCTTCTATTGCCCACGTAACTTTTTGACTTAACTGATAATTGGGTAAAAGTGCGCTGCGAAGACATGTTTGCGACCAGTTTCTGCAGTTAAACTTCCCATACTACACACGCCTTCTCTCCTGTGTATGATGATGAGTGTGGGTGGGTCATTTGAGTAGTCCAGACCCAATGAGAAACTATCATCTATGGTTGCTAAGGAATTATAAAAAAAAATGATTTAATGTTGATGGTGCCATGTGGTACCCTGGCACTAGAATCTAGCGCCATAACCCCAAATCTGCACCCCTGTGTTATCAGTTGGTGAAAGCCATGTCAGGCTACATGAATCAGCAAAACTGAAGAAGAAAAGAGGAATAGAAATCAGCCACCTCTGTGAAAGGGACTGGCAGACAAAGTCCAAGTTCAGGACAATATTACAGCTGGATCCTGCGGGCGATTGGTGGAAATAGCTGTTTGTGAAAGTGATGACAAAATCAATCATATCAATCAATTTAAAACAACAATATCTTGAGAGGAGTGGCTGTGTCTCCTGACATGACTGGGATCCTGGGAAAAGACCAGGAGCCACAAGGCTTTTTATCCAAGGGAACTGATCTGAAAATATCACCTGACAAGGACTGCAACATAAGAACACCTTAACAGACACTCCACATAGAAGGCAAACTAGATTAATCTGTGCTTCCTTAAAAAGAGACAAAAAAAGGAGACAAAGCCTTACTGTTCAGAAAAACAGTATGTATAAAAGGTATATCATTATTTTAAACATTTTTGATAAAGCCCTTTATACATATATATATATATATATATATATATATATATATATATATATATATATATATATACAGTACTGTGCAAAAGTTTTAGGCAGGTGTGAAAAAATGCTGTAAAGTAAGAATGCTTTCAAAAATAGACATGTTAATAGTTTATATTTATCAATTAACAAAATGCAAAGTGAGTGAACAGAAGAAAAATCTACATCAAATCAATATTTGGTGTGACCACCCTTGCCTTCAAAACAGCATCAATTCTTCTAGGTACACTTGCACACAGTTTTGAAGGAACTCGGCAGGTAGGTTGGCCCAAACATCTTGGAGAACTAACCACAGTTCTTCTGTGGATTTAGGCAGCCTCAGTTGCTTCTCTCTCTTCATGTAATCCCAGACAGACTCGATGATGTTGAGATCAGGGCTCTGTGGGGCCATACCATCACTTCCAGGACTCCTTGTTCTTCTTTACGCTGAAGATAGTTCTTAATGACTTTAGCTGTATGTTTAGGGTCGTTGTCATGCTGCAGAATAAATTCGGGCCAATCAGATGCCTCCCTGATGGTATTGCATGATGGATAAGTATCTGCCTGTACTTCTCAGCATTGAGGAGACCATTAATTCTGACCAAATCCCCAACTCCATTTGCAGAAATGCAGTCCCAAACTTGCAAGGAACCTCCACCATGCTTCACTGTTGCCTGCAGACACTCATTCGTGTCGCTCTCCAGCCCTTGGCGAACAAACTGCCTTCTGCTACAGCCAAATATTTCAAATTTTGACTCATCAGTCCAGAGCACCTGCTGCCATTTTCTGCACCCCAGTTCCTGTGTTTTCGTGCATAGATGAGTCGCTTGGCCTTGTTTCCAGGTCGGAGGTATGGCTTTTTGGCATAAGTCTTCCATGAAGGCCACTTCTGACCAGACTTCTCCGGACAGTAGATGGGTGTACCAGGGTCCCACTGTTTTCTGCCAATTCTGAGCTGATGGTACTGCTGGACATCTTCTGATTGCGAAGGAAGTAAGCATGATGTGTCTTTCATCTGCTGCAGTAAGTTTCCTTGGCCGACCACTGCGTCTCGGTCCTCAACGTTGCCCGTTTCTTTGTGCTTCTTCAAAAGAGCTTGGACAGCACATCTGGAAACCCCTGTCTGCCTTGAAATTTCTGCCTGGGAGAGACCTTGCTGATGCAGTATAACTACCTTGTGTCTTGTTGCTGTGCTCAGTCTTGCCATGGTGTATGACTTTTGACAGTAAACTGTCTTCAGCAACCTCACCTTGTTAGCTGAGTTTGGCTGTTCCTCACCCAGTTTTATTCCTCCTACACAGCTGTTTCTGTTTCAGTTAATGATTGTGTTTCAACCTACATATTGAATTGATGATCATTAGCACCTGTTTGGTATAATTGTTTAATCATACACCTGACTATATGCCTACAAAATCCCTGACTTTGTGCAAGTGTACCTAGAAGAATTGATGCTGTTGTGAAGGCAAAGGGTGGACACACAAATATGGATTTGATTTAAATTTTTCTTCTGTTCACTCACTTTGCATTTAGTTAATTGATAAATATAATCTATTAACATGTCTATTTTTGAAAGCATTCTTACTTTACAGCATTTTTTTCACACCTGCCTAAAACTTTTGCACAGTACTGTATATATATATATATATATATATATATATATATATATATATATATATATATATATAAATAACATCATAAACCTAATAAAATAATAAGATTGGGGAAAATAATGCACTGAGTAGTCTGAACTGACAAGCTTTTATCACAAACACATTCATTCTTAAGGTATAAGGTCAAAATCAGTAAATGTTTCATGGAATTATAATCAATGAATTTTGATTAAGTACCTAAAAGGTGTAAAACTATCCATCTCACTGACGCATAATAACTTCTAGAGTCACTAACCCTTTGGAATAAAACACAAACATCACATCTATTATGTAAACATATAAAATAAAATGTTTTGGGTGGAATATAAAAATATTTTGTTTCCTTCTGAAAGCTTTAAGGGGAAGAAGGCATGCAATGGGAAGGGTATGGTATGTTCACACAAAGTCATTGCTATTGTCATAACACAGTCTCAATGATCTATTGCATAAGGGTAAGCAGTAACAATTTTTGTGGCCTGATTACATTTACTTTGCACATTCCACATTGCAAAGGCCTCAGGTTTTTTAAAATGAGGACCTCCAGTTCTTATAAAATAAAACTGAACAGTCTCCCAAAAGGCAAAGAAAACAAATAGTATGAAAGAAAGAGACATAAAGACAACTCCAATGTTCACATACTACTGTAGCCAAAAAGATTATTGATGACTTCACTCCATCTGGACTGATTTTTCACATTTACGACTTGTCACTTACTTGCTCACATTCCTTTACTTCTTGCCAGACAAAAACTATGCAAGCTTACTGGGTTTGTCCCATCAATCTGTGTGTGTGTCTGTGTGTGTGTGTGTGTGTGTGTGTGTGTGTGTGTGTGTGTGTGTGTGTCTGTGTTTGTGTGTGTCTCTGTGTGTGTCTGTGTGTTTTTGTTTTAAAGGTTCCAAACAGTTGTTTAACATCTGCTGCTTTTTTCCTGTCGTGCTGTTTTTTTAATTTTCAGTGTCAGTACCAAATACGGTTAATACATCACGCCATGCAACCTCCTGGGAAAAAAAAAAAAAAAAAAGCATTGTATTTTCCTAACTTGATTTTGTCAGCGCATTGTTTTATCATTTCCTTACCTGAACATTTGGGACTGGTGTTCGGCTTCTTTCAACTTGTTCCCAATGATGCTCACGTCACCAATTACAGATTCCAGTTCGGTTTGTTTGCCTGCCAAGTCCATGCCAACGACTTTTAAGCTAAAAACAACAAAGAATGAGAAAATAATAGTAACATCAAACCCAGTTCTAACTGTGTAAATGATCTACATTTACTGTTTAAATTAGCTATTTCGTAAATAAGCGAATGTACCCACCACTTTTTACAGTTTGAATGGATTCACTTATTTACAGAACTGGTAGCAAGACATTTTATTTACTGAACTGATAGCAAGACATTTTACAGCACTAATGTTTATCATCGGTTGTGGCCAAGTGGTTTGCGTTGCTCAAGTAATGACAAACAACAACGTTCACGGTGTAATGGTGGTTTATTTATAATCCAAAGTCACTTGACAACTGTAAACACTAATAACTGGCAAATCACAGGGAGGTGTAATACTCAGAAAACCCCCCCGGGGTTCAGTCCCGAAATAATAATGTTTGTAAATACACACACAGAACACAGACATGGTCACAGTTTCAAAGTGAGTGCTTTTCAAGTGCAAGTGGTAAAATACATTTATTTTGTGAACAATGGTGCAGTGATGTCCAGGTTGGTGCTGGCCTTTAGCGACAGCTCCTGGTATGTGTTAGCCGTCTAACGAAACAAATGGTTACAATTAGCACCACAGAACAAACAAACAAACACTAAACACTCACAATACTTTCACAGTCCTTCAGTGGTTCCTCCGTAACCGTAACAAAGGAGCAGTTTGCTCGGCCACTTCCCCTTTAATACCTTCAGCCATGCCCCCTTGATTAGCGAGTGCAATCGTTTTTCCTCCAATCTGAGATTGCCACATTGCTTCCCGTCTGGGGCGATGACTTTGTGTACTGTGGATCTGCCCCCTTCCTGGATGGCCGAATTCTAACTGACCCTGGAATGAACTGTCAAACCATCCAGTCCGGGGAACACTGTTCCCTTTACACAGCGCCCTCACAGGTCGGGAGGGAGATTTATAACCAAGATTCATTCGTTCTCTGTCAAAACGGTTCACATCTATGAAACACTGGAGAACAACACTGAACTTCTTTATGCAGTCTTTGTCTATTTAATTAGATTATAGCTAAGAGGAAAAATGATAAGCTCATGTAATTAACATTGTGAATATTTATTTGGGATTCAGTTAACACATCAGTAATTTCCCTCAACGGTTCCCTTTAGCTAAAACCAATCCCACATTTAAACTCAGATGCTCGCTTGTGGCGTAACTTAATAAATCGAGATGAAAGCTGACTGAATGAAAGCGTTAACATCTTGATCATCTTCTTTCTTCTTTATCCACTACTACCATAAGCATTATGTTAGAAAACCAGCTTCATATGGTTCAGGCATATTATGCATTAAGCATACTGTTAGACAGTTTTTTTAACCCATTTTTACAATGAAGCAACATATGGTTAAGACTAAAGACTAGCAAATGTTGACCAACTGTTAGGTTTAAATGAATACAGATTACTCATCTGAGTCTGAATACATCTGACTGTCCCCTTCATGATTCACATTTAGATCACCAAACTATGAATTACCAGTGAATTACCTGTGCTAAAGTGGTTTTATTATTAGCAAATTACAGGAAATCAATGCCATTCCATCTAAACACAGTAGCAGAAACCCTTTTTACTCTGTGCCTGACAACCTACAAGCTCCTTTCATGGCCCAGCACTGAGCAGATAAAGAGAACAGGATAAAGATTGTGGTATTTTAGAAACATACGCACAGACCGCCCAAACTAAAAACTGAAGCTTATGCCACAGTTACAGGTTAGATGTTTGATGTGATTCACATTGCTATTTTTAAAAGGAATATATTCCAGTGACAAATAATGCTTTTAAAAGTGAGTGACGTAATTTCAGATCCTTTATTACAGGCAGGCTCAATGTTCTGCCGAAGGTAGGGTTAGGATCGTGGGTAAACAGCAACTATCAACTTGCTCCAATAGCAATGCTTATGAAGTCACCTTAAAATGTTTTATGATACTTCCTAACAGCTGTTTATTCTTTCTTAATCCTGATCGGTCTGTTATAATGTGTTATAATACAGCATCCGGGCAGGGACTTTATTCTTATAATAATAAATAGCCTTCTGAACAAGCCAAGCCATGATAAACTGCCTCAACCAGCTAATTTGTTTACGGTTAGTGGAACATCAGACAAACAAGATTGCCAGTCGCAATGGCAAGCTTAAAAAAGTGGGGGATACAATAAGAGATATAAGTATCATATTTACTAGCATCTGTAATGGATTTAGAGAAGGACCCCACATCAAACAATGTACTGGAGTTTTTTTTTTTTACAGTTTTTCAAAATGAGAAATGCACTCTTCCTCAGTTCGTGAATCTGAATTGAAAGTTTTAGGCCGGAGGGTTACAGTTAACCATGCCAGTAAACCTCATTCTTCCATCTACATCCGGAGCACGTCAAATTTGTACAACTACCTATTTGTTCACACAGTTGTTAACTGTGCTACATGACTACAAATACAAAAGCACAAGCTTGCCTTTAAAAACTGGAATGCTCAACTTTATATTGCTCCTTAAAACTACAGCAGTGTAGTAAACAAACATCCAAAATTATCTTAAATATTGTCTACTTTAAACTTTTTTGTAAAATTAAATAAGGTAAAAATCATACAGGACTTTGATATTTCGTGAATATAGCCTACTAAGAGGATTTACTGACTAATTCAGTGCTGAATAGCTCAGTAATGACTAATAATGACTATGGATTTGATTAAGTAACCATTAAAATAGTATGACCATATTGATATTTGCTGATTCCCTTTAATCTGTTAGTTTTGTAACAAGGATGGACACTGTTTTTCCATTTTAAAACATTTACTTGCTTAGTTTATTCTCAAACTTGTTACATGGATGTAGTGGCAATGAGAAATATGGCAGACAGTGAACAAGATGGGGGGTTTCACAGAGCAGATTGAAAAGTTTGAATACAAAAGCAATACAAGCTGCTAAACAAGGGTGAGGAATAAACACAGGAATGTGACCTGTGATTCTTCTTTACACCTACAGTCTTCGTTCATTTATTCAGTAACACTATATTTTGAAGCAAGTGCAAAGGCACATTTTAATTACAATTGTTGTGAACCATTATATCAATTAATTATCTGAATCACTTTTCCTCTGAAACTTGCTGGTGTGCTCAGAAATTTAATTTGGACCCTGTGACCGAGTACTGTTGAGTGGCGTGTGTGGTGACGTCACGGACCAGGAAGTACCAGAAACAAAACAATGGATGGGCGGGTGAAGCTGAACGCTACTGCGCTCAGAGTATTTATTAAATAATAAAACAAAACAAAAGATTTAAACAAACAACAAAACCAAAGGGCACGTTGGCCAAACAAATAATCAAACAAATAAGCATGCTGGTTTTAGCACCAGCACGACACTTAGCAGTTGTTTTTAAATGGGTTTTCTCTCTACTCACTCTCAGTAGCTGATCAGCCACGCATCCTCACGGGGTTTTTAAATTATAAAAACAACAATAAATACGCGGCGCTTTGATCTGCGCCGCTAACAAAAATACAAATAATAATAAATAGGGGCGGGACACTCCGCCACAGACCCCAAGGAACATATTTTTTTCTAGTAAGTGCAAAAGGCAAATTGCCTGAAAAGAATACAAATCTTAACACTATACAGCTTAAGCAAGAAACAACTTTGGATAATACATCAACTGTCTCTAACCTGTAACTTAGTTTCTTGTAGCATGAAACTGTTAAAATAGTTTTACTCCTTTCAGAACATTTCCCTTTGACTTTGATCTAATTACAGTACATTTTGACCTGAAATGTTAAGTTTTAGAGGGAATGTTAATTATTTGGATTAAATTCATTCATTCATTCAAATAATGCATAATTATATTATCTATCTAAATACTGCCTACTTAAACACTCACTAGAGCAAATCCATTATGTCATTTAGTTACAGGGAACAGTTTATGTTAGACAATCTTTGATCTCCAAAAATCAGGGATAGAAATACTGTATATCTTGCATCACACAGCAGTTTGAATCATTCCATTTTAATATGATCTTAATAGTAAAACTAGGTAAGGGCAGTACTGCTAGATATACCATATCATTGATGCCCAGTGTAAATGACGTAATGCAAACCATATAAAATAAGGAAGTTAAGTAATTAAACATGGTACGCATTAATTACCTCATTTCTACAAATGTAGCTGTTATACTTCATCTAATCACTGTCCAACCACCCATGGCTTTGCCATCTGTCCCCAGTGGCTTGAAAATCCAGATCAGACAAGTTTCTTGGGGGTGGAGGTCTGTGGGTTGATAATACTTTTTAACTCCCACTCCAATGAATAACGCAGTACTGTTAATTTATTCTGAAGTCCTAATGCAAACAATGCAAAATCCTAACAGTCATGTTTGCCTAGTATGCACTTTGTCAAATGAAATTGTAATCAATTTCTAAAAACGGATTAAGGGACTAATAACAAAATGATATATCTTGCATTCAAAATGTCATACAGCTCTCTTCAATAATATGCAAAACACAGCAGGTTAATATCCCATTTGAAACTTGGAATACTACTGAGCAGATATACTGTGTATATTTTTTTAACATATCTTTTTCAAAATGCTAACAGTAGTTCAAGTTTTCTGCTACACGAAGAATATTCACATCTATGGATTCAGGACAGTGCCTCTAAATATATATATACAGTGTCTGTGTGTGTGTGTGTGTGTGTGTGTGTGTGTATATATATATATATATATATATATATATATATATATATATATATATATATATATATATATATTTTTTTTCTTAGAGTGAGGAATTATATATTTTTTTGCACTCTGCTGTAAACAGGAAGACTACTTACAGTGTAGCATGACCAAAAATAGAAATGTGTGTGAACAGCAGTGGCAAAATGCTGTATCTGCTTGTTCCTTTGGATGTGGCTTTCTGTAGTTTCAATCTGTTGCTAATCCTGGTTACCAACCAAAAAAATAAAAGTAAAAAATAAACGCAGGCTGCTGTTCAAAATCAGTTGTATTCTAACGGATTCATTCAAAATACATAAAGCTATGTATTATGCATTTTGTATCCACTAGCTATTCAATCATATGCATCAATTTTAGGGTATTCTTTTGTTAACAAATATATTTACCTCAATGTCATGACATAGTTTTAGATTATACTGTATGTGAAATATTAATTCAATCTTGTTTTGGGAATCTTTAACTTCTTAGTATCTATTACCATTTTTTTGTGACACAACCAGTTCCAGTTATGAAATAGTGTTAATCTTTTTATATTGTTGACATATACCAAATGGAGCCATATGTGAAATGTCATATGTGACCAATTACAAATAATCTGAGAAACTAATACATTGCCACAAGGGCAATTGTGGGACCATGAGCATGTTTATGGTTTTCAAACTTGACAAAAAAAAAAAAAAATGTAGTCATTTTTGGCTCCACTTTTATTGTTACCTAATGTGACAACTATTTAAACATTATTCAATATTAATCTTAAAAAAAAGTTAAAGCATCTGTAAAAACAAGTTCAATGTAAAATGGAACATGTTCCCCCATGAGAACACGGAAAAAATAAAACAAAAGTTGAAAAGCCCACTCAGTTTGCTTACCAGACCACACACAGAAGCTGTGCAAACGACTGCGTGTGTACTGACTCTCCTGTAGCATAGATGTGTTAATTTAAACTTGTAATCACCTGCATTACTGTGTGAAACATGTTGTAGTAATAAACTAGCTCCAGTCATAATTAGTATAGTTTCTAATCTTATGTACTGTCAACTGGTGTTAATAATGTTTAACCATTTCTAGCAAAGATTTGTTGACTATTCCAAAAGGTTTAGGGACACGAACAGGGGGTCTTTGGCATCCACATTTCCTGTGGTGGCAAGCCTGCTTGAGTGAAGATATTTGATGTCTGTCAAAGGACCACTGCAGCAACTGGCCAGGCAGCCTTTAAACAAATATTTGCTTTTTTTCATTCATGGGGGAATTTCACATGAATGTGATGTGAGGATAATCTATAAGACTGTTCCAAAAAGTTTAACATAGTGCATTCTGTCAGTTTTTCAACTCTCATATGGAATTACCGTTAACATGTTCTATCTTAGAGCTAGCAACTGCAGGTTGCCCTTCCTTGCCAATAGAAAAAGCTGAAATAAGTTCAAATCAAGTAACTGAATAGAAAATCAGCTAAGCCGTTCCAGAAAGCAGTCAGTTAATAATGGAATACTGTGACAAGGGTTATCAACTTTTCTATCACAATGATTATGTGCCATAACTCCCATAATTCAAGCTGTTCAAAATAATAATAATAATAATAATAATAATAATAATAATAATAATAATAATAATAATGACACTTTGTATCATGTGCCACTCAGCTATCTACATTCGCTTACAAATGTTCTTCATCTATTCTCCCCATTCTTGTTTTACTAATGAGAATTCTTGTTATCAAAAAGCTCACACTAATCACTTAAAATAGTGATTTCCAATTATGTTAGCTTATGGTTCAAATTTGTATCAGAATGGAGCCAACTTATGCTTCATGACAAAAACTTTATGAATAAACTTTATAGTGTATACATACAGTACCACAGCTTCCATGAAGAGAGTAGAGTTACTATGTGGATGTTTAACATTGTAATGAGAATTAAATTTCATATGTAAATACTTCAAACAGCAACATGATACAGTATCAGTTTGTATGACAAGATATTTTATAACCACAGCAGCTTGTTCCCATTAACTTCCTGTTGCAACGGCTGTACACTATCAAACCCACGATGTACAGACTGGGCAGAAAGCTGCAGTTTACACTTGAGAAACTGGATATCTTTTTTTATTATGTACCACTACCGTCCTTTTTTAACTTCATTTTGAGTTCCTTCTCATAAGTGGTGTCTCTGACATTTATATAGCAAGATAACATCAGTTGCTTTGGTGCATATGCTGCACCAGACATCAATTGAATTCTCAAGTGAAAGCAAAATATGAAGCATCAAGGGAGTTTTGGCTTGGTACATTATTATATTTAGTTTCAACACATGTGACCTGGAGTACAAAGATGGTGAAGAGGTTTGATAATCATAATTTGATATGGCCAGTTTCACATTTTTACTAATTTATGCAAATGACCTAATTAAGTTAATTTATTCTTTACGTTCAAGTTTTTTTCTACAAACGGATTATCTACATTGAGAATACTTATTTGTTATTTAGCAGACACCTTTATCCAAGGCGACTTACAGAGACTAGGGTGTGTGAACTATGCATCAGCTGCAGAGTCACTTACAACTACATCTCACCCGAAAGACTGAGCACAAGGAGGTTAAGTGACTTGCTCAGGGTCACACAATCAGTCAGTGGCTGAGGTGGGATTTGAACCAGGGACCTCCTGGTTACAAGCCCTTTTCTTTAACCACTGGACCACACAGCCTCCTGAGCTTACAGACTGAATTTGTAAGCTGCCCAAAGAAATTATAAATTAAATGACATATGTTCTCAAAATTGCCCTTACTCATTGGCAATCTCCTATACCAGTGGTTCCCAACCTTTTTGTATGTGTGGACCCCCTTCTGAACCTCCAAGAATTTCACAGACCGCCATGTACGACTATCATAGTGACACATAGTCGCTATATTACAAGGAAAGTCGATTACTTTTGATTTACACTATAGTGTGTCAATTGATGAAAAGATGCCATATGGGAGATTGATTAACTTACCCAATGACGACTGGTGCTGTTTCAGCGATGTCACAACCGGAATGTGGTGGCGAACGTGTAACCAGATGCCAATCAGATTTCGTGGCGTTAAGACTATGGCTGTCTTACTCCTTTGATGTCAAGTGCACGTGTATTTCACTGTCAACGTTGACGGATGGGTTTCTAATCCACGCGTTTTTTTGAGTCGTTTCTAAGTGGCACTCAAGTCAAGATTAAAGTTTCATTCGACAACACCTGGTAGAGTCGTAACAATACAACACGCAGCGATCGCGGCTCCTCTTCGCTAATGTTGGAGGGTTTCACTCTTGATACTTCACCAGTGGCGGCTGGTGACTTTTTTGACAGGTGAGGCACAAGTCACTAAATAGTTATTACCACCCCACATTCAACGGCTAACGCACTAAAAATAAATGTGCTTTGTTCAGCTGATTCCTAATATATGCCTCTGCTGAGAGCATTTTAATGCATTCAAATAATAGACTGCAGTCGCTGTGTAAAATATACCCCCATCAATTAAAAAAGCAACATTAGCACTGTAAACAACACACAATTGCGGATACTCGTTTTTATAATCAATTCGCAAATCAGAAACGTAAAGCCACGTATTATTTAATTCTACAAACCATTAAACACCAGCGTGGAACATTCGCTAAAGGTACAAATACAATATCACAAAATAATTCATTCGAAACAAACAAGGCAGCTTGTTATGTCGTGGCAAGAAATTGACAGTTGTACGTCCATTAAAAGTGATGAAACTTTGCCTTATTTAGTTGAAAGAAGGAAACATGGCAAACAATAGTTTTGTTCACAGCGCTGCCTGTCATTTTATTGACTCCTGGCCTTGTTCGTTTACCGTCTTGCTTCAAAATCTCCAGCAGTGCTAGTGTTATTCTGCCATCCTTAATAAATGAACGTCTCTTTTGGAGATCTTACCGTAAAACGTATTTTCCTCACGTCGCATATAATATCAGATTCAACTAAAGCCATTTCTGAAAAAATTAAAATCGCACAAATTGTAACTACTCCAAATCCAGTATGTGGCGCCTCACCAAGCTGTGGTTACCATACCAACGCCTTCATACAGGGACTCCCCAGCGTGGTTAGTTGCCTTGGTAACAAGCAGCTTTCTGCGGCAGCACTACACTGTTCCAGCTTTCTTTTTGGCGTTGCGCTTTCGCTGCTGGTGAAAACGAGCTGTGATTTTTAAATAATGTCAAAAGCGCTTCTGTGGCCTTAAATGTATTTAATATATACATGTTTAACTAGTGTAATACAGCGGCAGGCGCTACGTTCTGCCGAAGATGAAATTGGGCTTGCCGGTGCCAGCAGGTAATTTTTATTTTGTTTTCCCGCGGACCCCTAGCAGACCACAGGTTGGGAACCACTACTCTGTACCAAGTTAGGTAAATCAGGACCTTAAAACATCAAAAGCAAACTTCATTGAATATGTTAACATACATAATGTATTTACAAAAGTAGTCTACGTTAAGGAATAATTTAAACTGGCTGCACACATGCAACATAATTTCCTGTGATTTCCTGGGAATGTTCTGAAGCGGCTAAGTGTTTGCATTAGAAATGCACCGTGTATGAGCACGTTCTGACCTCTCAGACTGTTGTTCACTGGTTGCCTTGTACCGCTCCAGACGCATGTTCAGAGTCAGTAAATCCACTAGCAGACTCTTTTCTCGCTCCACACTGCCCCGATAAAACACCTCAGCCTTTGACTTTCTCTTCCACCAGCTTGAATTTGTGATGGATCAGGTAGCTGACTCCACAGTACTTACAAACCGTCTCGTCGGGATCCATCTACAAATCAATCAGGAACAAATGAAAAGTGAGGGCCCTATTCAAAAGAACCTGTTTCAGTCTCATAGGCTTCCTCACAAACAGCCTACGACTTGCTTCCTAACCCTAAGCTTAAATGTGAAATCACTCAATACACATTACTTTTACACACTGTATATTTTTGCTCTACAAAGCTTGGTATTTTTTAATGTATAAAAAGTAGTGCAGCATGCAGCTACTGAGGGCCTATTCATAGGAGCATGATGACATTTTAAAGTAAAGCTTTGTTCCATCGCACTGGAAACAGTCACAAATCACTAGCGTGGGATGTGCAGAAAACCATCATCTACATTCATCACATTTAAAATATACAGCATCAGTCATAACCTGCATCTCTACCATGGCAACCACAAATGCTACGTCCTGGTTTCTAACTTACAAGAGTACTCTTGACCACATAGTTTGTTAAATTAAACCTGTATCTTTTTATCTTATATACATTGTCATTGACATTATTGTGTACAGGTCATATACTTTGTAGGCTGCTGACATTTGGTCTGTTGACATCTTGTTCATAAAATAAAGCTAACCCATTCCTGTATATATCTAAGAGGCATCCCTTTCAAGGATATTTTGAACTTACTCTTCCACAAGTCTTGATCACAGAAGCATAGCTAGGGGGCCCCAGGCTCTCTCCCAACCACTGCCTGCCTATGCATTCCCATCACTGACCAACCGTGTGCTTGGAAGGCTTGAAATTATTTTGCGTTTCTCTCTTTCCGAAGGGTTAATTGGAAGACCCTCTGCCAAGTGTGGTCAAGGTCCTGAGACTCACAGAACAACATACTGAGCAACAACCTGACAGAACCAGTTAGGATTCAAACACAGGTCCTTCTGAGGAAGGGATTGGAAACACTAATGCGTTACCGCCTAAACCCATTGTTTAGAGCTGGTTCTGTTTTGTATTACCGGTATGTTGAAAGGTTTGCTCATGTTGTTCCTAGAAAGCAGAAATGCATTCAGTTTTGAGGCTAATAAAAATAACACAAGATGTGCATCTGTAGTTTTAGGACAAACACACCGTTAAAGACTTACACAGTTACTAATGTTTCTGAACAAATGTTAAGATTTACAATATATTCACTATCGATATGTTCCCCCCCAAAAAAGCCTGGTGTGCACCAAAACTTTGGGGTTTATTAGTGGTAGCAAAGTGGCAGTAAATCTGGTTTTAATATATTCTTTTTTATAACATTAGCCTAAAGCAAGTCTGTTGGATTTAAATGGTACAAAATGAAATGCCAGGAAAGGATAGGTCATGAAACAAATGTGATCCTCTACATAAATAAGTGTGCAATAGTGAAACAAGCTTTTAAGTTTCCATTTAACCTGCATACTAAAATGATATTGCTTGGCTCCTAGCTTTGTAGCATCAGTAAGTGATATTATGTAATGTAGGATGTAATGCAGATCTTCTGGCTCTATTTTAATTCCAGTGATGCCAATGCAAGCCCATTATATATATTTTAGAAGTGTGCAGGCATTACTAAAAATAGGAGCATTCTGTAGGAAGGCAAGCCACTTAGAACGCAGAAATTTCAAGATCTGGGTTTGGAATGATCCTACATCCAATATTTTGCTTTGCTTACAGTATACATTTTTGTCTACAAATTATACTTATACATTGTATGTTGTGAAATATTAAATCCAACATTATTGTGCATGAAATGACTAGTTAATAGCTTTTTGGGCTGCACATCTTTTCTGTTTGCATTGAGGCTTCTGTTAAGCCCTGTTTGCTGATACTTAGAAAAAGGTGTTGAAATTGCAGTGAAAGATAACATTGTCTTGAAGGCCGATTGGTCTCAATCTGCTCCTAAGTAGAGTTGGGGTAAATCGCTACTTAAGGAACGCGTTACTGTAATAATATTACTTTTGTCAATAACGAGGTAATATAATGTGTTAGATTTTTAATGTGAGTAATAATATTATATTTACTTCCGCAAAAAAGAAACATCTTGTTACCTTTTCTCTGTTGTAAACCTACATTAGTGCTCTTTTCTTTTTTAACCCCAACACGCCAGACTGCTCTAATGTGTCCAGCCACCGATGACGCAATCTTTTCAAACAGCAGTAATAAGCCGTGGGGCAATCAAATAAGTCTTTCTGAGTCTTGTCATAAAATAAGGCTAGGCACTAGGAACAAAAGAAAATGTATCCCTACATGCCAATTTTGATGATACACTTCAAAAACACAGGAAACACGTCTAATAGAAGAAGCTTGAGAGGAGGCTTACCTGACTGTACGTACCACTTTTATTTATGTTTGCTTCCTTCCTTGCTTACACAGTGGTGGCCATATTTAGGGCATTTAGGGCAGCTGGCTCTTTGAGCTATATATATATATATATATATATATATATATATATATATATATATATATATATATATACTGATGCACAAAAGATACGTAACACTCAGGTCTAATGGATTTAATCAAATATTTTAAACATAGATATCAAACAAAATCACAGAAAATGTGAACAAAAATACAGATCAAAGAATCATGATAAGTTTTCAGTATGAAACGTGACACACTGTCAAAATGAAAACATTACAAAGTTAGTACAAAGGAGTGAGATCTTCCTGAGCATTAACACAATCCTGGCAGCGTTGACGCAGAGACCTGATCAGTCTCTGGGGAGCCTGCTGTGGGATGTTCCGCCACTCTTCCTGTGCAGCTGCAGCCAGCTGGCGAAGGTTGGCTGGTCACGGTTGTCTCCTGTGGATGGCACTGGAGATTTGGTCGCACAGATGTTCTGTTGGACTCAGGTCAGGAGAAAAAGCTGGCCACGGCAAGACCTCGACATTGTTTTCTTGCAGTCGTGCAATTGTAATCCTTGCACTGTGTGGTCTTGCATTGTCCTGCTGGAAAATCGACACTTCCGGATTGGCTTGCAGGGACGGAAAAACTGTTGCCTCAAGGACTTTGTCAATGTATTACTGAGCGCTGTAAGGTTGCCCTCAATCTGCACCAAAGGCGTTCTTGTGTTAAAGGAGATTCCTCCCCACATCATCACACTTTCACCGCCCCACCGGTTGACTTGAACAATGCAACAGTCAGCATAACACTCACCACGACGTGGTGGGCTGGTGTGGTGACCTTTTGCCTTCCAGGACGTGGCCTGTCCCTCACAGAGCCGGTTTCCTGGTTTCTCTGGACTAGTCTGCTGATTATTGAAGCAGAACATCTCATTCTCTGGGCAACTTCTCTCACAGACAGGCCGCCTTCAATCATGCCGGTAACATCCAGGCGCTCTTCATTACTCAAGCGAGGCATGGTCGTATCTTTCACTGTTCTTGCGTTAATTAAAATCTTTTCAAATGGCTATTTATACAGATTCTTAATTAACTCATTTCGGCAATTTTAACTCAACTCAAATACCAAACACTGAACACTTGCAGTTTTTATGAAATCACTTGAGCTCAGTATTGTGTTATCCCAGGGAACAATGCTCCTCAAACAATCAACAAACCTATCTGCTCACTATTTAAAATGAAAATAACATTATGTATGTGCCCTATTGATGTAAACTCATTGTGCATCAGTATATATACAGTACTGTGCAAAAGTTTTAGGCAAGTGTGAAAAAATGCTGTAAAGTAAGAATGCTTTCAAAAATAGACATGTTAATAGTTTATATTTATCAATTAACAAAATGCAAAGTGAGTGAACAGAAGAAAAATCTACATCAAATCAATATTTGGTGTGACCACCCTTTGCCTTCAAAACAGCATCAATTCTTCTAGGTACACTTGCACACAGTTTTTGAAGGAACTCGGCAGGTAGGTTGGCCCAAACATCTTGGAGAACTAACCACAGTTCTTCTGTGGATTTAGGCAGCCTCAGTTGCTTCTCTCTCTTCATGTAATCCCAGACAGACTTCGATGATGTTGAGATCAGGGCTCTGTGGGGCCATACCATCACTTCCAGGACTCCTTGTTCTTATTTACGCTGAAGATAGTTCTTAATGACTTTAAGCTGTATGTTTGGGGTCGTTGTCATGCTGCAGAATAAATTTGGGGCCAATCAGGCGCCTCCCTGATGGTATTGCATGATGGATAAGTATCTGCCTGTACTTCTCAGCATTGAGGAGACCATTCATTCTGACCAAATCCCCAACTCCATTTGCAGAAATGCAGCCCCAAACTTGCAAGGAACCTCCACCATGCTTCACTGTTGCCTGCAGACACTCATTAGTGTACCGCTCTCCAGCCCTTGGCGAACAAACTGCCTTCTGCTACAGCCAAATATTTCAAATTTTGACTCATCAGTCCAGAGCACCTGCTGCCATTTTCTGCACCCCAGTTCCTGTGTTTTCGTGCATAGTTGAGTCGCTTGGCCTTGTTTCCCGTCGGAGATATGGCTTTTTGGCGCAAGTCTTCCATGAAGGCCACTTCTGACCAGACTTCTCCGGACAGTAGATGGGTGTACCAGGGTCCCACTGTTTTCTGCCAATTCTGAGCTGATGGCACTGCTGGACATCTTCCGATTGCGAAGGGAAGTAAGCATGATGTGTCTTTCATCTGCTGCAGTAAGTTTCCTTGGCCGACCACTGCGTCTCACGGTCCTCAACGTTGCCCGTTTCTTTGTGCTTCTTCAAAGAGCTTGGACAGCACATCTGGAAACCCCTGTCTGCCTTGAAATTTCTGCCTGGGAGAGACCTTGCTGATGCAGTATAACTACCTTGTGTCTTGTTGCTGTGCTCAGTCTTGCCATGGTGTATGACTTTTGACAGTAAACTGTCTTCAGCAACCTCACCTTGATAGCTGAGTTTGGCTGTTCCACACCCAGTTTTATTCCTCCTACACAGCTGTTTCTGTTTCAGTTAATGATTGTGTTTCAACCTACATATTGAATTGATGATCATTAGCACCCGTTTGGTAAAATTGTTTAATCATACACCTGACTATATGCCTACAAAATCCCTGACTCTGTGCAAGTGTACCTAGAAGAATTGATGCTGTTTTGAAGGCAAAGGATGGTCACACCAAATATGGATTTGATTTAGATTTTTCTTCTGTTCACTCACTTTGCATTTAGTTTATTGATAAATATAATCTATTAACATGTCTATTTTTGAAAGCATCCTTACTTTACAGCATTTTTTCACACCTGCCTAAAACTTTTGCACAGTACTGTATATATATAGGGTTAATTTCTGTCCCTGCCAGATAAATGTGTGTGCCTGTCTGTGTTTACACAGCCACAGGTGTAATTAGTATCTTTAGTTTAATTGATTGCCTGTTTAATTGTTTTATAGTTTAACTAGTGTCACCTGCCTGTAATTAGCAAGCAGGTATTTAAAAAGGGCAAAAAGTTTGTTCAGGGCAGTCTGTGAGAAGGAAAGAGGGGGCAGGGGGGCCAAAATAAATTGGGCAAAGAGCAGTGCTCTTCTTGTGGGGGAATGGAAAGGTGTTGTAAAGCCAGCCCTCCCAGGGGGGTCTACAATGGAGTAAAATATCTGGGGAGTCATCTGGGATCTGAAGATGAGTGGTGAGTGGTAGAAAAAATTAAAGCAAGAGTACAGAAATGGAGCTGGTTGTTGCCGAAATGATCTGCGCCTGCCCTGGCAGCAGCTTGGTTTCACTGCTGTACTCCCTGGAGCGCCTGCCCTGGCAGCAGCTTGGTTTCACTGCTGTACTCCCTAGAGCGCCTGCCCTGGCAGCAGCTTGGTTTCACAGCTGTACTCCCTCGAGCGCCTGCCCTGGCAGCAGCTTGGTTTCACAGCTGTACTCCCTCGAGCGCCTGCCCTGGCAGCAGCTTGGTTTCACTGCTGTACTCCCCGGAGCGCCTGCCTGATGTCAGTGAGGTAGATGCATAAAAATTGCCACAGTATTTTTAAAAGCATTTTGAAGGCTTGGTGGTGGTTGAGCTTATAGGAATAGGGAAAGAGTTAAGTGGATTTTAGAGGAACCTTTCCTTTTGTAATACTTTATTATCAATAGGCTTTATAAGATCCAGTGCATACAGCAGCAAGTTGATAGTCAGGGATACGGCAGATAAAGCACCTCATTGATTTGAAATGGTGGTGCTGGATTAGCCCAGAGGCACTAACATCAGCTGTAGGAATGAATTTGGTCCAGGTAGACTAAATCAGGTGAAAGAGGCTCTACCTAAGAGGGGCTTGAGTGCTTGGAAGAGTTTTTTAGAAATCCGAGTGTTTTAAATGTAGCGGCTCCTTTTCCCATATTAAAAGTTTCACCAGATTTGACAGAGGAGCAGGATGTACCTGGCCATCTGCTAAATGTAGGGAGTCTAAATGATTTTCCTCTGAACTCAGTGGAGAGTAAAGAAGTTACAGGGTATGTGTGAAATCCTGGCAGCAGCTCAGACCCCTCTCTGATATTCATTGGAGGGAGAGGGTGGGGGTGGAGGAAAGTATTCAGCCAGCTTGGAGAACACTATGTAAGCTACCATTACCGAAGAGACTGGGAGATTTGCAATGGAGAATACTTAATACTGTAATTGCCACAAACTCATTTGTAAGCATCATAAATTGAGGTGTCGGATAAGTGTCCATTTTGTCCTGAAAGAGAGACAGTTTCATTGTTTTATGTACTGTAACAGGTTAAATTCAATGCTAAAATATTTGAAATTTAATTGAGGAACTGGGTTTTCAAGTTACTCGGGTAATTTTATTTTTGGTTTTAAATATTGTAAAAATCAGAAGTACAGAGTGCAGCTTGCAAGCAAAAATGGCACTTTTAAAAAGCAGGAAAAACAGAGTGGGAGGTTTATCCAACCATGATGCAGAACTGATTTTTAAAATGTTTTTGCAAATGTTTTTTTGTGATTTTTAATAGTGTGTTTTTTTTTAATATAATGTATTGTAAATGTTTCAATTTCATGGCATCAGGCATATAAATATAATAAAAGCTGTTATGCCAGCGTGTGACTGTTTGAAATAAAGGTTACCACCCTCAGCAAGATTAATGTAGTTTCTACTCCTGAGTAAACAATGTATTCTTGGAAAATCGCTTGATTTATTGCGCTTCTTAACACAAACAGCCAGCTCATCACTTCAAGCTGATGAATCGTGATTAAATAGAAACTTTAAATTCTTGACAACACTGCTTGAGTTTTCGTGCAAGCAATTGTTAAAGGCGCAATTTAACTGCAGGCAGGGGGGAGGTCAATTTCATTAGAGTTGTTTTGTGCTACTTTTATATTGTTAAAATGTGTTATTCCTTTCAGAAATATGTTTTACTTGCCACTCGCTTCAAAATTGTGTTTTTATATTATATGCCCCCATTTATTTATTTATTTATTTTAAACCACAAGCTACCCATTTTAGGGGTCAACGTAAATGGTGTTCTAGGGCAAAAAGTACTTTTGATTTAATTAATGATGTTCCCTCATCCACTACTGGATAATGCAGGTCTCATTGTCCAGAATATCGTGTGCTTCTGAGGCGCTGGTCGACAGGAACACATTGTACTGAATTAATTCCCCAAGCATTGACACTATTCATTCTCTATGAAGAAGGAAGGCTTATCAGCATTACAGTGCTGTATTAAGCCATTATGATGAGCACTGAAAACACCCTTTGAAAACAGAGACTTTTCATTTTCAGTGAAAATAAATAGATGTGATCTGTTTTCAAACATATAACACATCAACTAGAAGAGTAGATATGAAGTTCATTAGCCCACTTTATACAGCACACAATTATTTAAGTATAGAATCCTTTATTGTTAAAATGCTGGCATTATTACAATCAAAAGTCTAGGGCCCTCAAGTCTAATATTGCTAACAAACTTGGCAAGACAAAATAGAGAATCCATTTATCAGGAAATAATATGCATAAATTAGACTAACGTATTCAATGTGCTAATATTGGCGAATACATGCTGCTTTTTAAGAAACAAATAATATTCTAAATAGCTGGAGAATTTCTATATGTTGATGTACTGTATATTAATTATTAAACACAACAAAAATAATTTAAATAGCTTAAGCACAGTTGTCAATTTATAAAAACAATGTAATTAATATTTTGTATCCTTCTTGTGGTACACGGACTACCTATGCAAAGGTACAAGAGGCTTCCTTTACATACCAAAGGCAAAACAATTGCACTTTAAGCAACGTTTTTGTGGGATTTAGATTGCATAACATAACTGTCAACCACGAGGACGTTTATACTCCCATGATATTAAGTTCTGAAAAGACATTCACACAGTGTGCCGTATGAAGTGCCAACAAAGGTTTAGTAGATTTCCATTATAAGCAAACACAGACTTTTTGATCCCACTCCAACACAATGGCAATGCACATTAAGGCTAAAATCACAAGGTCATTACAAGAGTCGGCTAACAAGTTTTGAAAAATATTTTGTTGGAATTATCTTCCATTCTAGTCCTTTTGGGTATCCTGCCACAGAACAGATTTTGTGTGATATATTTTATTATTATTATTTGTTTATTTAGCAGACGCCTTTATCCAAGGCGACTTACAGAGACTAGGGTGTGTGAACTATGCATCAGCTGCAGAGTCACGTACAACTACGTCTCACCCGAAAGACGGAGCACAAGGAGGTTAAGTGACTTGCTCAGGGTCACACAATGAGTCAGTGGCTGAGGTGGGATTTGAACCGGGGACCTCCTGGTTACAAGCCCTTTTCTTTAACCACTGGACCACACAGCCTCCTATATTTAATTAAAATGTATTGTTTTGCCTTCCTGATCTACGTGATAAAATATATATATATATATATATATATATATATATATATATATATATATATATATATATATATATATATATATCTTGCTTACATTTCTATACAGTTTGGGTACAGTACTTCAGAATTACTTACCTACACAGAGACACGAAAGCATAAATAGCCATTTTCTTGCTCTGTTGGCAGTTGATTTTTCTTAAAATAGGTAATTGCTACACTTAAACCTACTGTATGTCACAACTAATTTGTAAACCTTGCACTGATTAATTTAATCTTTTTTGTGCAATATGTCCAATAATCACCAAGACATAACAGTAGGTTAACTTGAGACAAGTCATTTTAAACACTCAATCATAATTTGAGAGGTAAAGCTAATAGAAAAATCTTACATCTAACTCCGAGATAACAAGCCTGTAAGGCAATAAATGTATTGTTTTTTTCTGCTTGACAGTTTGTGTCAGCCTTCCCACTCTAAACATCTTCAGAAAAGGCAACAGAAAAAAGATCAGGGCAGGGGCGAGTAACAGTTATTTATGATCATATTTGTGGTACCTCAGCAAGCAGTGACCCAGAACTAATTTGCACTGTTCAAGGGAATTATTTAGATTCATGTGACTACTGTATGGGGGTTATCAGCATTTGACAATAACATAATTTCCACTGATTTCATGACTGTTCTTACGTCTACTTAGACCACTTAGACGTCTGAATAAATGAAAAATGCGAAATAGCATAATATGCACAATTAATTACTTTACCATGTTCTGTGTTAGTGCTGATTGCCTTTTATCATATGTAAAATGTGCAAGAAATGGATTATGGAAGCTAAAGAAGCTCTTAAAGCATTTTAATCTGCCTTCCTTGTTTAAAGACTAAATAGTGATATAAAAAGGGCCATCCCTGTCTATACAACTGCTCCATTATTATTTGTTTATTTAGCAGAAACCTTTATCCAAGGCAACTTACAGAGACTAGGGTGTGTGAACTATGCATCAGCTGCAGAGTCACTTGCAACAACGTCTCACCTGAAAGGCGGAGCACAAGGAGGTTAAATTACTTGCTCAGGGTCACACAATGAGTCAGTGGCTGAGCTGGGATTTTAACATCCTGGTTACAAGACCTTTTCTTTAACCACTGGACCACACAACCTCCTAGACTACCAGTACCAGTAAAGACTACCAGTAAAGAAAAATGCCACTGCCATGCAGTGTTGACTTGACAAGCACGCAGACATCAAAAAAGGATTACAAAGTTAATAGATTTGGGTTTTTCCCCCATTGATTCTGTGGAGTTCGTGAGTGTGGTCTTTTAGATTTTACAGAGATAAAGGACCCCCTGTCGTCATCAACCAACCAAATTCTGTGATTACACTCTTCTGGCTCTAGGCATTGCGCATCAGATGTTGGGAAAACTCGCTGTTGCTCAAGGTTTTTTTTGTGGGATAAAATGACTATGATAAAAGACTATGATAAAACGACTATGATAAAAGACAATCGATACTAACAAATCAGATGTTCTACAAATGTAAAGTAAGTACTCAAAAATAAAGCAACGTTTTCTTGAACAAAAATGTCTTGCTATGATACAAAAAACGTGGCATAGGTATACCTTTGTCAGATGTTCCAATTCCCAGTTTGCCTATTTCTCCTAAAAATAAACAAAAATGTCTCTCTGGCTCATTAGAGCAGCATCATAAGTTTGAAACCTTTCTGTGTCATTTTTTGCATGAAACGCAGCATGGAGCATAGGCTGGGTGGTCCAGTGGTTAAAGAAAGGGTACTTGTTACCAGGAGGTTCCCGGATCAATCCCAGCCACTGACTGTGTGTGACCCTGAGTAAGTCTTAACCCCCTTGTGTGCTGTCCTTCGGATGAGACATAAAACAAACAAGGTCCTATTTTAAGTGACTATGCAGCAATAGTTGTTGATGCATAATTCACCCCCTAGTCACTTTGGATAAAAGAGTCTGCTAAATAATAATAATAATGGAGCCACTACTTCACATCGTTTATTGGGACCAGTTTATTTTAGTCTTCATGCATAATTAATATGGAGGACTAAAATGTCCAATTCTTAAGACTATAAATCTTTTTTTTCTTGTAAACATTGTCTAAAAAGTTCACTGCTTTAAAGCACCTGTTGTTTGATATTTATATTGAACAGTGATAGGTCGGCAGAAACTTTAGAAAGAACATTTATGTAGGTCACAAGAAAATGTTTACTTAGACGTTGAAAACGGCTTATTCCATTAATGAACACAAAGTTTGCAAGGGTATCTAGGTCATAATGTCCCACTTTGGTTATCTCTGGATTAGACATTGGTTTCTAATTCCCTGTGATATTTTCTCTAAGTGCATGAGTATTGACCTCCGATGCAATCAGATCTAGCACTAATTGGTACATTTTATACTTGCCTCTTTTTTTACATTCTAGAACTATATATATATATATATATATATATATATATATATATATATATATATATATATATATATATATATATATATATATATATATATATTTTTTTAATTGGCCAACTAAAACTTGAAAAAGATTCAAATATTACCTACTAAATTTCAACAGGTAAAGCATGACTGTCTGTAATTTTCCATGTCATTTCCTGTAACAAAACACAACAGAATGGAATTCATGCAATGGTGTTTGCCGTGTTTATACGTTCCACCCATAATTTTTGGTTCCATTTAAAAGTTTAGCTGATAACTTAATACAGTAATTCGTGTTAGATGTACATCTTGATATTATTTTGTCCACAGCTGGCTCCCTAATTATGGGCGGAACTTGAACCGCACACACATACACACTAAAAAGAAAAGATAAACAAACAAAATCGTGCTTGTTAATAAAACAGCACAATAGAATTTATCTATTGAAGTGTTGCTGGAGTGTGTAGGCTGCTGCTGGTTAGATAATGTGCACAGACGTATCCACATACGGTGTTATTGTCTTTTTGCATTCGACAATAACTAGGACTACCATATGAATTACTTATTTATCAATAAATTGTGACACCGGTTTGCATTTTTTGTTGAATGAAATCGATCCAGTACGTAATACTGAATCCGTTTAGCTCTAGGCACTTTCAGGCAACGCCATGCCCATGACCCCAGCGTCTCCTAAAACTATGGCAACTACCCTCGCAAAATACGTAGAACGTAATAATGACTGACGCAAACCGAGGGTGGACAATTCAGCAGCAGCAATAGTCCAGTGTGCGGTGACAGGAATATTATTATTATTTATTGTAGAGATTGTGGGCTGCTTTGTTTGTATCGTCTTAAAGTGCATATACATAATTGACAGACTATCCTGCCGGTTGTTAAGAACACAGCACTGGTGTAAAACTGTTGGTGTAAAACAATTGTTTATTTTAATAGACGTGCTCGTTGCGTGTATTTCACAGGCGCGGGATTCTGGGAATGTCGGTTAATTATGAGTTCTGTTTGTGGGTCGTATCCGTCTCCTGTCAGTCGTGCAGACCCTGTCTCAGAGGTAAATCGCGGTCATCCATATGCTTTTTTGCGGGAATTAACGTTTTTTTGCAATCTGCATTAAAACTAGGTACGAGGTGCTAGTGTCAAAGTCAATCCTCGAACCGATTTAACCCACGCTGTGTGCCTTTCACTCAATACCCGATGCAAGCACGCTCACGCCTAAACCGGCAGAAAAATGCATATGTTACTTCCTTCGTGACACTAGTGCAGAATCAATAATGGCAAGAACATCAATTCTGAACTGTAACTCCTTACATGTACCTGTAAACTTTCCTTATGCTTAACTTTACCAAACCCTCATTTTAGGAGCGGTGTGTACATGTTATGCATACAGTAATAACCATTACAGTTATCAAATAGTCCAGACTACCCGTTGTACAAATGGGTTAGTGTGTTCACAGTTTAACTAAGTGCAACAAACAAAATTGTACGATTCAATATATTCATTAAAAAAAAAAATGTAGTTCGTCATGAGGTCCATGATTAAATTGTAATATATTACAATAATTAAGGCTATAATTAAAATATATTAAGTTGTATTTAACATGCTTATTTATTTGTATACTGGAAAAAGCTAACCTTTATGTTAAAATTATACATACATAGGCTTAGGATTCAATACAGTATTTATTTATTTTTTGGTGGGGGCGGTGGGCAGGGTCAATTTTTGCATTAAACTGAGGCTATCTATCAATTTTGTTTAACCGAATTGAAATATGTAACACGCCACAACTAGAATATGAACAAAACAATAAGGGGGTTTATTTGCCTAATGGGCGAGATTTGGCACTGGCTTTCCTCAAGCCTTTAATCGAAGCACGCTATGAAGAGATGTATGATGTGAATTGGGAGCCAGGGAGTGGGCGGGGTAACGTGCAAACAAGTAACTGCATGACTCATCACTACACGAATGCAGCTCAGACAGCCTGGAATGGAAACGACGTGCACAAAGGGTACACGCAACTTCCGCTTTTACAAGCAGCCCCTAAACACGCTCAGCCAGCGGCTTTGTGCATTTCTTTGATTATGAATGGTATTATTTATTTCTTGATATTATTTATTTATTATTTCCAGGTTCAAGAAGTGCATATATATATATATATATATATATATATATATATATATATATATATATATATATATATATATATATATCTCTCTCTCCTACCATATCTGTCTTAGGTTTTTCTAAACACTGTTTGCCAAAATGTTTATTGATAATGTATTTTGCGTAAATTATCTTAAATTGTATTTGTTAAAGCTTATCTGGCGGATAAGCCATTTGTATCCCCGTCACACACCAATTGGGAAAATTTTTGTACAATACAGCCAGCAGACAATGCAACAAAACGCGTATTTGAATTACACAGCCGTTGTTTTCTATTCTTCTTTAAATCAGATTGTATGTCTAAGGCAAACAACTTCCATGAATATAGTTTTGAGCCTCGTGTATTGGTACTTAATTGTTAAATAAAGTTTAATGGTTATTTCATTGGTCATTTAACATTGTCGTTTTAAATACTGCTTATTAATATTGTTTTTGTTAATAATAATAATAATAAGAAGAAGAAGAAAGTATTAAAGTAGTTCATGCCTAATCTTCATTTATGTATGTATGTATGTGTGTGTGTGTGTGTGTGTGTGTATGTATTGAACATGTACATTATACAGCCCAGTACTCCAGTGTATTTATGTATTGTACCTCTGGTCATAAACACAAAAACGCCTGCACGCAATGTGGATAGTCTAGACTTCCGTGTCTAGATCCTCTCAAACAAACCAACCAATCCATATTGAGGCGGATATCTTGCTCATGACCCTTTCTAGTAAATGGCAATAGCGTGACTGCTTTAACGGTGAAGAGGAAAGCCGATCAGACACCTGGCGCAATCCTGCAGCTAGGAAATGTCATTACGAACAGGCACGAACGCTCAATCACGCACGCGAAGTGGTGTCTATGGAAATGCACACGAGCAAATGGGTTATTACAAAACAAAAGAACATATTTGCGAAATAGCAAAAACCTCCCGCATATTCCGGTGCGAATGAACTGATGCCAAAGCTGTAGTGTAAATTGTATTCTGGATCAGTTTGTGTTAATCTTTTTTAGTTTAATGTGGTAAAGACTCCTCACAATTTTGCCTTTAGTCTGAAAGCGATTTTTATTTTCCCTAAGTAACCAAAATAAATGCAACTAGCGTACTTTGATCGTGTAAGTGCACATTACTGTTTAACAACTTGTGTGGGGTGTTTGTGCGCACGTTACTGCCTCAAGGATCACATGAGAAACGCAGGAACAGTTCCTGCGGCTCTCACGCCACGTCTCTGTGTTAACATTTGAGTTCTGAATGTCGTGACAGTTTTCTGGGAGATCAATTTAAAGCACCACAATGTGACTGAATCGAGGCAGTCACGCAGCAACGAACCAGGTGGAGGGAATGCAAATCAGCAATGTTAAACGGTTTACTCTACATGTGTAATCAGTTCAAACCAAGGCTGGAACTGTAAATGTTTTATGAAGAAAAGACAGACACCTCAGGAATCAAACGGATTTTCCTGCGCTCTTTTGAAACTGAAATCACTTGTATGTATAGAGTACCAGGTGTGTGGCGTGGGGCTGCATTTACAGGTGCTTATGTTTTTTAAACAAATAAAAAACCCTTGCACCTTACTGTTGTAAAATCTGGGGAGACTTACAGGCGTAAGCATTATCCTATAGGTAAAGAAAGGGAAGAGTCAATTGTGATGCAGGATATTTATTGTGAAACTTTGTGCTTGATTAAAAGTGAAATGCAGTTTCTGCATCCTATATAGTCAGTTTCCCTCACGTTGAAACTATGCAAAGGTTGATAGCAGGTGCTTGCTTCCATGCCACATGCTTCACAAATTACAGATGTTTGAAAAAGAACACCTTACAGACTGATTTTAGATGGAGAGTGTTTGATGACTATTTAGTGCACTCATTTAGATCAGTCACCTCTCTCTGTGGATTTGATAGTTTTTAATTGCATGATTTACTAGAAGGCTAGGTCAGGAACTATTCTCTGGTTCACATTTGCACGGAGAAGAGTGCTCTTTTTAGATGCTATTTAGTGTTATCCTGCAATTAGGCAAGCATGAACGTATGATTTCAGTAACTGTGAAACTCAAGACTCGAATGCTTAACATTATCAGTCTTCCAGACCTTGTTTCTGGCATTCCCTTAGAAATGGCTACCCAACCTCAAATCTGATTGATGTTGTGATCACTCTGTTAGGGGGATCAGTGTTGTCTGGGTTACGGTGTGTAATAATAACACTTCCTCAGTCCCCAGGCTCTTCCGATTTCCCGTGGACCATTTAGTATACTGGGTGGCTATTGAAACAAAGCAGTTTCAGTTTCTCTTATACAGGCTGCAGTACAGTGACCTACATGTCAATCTTCCAGTATTTCTGATTCAGTATTAATATGGAATTGATACCAAAAAAAAAACTGTTGCATGTTTTGTCTGCCAGAAGTAGTTCACTCATTTTTAAACTGCTAATAGAATCATTTTGTCACAAATACCTGCTGAGGGAAAACATTGATTCCTTTTATTTCTTTCATTTGTAGGAACTGAAATAGTTTATTGAAACAATTGAGAAAGCCCGGCCACACACAACCACTCACACAAATTAAAGGTCTACCAATATTACCCTCAAGTAAAGAGTTATGAGTTGTGCAGTGGTTAAAATGGTATTGACAAAACCTTATTAATTAAAAAAAAAAGATATATTGTATATCCAAGCTTATTGCCACAGAAACACTTTGCATAGCTTAGATTGCTACTTCTAGTACACATTTGTTGTTGCCAGCACATTCTACGTTATTTTTACTGTTCATAGAGAAGTAAAAGTAAATACCCAAGTCTAGTGTCGTTGTGTTTGTTCTTGGCTGGAGAAGACAATACCACCCTGCTTTTCAATTTCAATTTGTTTTATTAGGTAACAATCCAAGCCATTTTAATTGGATTTGGTGTCCAATGCACTTTGTGGATTATATTCAGTTGGACCACTCTTGCACAAAACTGTGCTGTAGAGATACTGTTGTATAAAGATGCTTGGCTCAAATAATAGTGGTCACTATATGAATGGGAAACATTTTCCAAAAATCATGTGTAATAGTGGTAAAAATGGCATGACTGAGCCTATAACCAACAACTGGAACATTCATATTAAACAATATTATACAGCTTTGCAAAAGATCGTTACTGGTACCAACTTTTCGTGCTGTTTTCTGATATAACACTGTAAAGGGTTTTTTAAAATTATGCCAGAGAGAATTTGTTTTCCCATTTCCAAACCATTTTTATACAGTGACTTTTTGTAAGTGCCAAAATATACACGCAATAAATGGATGTTCTTTCCCAGCTAGACCACAGTGGGTTAAAATCTAACAATGCTGTGGAATAAGGTATTTAGCAGGACTAATAGACCCATATGGAGTTTGGCTTCACTTTCTTTAATGGGCACTATATAGACAAGTCTGGTGATAATTTGCAAGCATTTGGGGATTGTTTCTGAGCCAAGATTCTGTGTGATATAGAAAGCTTTTGCACAGAAAAATCCTAAACTTTTTTTTTTTTTTACTGAAATATTTTTTATACAACTGGCCAGGTAAAAAAAACAAACACGGTAAAAAAAAGGTAAAGAAAACAAACACGTATATATTCATATTTATGGTTATTGAATATATACAAAATATATTTATTATTAGGATCCTATCGTTCCGCAGTGTTGCATCTTCCCAACTCCTATTACAAGATATTAAAAAACGCCTGTCTCTCTTTTTATTTCAAAATTAGCTTCTTTTTTTTTTTTTACTTTGGTGGCTGTTTCTAAACCAGGGCCAGAAGTCTAATTTAATACCAATATAACACTTATCTCGTCAGAAATGCTATTGAGCAAACCAATTTCCTCCTGTGCTGCCACATTGCTCGAGCTGAGCTGAAGAAATATTGGAGTCACATAACAGGGTCGCAGAAAATCTCTCTATCCATCATCTTGAGCTCAAGACTCAATACCCTCTGCAAGGAGGGACAGAAAAACATTCATTTTAGCTCGGCTTTCTATTACACCTTTCTTATTACTGACAAGTTTTGCCCCACTATTGTGTCTCTAAACCACGAGCTGGGCTGTTCTTTAAAACATGGATGTGAATCATTTTTCCTATCACATTGTAATAACAAAATACAATTCAGTATTCAGTATCTCGGACGTTATTTTCCGACCCCCATCCCATTTGGCATGATGATGATATCCTCTCTTGCTTTATGATTGAGTAGTCTGACACATGACAAATCACACAATGGCAAGCCTTCTTTATGAAAGTAACACACAAAGCTGCTGTGTAGGTGCAGTGTGGAAAAGGGGCTTGATTATACTGGTAGGGATTACAATTATAGTGTAACGCTCTTGTCCTTAAGGAAGTGACACATAACAACATAAAGAAAATGTGAGAAAGATGATGTCTTTGGAAATTGTAGCATAACATAATTTGCAATTTTCTATTAATTGTTATTCAGTATTTCTTTAGCCATAATACAGACCTCAGCACTATAATAAAAAGCATGGGTGTCATTTATAGGTCAAATGTATCTATACAAGGAGTTACACTTATTTTGCCAAAATTAATATATCTCAGTTATAGCTAAGTGCACCAGTAGCCAAAACCAGCATGACCACAACCCCCACACATTGCCTGGGAAATCATGTGGCTCTGGGTGACAAACAGCATGTGTGTGTGGAGAACTCTTTCTGTAAGAGGCTGTTAATGGGGTGCATCATCTGAAGCTTGGGATGATGTAAAACAGGAGCCCTAAGGGTGGTCACCATGGAAAAATAAAAACAAACAAATAACATTACTGTATGCTATTGACTACCTAATAGAGTTACAGATGGATTTATAATATAGAAAGACTGACTGATATTATTATGCACATGCATCTCTGAGTGTGATGGCATAGAAGGTATTTAATACAGATGTTAGTGCAATTGGGAGAGGGCTTTACTGTTTATGTGCCTGTTTGATTAATTTACCTTAGTTTTGTAGCTACTCTGTCTGTATATATAAAGTGCTACCATACGCCAAAATTATTTTCAAAACTTTGCAAACTTTTTAGCAGGAATGTAGTTAATTAGTATGTTGGTTAGTACATTTACATTTCATGAAGTCTTGTGTCCCACTTTGGATCAAACTCCAAGCTTTATTCTGGCATAGTATATATAAAAACGTTGTTTCTCTTGTATTCTGTAAACCACAAGCATGCCTAGGAAGTGTACAGCTTCCAAAGATAACTACCTCTTGTCATTTTTTGTAGGTCATTTCGGTTCCTACAGAATGTTTGTTGGTGACACCATATGCCCTACCGAAGCAATCATATTATTCACTTTGCATGATAAGATTGTCTTGACCATGTCAGCCTGAGGTACTGCCATCACAAGCTATGATGCTGAACACAGAAAGAGAATAAAAAAAGATCAGTTAAGCATGCCAACAGTAAGCCTCAGGATAGTCGGCTGTCCTGGAATTCCACCATTCCCCCACTAGGCTGTTTCTGTCTCTGGGAGCATATTTTACTCTATAGCCAGGAAAAGCTAAGTAGACTATCTCAGTTTTCATCACAATCCAAAGTTCATTTATTCAGGAGGTAAGGTACTGTAAGCAAACTCAGTTTTCAATAAACAGATGCATGTGAGAACCTCACATGGAAGTACAGGGAAATGACTCAAAAGATAATGAGTGTGAAGAACCACTCCCATTTCGCAGCTCTTTTTAATGGTTGGGCAAGGCAGTGGGATGAGTTGAGCAGCACTACCTTTATCATACATTCCTATGGGATTAACATCCTTTTGCTTTTCTCCACCTCAACAATGCTTTGCCATGGCTCATTCAGTGAAGCACGTACACATGCATGTTCTTGGGCCTTCTCCAGGCAACATCACTTCAAACAGGAAATTGATGCCAGAGGGCAAACATTCATTCCTCAATCCCAGCATAAAACACTTCTAGATATACTGCGGTGCGACACACTTCCTGGAGCTTTGCTGTTGCTTATGTGTCTCTTTATACATCTATATAAACTCCATATTATGTCATTAAAAACAGAGCATTATGTTTAATACACAAAATATGCTCCATCCTGTGGATGAGCGGTTAAGTCGATCGTCCTATTGTAGGTGACTGCATATAATGCACAGTTCACAGCGTACATCTGGAAAGCGCTTTGTGACGGTGGTCCACTATGAAAGGCGCTAAATAAAAATACAAATAAAGATATTATAATACATTTTGTTACAGTGCCTGAGAACCGGTTATGTATTCTTGTGGAAAAGCTTAGTAATTTGGGACTGAATGTATTTTATTAAATCTCAACAAGGCTTTGTTTATTAAAGGAAAAAACAGTAATTTAGCAGTTTTTCCTGTGGTTTTACTATGCATTTACCATAGATTTCTTTCCATGCTGTGTTTTCTTTAATATGCTTTACTATACAGTACAGTACTTTCACTATGCTTTTACTATGGTAAACTTTTATAAGGGTTTTATAAGGGTTGTTAACACCCAGTGAGATACGAGCTACTAGAGCAGTCATCCAGTGACAATCTAGTAGATCTCTAGAACCCCCTGGACGTCCGTGAGAAACCTCTCTTAAAGGTAAACTGTGAATTTCAACCCAGTTGCCACTGCAGGTCATATTCAGCTGGCTCCTTTAAAGGTTACCCAAAGTTCACAATACAACCCTGCCCATATTTGGCTGCTTCGACGCCTTAAAGGCTTATGTTAAAAACTTTGAATTGATGGAAACCGAGCAGGAATGTTCATTGGTTGCAGCTGGTCACCATTATACAATATGGACTTGCAGGACACAGGCTTGGGCTTCATTATTAGTCAGGCATCTGGATAGGCAGAATGAAGGCGAATGCACTCTATGCCTCTATAACTATTTCAACTTTTTAGTTATCAAAGGAGGGAGCGGCTTTAATAAACTATAATGCAGGTCTCTCCGAATCTCCCAGCGAGAGTCTGTATGATTCATTCAAGCATTTAAGAAAACCATTAATTCAATGATCAAATATACTGAATTATTAAGTTGTAAGATTACCAAGCAATGTATATCAAGCAATGACCGTAATACTCCACATCACAGCTGGCAGAGTGCTGAACCTTTGAAGCCCTTCACTAAAAGGTTATCGGTAGTTCTGGAGTGTAAGAGACCAATTAATTATTTAGCTGAACCCATATTGAATTCACACCTGTGATGCTCAATATTTCTCCTTTTCTTTTGTACTTACTGTAGCATCCTACAGTTCACAATCAAATGTGTTTGCCCTATGCATAGTAACTGCCAGCTGGTTAATACACTAAACTTTAGCAATCCATTGTTAACATCTGGAATATACTGTACTAAACTGTTCCACTTCCACACGCTTGCACTGGCTGATTCAGCAAGCGTCCCCCGATTTCATACCCACCTTCATTTTTATTGTGGAGCAACATTGTACTTGTGTGTGTTTGAAGATCACTTTAAAGATCGTTTGAGCTTTCTTTGTGACCCTGATAAATACATGTTGTTTGTTCCTGTTACGAATCAAACAAAGCATGTCAGTCTGCCTTGGCATGGACCTGGTAACAAATAATCTCATGCCACCTTCCAAAATATTTAAACTAACTAATTAATATGGGCAACTGCTCCTTATAGCTGCCATTAAAAAGTACCACATAATAAAACCTATTATTACTGTGCACAATTATTTAATGCCAACACTGCATTCAATTGCAAAAACCATCAACCGTAACATTAAACAACTGTTCGACACATAAAAATGTAACATGTTATAAGTAGTGATATTGAATGTTTACCAGCCTTTATATACAATTAGCACCAATTGGGGACTGAATCTGTACTAATTAGTTATATTTCAGGAAACGAGCACACAATATTAAACTTAAATGAGCAACCAGGGTACAGTGCACATTAGCGTCTGTTTGCTCTAAAGTTGGCCTGTTTTTATGATAAATGTTTATTTTCCCCAGGGAAATGTGATCCAAGGTCTTCAATGCCAGTGTACTTTGGTTACCTTTGAGGCTCAGTCCTCAGATAGTATGGAATTGGCTTTGTACTGTATAGTAAAGCACTTTTACTGGTATGTTTACTTCAGCTTGTGATGGCAATTTATAATAATATTGGACTATTGATTTCATGCTCTATACATTTGTATCCTGAGCCAATAGGCAAGGTAATAAGTCAAGCATGCCCTTATCGAAACCAGCAGGCGCAGAGTCTTGAATGACAACAATAGCACCACGGCACAGTGTATATCATATGGGGGGCGGGGGGAAGGGGGGAAGGAATCTTGTTTTGATAAACCTTCGAGTGCCTTTGACATGGGTTGAGATTTCTGTTTTAATAGCAGGTAAAATAGATTGTGGAGCGGTTTCCATTGCCGCTGGCGGCATCTGTATTCTGTTTGCTTTTGTTTGTTTATGATGACATAAGCGCTAATGTGATTGGCTAGAGGTGGCCCCTTTGTGATGAATGCTGGAAAACGCACTTGGTGTCACTAGCTTTATATTGAACTTCAGAACTGCCCACAGTTAGTTTGCCCCTCTGTATTTATATTTTTTAATTACCTTAAATATAGGTTAGCAATAGTTAAATTAATACAGCATATTGTAATCCCAGAGCCAGACTGCAGCCTCACACATGCTGTACTGTTAATATTCACTTACATGTGACACTCCAGTTCCAGGGAAGCAGTGTTTTTGTTATTGTGAAATGCTAATCTATTTTAATGTATTCAATTAGACAAAAAATCCATTGTCTGTGCCCAAATGGAAATTCGTGTGAAACTGTTTTCTGGTGCTCGTCGTGCTCTTCAGACCTACTTGTATCCTATTCAGCATTCTGAACTTCACTATCACACATTTAAATAAACTTTCCATTAAGACCATTTTTTTTTTTAAATGGAACATTTACTAACATAAATAAACATTTTTTATATAAACAAAAAGGCACATATTTCAAATAAACAATGAATACATATTTACAATTCTCACAAATCTGAAAAAGTCAAATGTCACAACACCATTGGTCTTTGAACATGCCACTAACGTCTTCAATAAAACTATACACAAACTTGGTTCTAAACCTTAAAAGATGCAGCTGCTATAAAACAGTCTTGTCAAATGCTCAATTTTTACTTTGTCTAGCAGTGAAAGGATAACTGCTCCCCCACATAGAGCTGTGAGATCACTGCCTTTTTTAATGTCCAAAGCTTGAAATACAGAAATGGGTCTGGTATATCTGATTCATAGAAACCCTGACTCAGTAACCTTATGGTCCACTGGCTTTTCTTCAGCAGGGTTTAGCAACAAAACAGACTAAATAGCGACAGTATTGGAAACTTCTTCATACTGTATAATGAAATAAGGGTAGCTCTGGTCATCGTTGAAAATGACAAAGATTTGAGGGTCTATCCAGTTGTCAACGCAAGAGTCGAACAAGTCACTGGATGGGTCGTTGGCGTTCAAAGGCGGCGGCCTCCTCATGGAGGCGTTACCCACTACGAATTTCCCCGTGAGCACCTTGGCTAGAAACATATAGTGAACTCCCTTCGGAGACCGTTTGGAAAAGTTGTGCGAGTAGATGGCCTTTCTGGCAAAGTAGCTTCCCTGTCCAAACATGGTGGCGTGTTTCCCACTGACCCGCGGGTCGAAGTTGTGTTTGCAGATCCCGTCGACGACGTCCTGGGAGGTCCCGTGGAACAGGTGTCTTTCGTTTATCATGTGGTCCATTTCGCTCAATTTTCTAGACATGTACTCCTTCTTCCTGTAAACACACAAAAAATATATATATATATAGCATTTTGAACTCCACTGGTACAACACTGGGTGTTCCATCTAAGCCTATAAAAGTTTCCAGGCGGCAGAGTCACACTGTAACTGTCGTTGACTGCTCCGTTCTATTGATGGTTTGATGGACCTCATATGAACCAAGCAAAGACTTAAAAAGAAGCCTGCCTCATTGGCGGGGACTGCAAATATTTCTATTGATTTCAGGAGAGAGAGGGAGGGAGGGATGTTTTAATTCAACAAATGCCTTGCGTTCCTCAGCATGTTTACTTTGCACTTTGTAAAGCCTGTCAAATTCCAAAACAAAGTGCTTCATTTTTTGTTAAATAAACCCTTCTAATTCTCTGAAGTGGACTCTCATCAACACCTCGCACCAACCCCATTTCTGTTTGCTTCCAATATATTACAGTACAGCTTTTTTTATTCATTTTTTATTAACCAGGACAGGTTGCAGTCACTCTGAAGATCTAGTTCCTTTCCTTGTGGCGTTTTTTTTTTTTCTTTAAACCATTACCCTTAAAAGTACCTCTGTTCCTTAGAACAAGTGCGATTAAATGCTTCCCACATTCTGATAGGAACATCAGCTGCTACTGTGTTCTAATGGGCACCGTGATACAAATGATGCCGCAAGCCTCTTGGCTGATCTATTTCAAGCAGGTTAATCTGCTATTTATTAACCTCATAACAGCCTTTGGAAGCTTTAGTGGTGTGTGAGTGGGTGCCATTAACATCAAGCGTTTAGTTGAAACACTGCCCATCTTTAACAGACCAAAAGACAGGTCAGCACACTGGTTACTGGAAGTGCTCCTGTTCTCAGAACTACAATACACTGTACACTTCCTTTTGTACCTCAGACTAGGTAGACTCACTGTACTCATCTGGTAACGGGCTTTGAGTCTCAGCTGACCTTCTAGAGAAATTAGACACAGTACCATCCACACAATTAGTGCAGGGTTTATGGCATTTCTTCCACCTGTATATACAACAGTATTTCAAACTAACATACATACCTAAAAATCCCAAACAGGAAGGTGAGTATTAGCATTATAGTTGTTGTTTAAATTGCTTTTTTGAAAAAAAGAGGATTTTTATTTTGAATATGCCAAAAATGAGAAAGGTTGTTAGCCCATGGGTGCTCTTCCCTTACCAGCACACCACTGGTTCAAGGGCAGTATCTAATTGTATTCTGAATGATCCCAGTGTTTTAGCCATTACACCTGGAAAACTATTCCATGCATGTAATACTCATGGGTAAAAAGTGGTTCCTACTGTCCATTTTCATCTTCACTTTATTCAGTTTCCAGCTGAGGTCTCTAGTCATACTCTGCCAAATCTGAAATAGTAGTTAACTTTATGAATACAAATTTAGATTACCCTACCTTTTATACTTTTCCCAAAGGAAAGGATTCTGCACCCTGGTGATCTTCATGATCTTAAATTTAGTCTCTGATACCGTCTTGTGGAAGAGACTATAGACAGTTCTGTAGCTTTTGTCTTCCTTAGACAGAGGCACTTGCATAAAATCCTGAAAGGAATCCATCGAAATCCAAGTTTCAGGATACATCTTCAGAGAGGTAGAGGCTGTTGGAGATAGGGGTTCAGAGGAAGCTGTTCCGCTTGGTGGAGATATTGGTAAAGAGAGGCCACTAAGCGTTCTAGACAGAGAAGGAAAAATATGAAAAACATAAAAAAACTTTAACACAAAAAAACACATGACATTTCATGACATGTTCTAAATGCAGTACTCTTTCAATCAACAAGCACTGTGTGTAGCAACGTAAATCCTCCGTCACACCTGGAAGCACAACATTAGATCAGGATCATGAAAATGATGCCTCATGACACATTGCACATGCACTGCAGGTACATGTAAAAATAAGTGCAACATACAGTACACATGGATGGACTGGTTCTTCCACATATACCCAGATTCTGTTACACTCAATTACTTGTGGTAAAAGAATGCTGTAACCATCTTGGATAAAACTGATAAGCAGTTCTCTAAATACAAGTCACATGTTTACTACAACGGCTGCCATCTGTACAGCTACGCTGAAACCCCCCCCCCCCAAGAACAAAAAACCCATCCAGTCTTTTATAAATGATGGACAATGAGGTAATGAGTTGAGGAGTGTACCCCTGGTTGAAATCGGTTTAATTGTAGCAATATGCCAGGCACAATATGTCTCTAACCACTGGCTTCTGACAATAATGTTTCCAGCTGTGCTGCTGAGATCAGAGAAATGGCATCCGTATTAGTTTGATTCAAAGCACAGGAGCCACATGGCGCTTCATTCATCTGGGCTTTGATGGATATGCAAGTCTTTCTGATCCTAAACTTTAGGCAACAGCACCGCTGAAAGCAGTCACCCTTCTTTAATCCTTTTTAACTTTCAAAAGAGAAGAAGCAGAAGCCGACACAAGCATTCGGATGTCCGGTAATTCAAAGAGGTACAGAGGCCATTTCACCAGCAATTAGTGAAGCCACAGGAGACTACGTCCTTACAAACCCTGCAGGACAAAGTCACAATGTAACATGATCAAACTAGCCCAAAACAACACATTTAAATGTGTAGCTGTTAACTACATCATTGCAATGTATTTTAAAAATCACAGCAGGCCTTACAATGGCATTACCTCACATTGCAGAAAGGCACAATAATATAGACAATCACAGCAAAACTGTATTTTTCTGCCTTTTCTGTGAAAATCAGTAACCAGGACCAGCCTGTGTATAATGGCCACATGGTAAGGCCGATAGGAATCTTTGGGGGCTTCAGGATATATTGGAGCTAATTCTTCAGTTAGCTTGTCATATAAACAGCGTTAACATATGGTAGTCATTTTCATCGCTGAAGGCACCGACGGTGAAAGAGAACAACCACATTCTGGTTTCCTTGTGTGTTTAGAAGACGTAATCATGGGGTTGACCTGATTTTTTTATATTATTGATTTTTAAAAAATGTATATAGACAGTTGTAGTCAAAAGTTTACATACCCCAATGGAAATGTATACTTTCTAGAAATTTCTCGAAAAACAAAGAATTAAGAAAAATCTTTTGTAGCAAAAGTTTTGCTTTTGTGGATAAGAAAAAAAGAAATGGATGTCAACAATTATTTATTTCATTAATTTCAAAAGTATTCATACCCTTTGATGCTATGAGAGTATTTTCTACACGGTGCTAGAAATTTCAATATGATAATGCAGAACCTATTTCTAGAAAAAGTCTAGAAAATGTTGGATTGTAGGTGAACATTCTTAGAGTATAAAAGGGTTAGGCATAGGATGATTGCTGTCATTACCAATCAGTCAATATGGCCAAAAGTAAAGAGCTATCAGAAGACCTTAGGCAGAAAATGATTTATTATCATAAAGTTTGAGAATGATACAATGAGATTTCCAAGCATTTGAGTATCCCAATTTCAACTATTGTTTCTATTATCAAGAAGTACAAGATTCATGGTACTGTCACAACGCTCCCTCGGTCTGGAAGAAAGAAGGTTCTTTCACGAAGAACAAGTAGAAGAATTGGGAAGGTATTCAAAGTGAATTGGCTGCAAGTGGGACTGGGGTTTCTTGCATGGTGAAGGTCTCAATGGTCGCAGGCCAAGGAAAAAGCCACTCTTAGAAAAACGTCACAAGGACAATCGCTTAAAGTTTGCAAAATGACATTTGAATGATGGATATGAGTTCCGGTCAAAGGTTTTGTGGAGGGATGAAACAAAAATCGAGCTATTTGGTCACGCTGGTAGTCGTTACGTTTGGAGAAAGTCTGGTGATGCATAAGAAAAGAACACCACACCTACTGCCATGCATGGAGATGGTAATATCCTTCTATGGGGTTGTTTTTCCTCTAATGGCACAGGAAATTTAGTTCCAATGCATTGTAAAATGGATTCCATAGCATACCTAAAGATCCAATCATCTGAAACTCTCCATTACAAAATTTGGTTTAAACTGGACGTTCCAACACGACATTGATCCAAAGCACACATCAAAATCTACTTCAGAATGGTTAAGAAGAATAAAATCAAGGTTCTGGAATGGCCTGGTCAAAGTCTCGATCTAAATCCGATTGAGAATCTTTGGTATGAGTTGAAGAAGGCTGTGCACAAGAGAAGTCCTAGGAATTTGAATGAACTGGAGCAATTTTGCTTTGAAGAATGGTAAAAAAAAAATAAATAAAAAAAAAATCACAAAAGAATCATGCCAAAAGCTCACTGACAAATATCCTAATCGTTTCAAATAGGTTATTATTGCTAAAGGTGCCTCAACTAGCTATTAATTTCATTTTCCTTGTCAGGGTATGAATTCTTTTGAATTAGCATTTTTGGAGTTTTGAAAAAGAATTACTGAAATAAATTGTAACTGTTTTTTATTTATTGTAACTTTTTTTCCTCACCCACAAAAGGAAAACTTTTGCTACTAAAGATATTTCTTATAATGACTTGTTTGACAAATTTCTAGAAATTATACATTTCCATTGGGGTATGTAAACTTTTGACTAGAACTGTACATATAAATATCAAATTTGCAACAAAATAATGGGCAGTTTCAATGGTTTACTTACTGTAAGTAAGGCATCAGCATGACCGTGGAGAGGAAAAGGGGTCTTTTCTTGATCTGTCTTCTGAAACCAAAGATGGCGTTCTGCTGGAACCCTTCTCTGATGTTCAGGATGTACTGATTTTGCAAAGTCACAAAGCGCACTTCCTTTAACCCCCTGCAGGTAGCTTCTTCTATCAATCGAACAACTGGCTGTTGAGAGAAAAAAAAAAAAAAGCTTTATCTTAACAGAGATACGATGAACCAAGGTGGATGTACAGTATCTGTATGTACAGTCATATACTGTATAGTCATCTGTGGTGCTGTACACAAATTCACACCAGAGACATCCTCACTTTTAACAGGCAGCCCCCAGTTGACATCAGATATCACATCACAGCAGAGTGAAGCAGAGGTCAAACATTCCCCAGGCTTCCTTCCCTGCATCTGAGCTTAAACCAAAGAGCTATCCATGCATATCATATGGAGGAAACAAGTTCACTCACTGTAGGCATTTTTGGTATTTATATTTCTAAAATCTGACATCTACTTTTTATTATCGCAATTACCAATTATCCCCTTGATCGTGATCGTTACTGCCCACATTACAGACAGTTCTTATGCTGTTCACGCAAAAATGAATACAATTTTTAATTCAATAAAATAGCTTCGTTATTTCAATCAGTATTTTGTTTTCTGTCCCTATATTAGATCTGCACTTTGCTTTTAGCTAAATTCACAGAGCCCAGTGAAATACTGTCTGCCTGCACAAAGTTTGATTTCCTAATATTCCAAGTCATGCAGGGCGTTCAGCTATTGATCAGGTTGTGCACAGTTCAAAGAGGAGAGATCAATAAAAAGCTGTCGTTTACCTCAGAGTACTCCCTCCAGCCGAAGCTGTCCCGGCAGTAGTACTTCCACACAGTGTGGTAGTTGGAGTTTAGGTTTGTGCTGGGAGGAGTAGACAACCTCCGCACCAAGTCATATTCTACATCGGCAACCCTCATGAGGCTGAAATCCAGTGCAAAAACACGTCCCCTGAAACAGAAGGAAAGTTTGGTTATAATTTTTTTTTTATTGCAAGGACATTATTATCCACACATATTATCTGTTACTATTATTTATTGGAAGATTTCTAGGCTCTCTGGCACTAGTTCCTAAAGTCCATGATATGTGAAAGGTTGTAAAAAGAGTATTATTTTCGAACACTGTGGACTGTGGACAAAACACTTGACCGGCTTTTTGCTGCTCCATAATAAAATAGCCTCACAGTCCAAAGAGTCCTTTATTATTTGCCATGGATTGCTAGGAATCAGTAGTTTGTAGCCCTGTTTTACAGTAGGCCCTTAAAGATATCATTGTATTTGAGAAAGGGCTGAATTAATCAGGGGAGCACTTAATGTATTTTAGAGCGAAAACACCAGCAATAAACCTGTTCAAACAAGTCAGTAATGACAAAAAGAATATGATATGAAATGAAGGTGTGGATTCAAATCAGAAAAATGATCTCCTATGATCAGTTCATTTTCCTGTTTTACTGCACTAATTAATTAAGCATCCAGTCACTCCAAACCCATCTCTGCATTAGCAAGATGTCTTGTATTCTTGTAACCCTTTATATATAGAGATATAGATAGATAGATAGATAGATAGATAGATAGATAGATAGATAGATAGATAGATAGATAGAAAGTTTGATTCAATGCCGCATTTAACAGAGAAATAACGCAGATGCTGCATTTTTTAAAATTTAATCTACCTCTAAGTGGTACTGTAATCCAAGCAATAAAAGAGACAGGTAATGAGTCATATTCATTTCACCTTGAAGAAAAAACAAACACTTAAGAGTTATCTAATGAGGTACAAGTCATCCAAACATCTAGGATTGCTTTCTACCGCACCTGGCTGAAATCACATGTTCAGATTCAAGCTGTCTGCCAAGGACATGAAATACTACAGCCCAGAACATACTGAGTATACAAATGAAAAGAGAACACTGTGGAAAGATCACTGAAACACAGTTCAATAAAACGCATGAGCTGAGAAACAAACATTAATTAGAGAAGAGAGGATACTTTTTTTTTCTTTTTTGAAAACTCACAAGCTTCGGTGTACAGTCTAAAGTGAGGACAGCACGTAGTCACCAGTAGCACAGCAAATGCCACTAAATAGTATGAGAGAAGTATTGGTTACATCACAGTCCTTGCACAGAATTGTTTGGACTAGTGCAGCAAGTCAGCCAACATAATTCTGCAAACTGATTGCACTTTTAAAATAGAATGGGGGAATTAAAAGCCAGGCATACAATAAGAGCAATTTTTCCTAACTGTGACTCAACACATTTGCAAGGGCTTCCTCTTAAAAGTCTCAGTTTCGATCACAGTTTCACTTGAGAAATACGCAGAGTAATGAAACAAACTGTTAAATAAAATGAACCATAACAGCAAATATCCTTTTAATGAGGTCAGGATATTTTCCCCAATAACCCTCAACTGAGAATGGGACAACTTTTAAGTTGCTCCGGGATAAGTTGGAACATATGTTTAGCAGTTACAGTTCTGACGCACAGTCTGAGATTCAAGCTCTGCAGGCTTCGCACTAGCAAGTGGAGACCTGTTTAATGCCGTAAAACAAATTTAACAGGCAGATGGGGCTCTGCTGAACTGACTTGAGTTCCTTCTACGTAGTGCTGAGGTGAGAAAAAGACCCACAAACAGACTCACAATAAAGGGAGCCGACAGTCACGCGGCAGAATCTGCTGTTGCGTTTATATTTAAAGTACTTACAAGCGAGTGCAAACAAAGGGCCAGCGTGTTTTTCCTAAAATGAATGGAACGATTCTCACTAGTCTGGGAATAATATTTGAATGTATGAGCAAACATGATTGTATTTATCAAAGGAATAAAGGACCTTGCCAGTGCCAGAGGTACTGATAACTGATTTACAATAATTATAATCTTTAATCCCGGTTAAGCAAGCCTCCCCTTTCTGATTGGCAACCCACAGTTGTCTGACGAGGAAGGCAAAAAGTACGCAGTGCATGTAAATATCTTTCCATGTACATACTATATTAAAGCTGCTTATGTGATAAATCTAATCCATGTAAAAGAAAACAAGTGGATTCAAATATATATTACGATCACACTAAATTTGTACCAAATATAAAATAATCTCAGGCAATATGCAAGTATTAGAACGTCAAAACTGTGTTACTATACAGTGACTAGTGTTGTGGTGCTATTAGGTATCCATTAAAGGAGCACTACTCTGTTTTATGCTTCAGTTTCACCACATGTCAGCACTTGCATGGTGTGGCCTTTTTAATCCCCTTGCTATGACAAAAGCAGCAACTTAAAAAAAAAAAAAAAAAAAAAAAAAAACAGGTGGAGCAGAAACCAATAACATCTTCCCAACTGACTTTCTGTAGCTAGATCATAAAAAAAACAAAAAATAGTGAGCCATAAAAAAAAACAGAACACCAGATCCATGACAGGAGCGTGTTTCCGTACAGCAGACAAAAGTCAGCTGTTGCATGTAAACATGCATGCTTAGGTTTGCAACTCTAGTTACAGAGCGGTCCAGGGTGTGCAATGTTTACATGCACACAATTGCACGCACTGCTCCAAAAAGCACACAAGTCGGGTGAATTTGCTGGCACGGCAGTACTATCAAGCTGTGACACTGACTAAGAGCAAGCAGCACCCAGAATGAACCAAGGTGCTCAAGGTGCTCTAGGTGCTAGGTCTCTACTGGGGCTAGCCAAGCTAGTTAGTTAAGAATCTAAAAATAACATTCCTGCACTTTAATTAACAACAGTTTTTCACATTCATTAGCACTCTGATTGGATCAGCATCAGAGTGTTAAAGAGCCATTTAATATGCTCCTGTGTGATTTATTCAGTCATGCCTGGTACTGGGAATGAAAATCTGGAATATCCTAGGTGGGATTGCTGAGACCCTAAGGCCTTCCACACAAACATCTCCAAATTCAAAAATGCTCAAAAGCGACAAGGGGCTAGATTTATTAGGTTTTGCACTTCTGTTTGAACATTTTTGTTTTCTACAAAGGGGCCCGTTCTCAAAGCAACCTAGTTCTGTCTGTAATTTAGACCTATTTTTGAAAGGATTAAAAACTACTTTTGCTATGTTTTCTAGAAAACACAAGGCCTTTTAAGCACACTCAAGTTTCTTTCTCAATTTTAGAACATGAACCAACATTAACATTTTACACTAGTAAAAATTATAGGACTAAAGCTTTTTTCCCTGTTGACTTTATACACAATTTGAGCTTTAACAAGACCCATTCCTATGACACCCATTCTAAACCCTGAAAGGGCTAAACTGTGTGAAGTTAGAATGCCCTTTGGCACAGAAATTCATCAGGACTGACAGTCAGAGCACTATCAGGTATGGGAACACCACACCACCAAAATAGTGTCTAAAGGGCGCAACTGCAGCATCTTTTTTCCAGTAGAGTATGGAAGTGTTTTGTTACACTGCAGTACTGTTATACTACCTAAAAAGGTATAAAACACAACAGCAAATGTACAATTTCCCCAAGACAAAAAAAATGCTTTTGTGCCGTACCATTTAAAAAATAATGTTTCTCAACAGACGTAACCGTTTAATAAAATGCATTTTAAGAATAGGTAGGCATATTCTTGTATTCTTATATATACAGGACATAATCATAAACTGGAAGGTGAAGAAGTAGATTCAACTAGATTCTGAATAATTACAGCGCTTGCAAGAAAATTGTTTTTCTACTGTGAGGCGTTTTTTTTTTATAGCATTGGTTTCTCTCAACAAATCATTTTAAAAATCTATCTGATTTGAAAGACAATGAACAGGACAGGCATCCACGAGCAGTCTGTATGCGATAAGATTTCCTTGGCAAGGTCAGTGATTGAGTCCAAAACGTCTTCTGTTTGTGTTGGAAGTAGAAAAGAAGCTAAAGTACACTCTGCTTTCAAGACACGTTGAACACTGAAAATGAAAAAGTACTGTATTACTGGAAGAACGCCCAAAACAGGAAATCAAATCCACTGCACACTTGACCTTTGAAGCTAGAGACTTCACATGTACAGAATATTATGAAGAGAAGCTAATTTACATGATTTGTGTAATCTGAGCCTATTAAGAAACAGTCCATAGAAAAGCACATCTATAACTTTAATTTAATATAGCACCCTTCACACCAACGTGTCTTAGGGTGCTGGCCAATAACATCCATAACTACTGTATTAAACACTCAATAATAAATAATGACTTAATTTTCTAATGACAAATGTTGCAACTGGAAGTCTTTTCAATTTCTTCTGAAATGAGCTTTCTTTTAGTATTTCCTGTTACATTCTAGTCAATTGTGACACCAGAAAGCGTATCTAAATAGAAAATGTTTAAACGCAATACTGAATAAACATGGCGTTCAGAAACATGTCCTTTTCTCTCATTCTGATTTCAAAAAATAAATCATTGAAATGATTACCTCCCCAATTACCAGTTATCCTATTCAGTTGTTACTATACATTGGCTCCTCAATATTAATGTAATATGAAAATCATCACATTTTTCAATATCACTAAGGCAATACAATGGCAATATACACTTTAGTTAACCGCTTGTGACACGCTCCAGGACTGTGTACTGTACGGCAGCCTTAATTACACTTTCCAATCACATCCTCCAAGCTTTAGCTTAGCTAAGCAGATTTTATAATAGAGAGTCAGCTATCTGAGGCCAGTATTTCCATAAGGAACATACAGTATATATTGTTGTAACACAAAATCAAGGGCCAGCATGACACAGAACTCCATTCAGCTTCAAAACCCCACTTAGCTAAACCCCCATGGTGGCCTGTTGCTATATCAACCTGTCAAAGTAATACAAAGCTATTTTTTAACACTGCACAGCTCATTGCCTGGAAAGAATGGAAACTTAGGTTAAGTTCTGTTTTGCAAGTTGACCTGATTTTCCTATGCATTAGGTTATGACAAAGAATAACCATAAAGGGAGCGTTGAGACTTCTTGTTTTTGTTGGGACTCATCTTATGCTGTTTCCTCAAAAATAAAAAAAATAAAGAACTACTGTCCTTACAGTACAACCAACAATGTTGGCAAATAGTGGGGGAGAAAAAAACTCACATTTGCATGGCAGACAAATGTCTAAATCTAGGAGACAAATATGCATAATAAAAAAATGTAAAAGTCTTTAAAGGGATCAATGAAAACGATGCTAACTCTAGTAAGTGTTAAGGAATCAGATTTTAAAATCCATTAACTCATTAAGTACCAAATACATTTCTTTAAAATAAATAAATAAAAAAATCAGCACACACAGCTACATTTAGACTTAACGTTTGCGGTTAACAAAATCAGAGTAAGTTATCATAACAATATAGTTAAAGACAACATTTAAAAATAGGTACAAAATAGCCTGTTCTTAAAAGAAGGGCAATGGCACTTAATGGGTTAAAATAGGAATCCTCATTGTAAAATAGAATACACTAGTAGAGAACCAGCAATTTGGAATGATTAAGCTATAGCTGAGTCAAAACCTGTTACGTACATTGTAGTGAATCCAGCACAGAAAACAGCATACTCAATTTGAATTCAAACAAGGGTAACAAAGGAGTGTTGCTATAGATTTACCAACAAGCTGCTTAAGTTCAGTGCCCCCCTAAAGGTTCTCAATGATTACCTAGCAAAGGCAATCAGGGAATAATTGAAAAGGAAAACCTAACATGCCGATATCTCAGTGTAACACCCCACCCCATCTCTTCTTTTTCTTAGTCAAGGCATCTATGCATCCCATGAATAGAGGATTGCATTGGATTTCCCAGTTACTGGAACTAGGTGTGACTATCCAAGTGCTTTCTGTCTTCTGAGGTTGCACCAGCTGATGAGTCCAAAATAAGGCTACAGTAATATTGGTTTAGTCAGCAAGCTCTTTGATGAGAATCATGCAGTCAATCTGAGCAACAATCTCTCTCTCTTCCGGTATATTTGACTCAACCCACAAATACCTGCATACTGTAAACAACCTTCATCATAACACTATGCAATACTGTACCCCCTACACCTTTACTAGTTACCATGTGATACATAATGTACTGTTTTACCCTGGTTACCACTGCTCCAGTGTTTTACTTGGCTTTATTCATTGATGCAAAGTGCTGAACAGACTTTCTTGTTGCGAGATAGGCCTGTAAACCTTGTCCCACCACAAGAGATTAATAGCAGCAGCCAAATAATGTGGTAACCATGTGAACCATGCACTGTAGCAGCTTGTTTGTAAGCCTCCCAGCTAGGCCCTGGCATGCTGTTATCTACATCCTGTTGCTATGGGAACACAACATCCCTCCGGGATACAGGGGGCACTAAGATGAGGAGACAAGGGGTGAACTTTATGTCTGTGTAACATTATATCACATGTCAGGGCAATTTAAGCAAAGGGGTGATGTTTCTACATAAGGAGATACGGTGTAAATATTACATCATCTAGCACCATAGGGCAAGCCAAGAGAAGTCCAAGATCAATTTACTAGTGCAGGCAATAGCCAACACATGGAGTTTTACAATCAGAACTTCAGACAGGAGAATGACACACTTTACAACTGCAAGCAATTATCTGCAGGATTTCAGATATGAAACTTTCCAGTCGCTATTATGCAGAAAAGCATATTGGATGCTGTTAGAGGACTTCTTTCAGACTACAGGCCAAGCCATATTTTAATCAAATCAAAAACATCTTATGTGAAGCAGCTGATGAGGGAAGGTACAGTGTTTGATTCACAACACAAACCCAGCAGTCTGTGCACAGGAATAGCCTATCATGCCTTTCACCTGGCAAGGCCTGGAATCTGCCTCATGTGAAATTAGTTTAATGGTCTCATAACCATGGGGGCATTGTCAGCCCACATTACAAAATCCCCATGGAATTCACCATTATTCAGCACTACTGGAAGAGACTACTTCACAAAGGCAGGATTAAATGTTGTATGTATGTATATATATATATATATATATATATATATATATATATATATATATATATATATATATATATATATATATATATATAGAAAATGCATCGTTTCTGATAAAGAAAAAAAACGTTAACCAATGAAAGTAGTTATACAGTATCTTAAAAGGTATGCATTGATTTTTGCTTCTCTACAGCACAACTACTTTTAAAAGTGTCATTTATTTTATACTTCTCAACTGAAGCTCACACAAAGTTGCCATGTTTCTTACAGCAGTCAATATTTGTTTCTCTGACACTTAGGTATTGCAGCTGCTTTCTATATATAATTAATATAATTACACATACTGCATGCTTTTGTTGTGGGGACCAACAGCAAAGTGACACGATATCCAGAATTATGACAAACAGTTATTGCTTCCTGGTACTCTGATTTGACTACAGACTTGCATTTTAATTTCCAATATGGTAAAAAAAAAGAGGATGTGTGACCTGTGCCAGTCAAAAGTATTCATTCAATGAAAACTGTTTTTAAACAAATGGCAGTGGGCAAATACTTACTGATATTTAAGCCTGACTTGTTCATTATCTGGATTACAATAGAGTCTTTCCAATTGTTCCTGCGATTCGTCAGAAACACTTTGCCAAATCGGAGTCCCAGTTTTCCTGATCTGCCAGTGGTAAGGCAGCACCGTGTGATGTTCGGGGCAGTCGTTGCCATAAACACAGATCCCCTGCAGAAAATCCACGCAGACCGATATCCCGTCCCCTTGTTGCGTGTGATACTGCAGCTGGGTCAGTAGTTCAAACACAAGATCCAACGAGGCTTCGTCGCTTTTATCCTGGAATATCCCGCTTTGCACGAGGCTGTCATTGTCAGCAAGGCAATTAGCACCCTGGAACGACTCAGGGGGGTAGATGCCATTCATCTTGTCATCTTGACACGGCGGACTGGCAGCACTCGCCACCGGCGTTTCGCTTGCCGGCGGCTGAAAACTGCGCTCATCAGAATCTATTGTAGACTGAATCTGAACCTCTTGTTCGGGTTCCACAAGTTTAGCGTTCGGGTCAGTCAGCTGTGCTGCTTCAGCGCACGGTGTCAACCCAGGCACAGCACCCCCTTCTTTTAAGCAAATCTGGTTTAGCCTCGTTTGCTTTTGTACAACAGCCTCGCACAAATTTCTTTGGCTTCCGGACTGACTCCTGGGTAGAAAGACCCCATCGCCTCCCCCTGCAAGTGCATCTGAGCTTAATAAACTGGTAAGGATGGGATCCAAAGCCCGGAGACATTTTGTATCCAACTTCCTCGGAGCGTGTTTCTTTTTTAAATAAGGCTTGACAAGAGGGATTTTGTCAGACAGCCCCATCTGTTCGTTGAAGTCTTCACTCGGCATTGGCGTGCAGTTGAGCTTCAATGAAGTTGTGCTTAAAATTGTATCAACACTTTTTGTTGCCGTTTGCAGTAAATGCAAAGTTGTCTCCATAACTTTTTTTAAAAACCTGTTGAAATGAAGAGGGGGGGGAAGAGGACAACAAAACATTGTTATAAAACCAGTTGACTGCTTGGTAAATGGAAAACGTCACGTTGATGGTGATAAGATTACAATCTCCAGAGTTTTTTTTTTTTTTCAACATGTTGTTAGCCCTCAGGCACGTAAGGCATAGAAATAGAACCAACACCACATCATAATTAATTGAAAACACCTTACGAGCAGATTGTTCTCTTCCTGTAAATCGTGACATGATGGGTGTAGACCGTTGGGTGGTTCTGAGCGAGGTCGAATTGAAAGAAACCCAGTATCGTTGTCTGTGCTACATTCACGGCAATGCAGTGCCTGTTATTGCGAAACTTGATAAGGAAGGGCTACAAGAAGTACTAAAAATACCGTGTTCTGTAATGTGGTGTGACGACTGCATTTTACGTAGAAAATACACCTTTTCGATTTTAAACAGGGGGCGCGTTGAAACGTTAAAAAAAAAAAGTCATAAAACCGTATCGTATTGTTCTTCAAGGGCATTAAGACATGACACATTTAGCATAAAACAGTTAAACGAAAGATAAGCAGGACTGGTGAAAGCAGTTTTACTACTGTTAACATCTGGTAGATGTCTGTAATGAACATAACAAAGCATATCTATCGGACGGTACACTCGGTCACACACAAATAAAAACGAACCTACCTCGGTATATTAATCAGATTTGGCTGATCTGGATCGTCCTACTCCTCTGATCATTAGTATTTTTCGGGTGTATCTTGAAGTATTCGTGTTATAACTTCTGAGGGCTGCTTGGTGCGTGACAAACCACCCAGCTCCAGCATCAAGTACAACGACCGCTCTAGAGGCTGCGGCTCACAGCTGTTGAAGCACTTTTTTTTAAATGGTTCTTTTCTTATCCACTCACATAGCTGGAACTGCAGCATAGGGGCGAGGCTTTGTTGAAGGAAAAAAAAAAAGTCTGTCAGTACCAGGAAGTGCTTCGGGGTGACTTATGCTTAATATAAATGAGAATTAAGAATAAAAAAAAAAATCTTTTTTTTTTCATGGTGTTTTGAATTGTGCAGTTCACATTCAGGACGTTAGGTTGAGGTCATTGTGTTCCAGAAGTCTGTACAGGAACAGGCCCACGCGGGGTTTGGGTTGAGGTAGGAGGCGCATTTAAAAAAAAAAAAAAAAAAAAAAATGCAAACATGAATCATTCATGCCACAAATAGGTAGAGGAAACGTAAAAAAATATATATGTATATATTTAACGTTTTTGTTTTCTGTGGGTTTTGCTGTTGTCGACCCATGTGAAACTGCATAATAAATTGAGCTGAGCGGTTGTTTTTTGTGCTGTTGTGGACTGCAGTTGCATTGCAACACGGATTTGCATTCTGCAACAAAAGCGGTGTATTTGCCAAACGCTTTGGCATTGTGTGAGCCGATACTCGACCTGCATTTAAAATTAAACTACATAAACGTTAACGCACGTCACTCATTGCGTTCGTTTTCGGTTGCCAGCAATTGTCTTAATGTGTTGTAACGTGGGGTTGTTATATAAAATTAAACTATTTTTTCTGTTGCTGGGCAATATTGGTATTTTTTTTATTTTTTAAAACAAAATATAATTGGTTATTTACACAAGGGAAACATCCCAGTTAAAGCCCTAGCCTAGATTTAAAATCCCTTAAAAACTAATAACAAAATAAAAATTCTCTATTCAGGCAGTAACTTGTTGCTAATCGTCTACAAAGTGATTCTTTCCTGAAAAGTGCTTGAATCTGTAAATCACATGCATAATTGCTAAAACCGCGAGACATTACACTATAATGTCTGTACCTTTGCTGTAAAATCTTAGCGAGGCATGAGTTAAATTCATGTATCTTCTGATCTAAGTCTTTTATGCACTGGCACATCTAAAAGGCTGATTCTCTTTCTAAACCTGAGAGGTTCTGACTCCATCTCATCAGATTTGCAATGCTGTTGCTAAAGGGAGGTGGATTTCATTGTAACCTGCTGAGAAGAGTCTGTTCTTTTAGAAGGTAAATCAAAAGCTCCCTTGTCATGGTTGATGTCTGAGTTCGCATAAAAGAAGCAGGAAACATGAAACAGAATACTGGAGATCTGCTTCAACTGCACATGACCAAGGTCATGGTGAGCCTATTTGCAATCTGCTGATCAAAGCTGAAACTCTGTTTGACTCACCCTAGCACAGTTCAAAACCACAGTGACATCCTCCTGCTTATCTAGAGTACTGGTTTAGACTCTAACCAACACTATAAAAAAAGGTAATGCTTTAATGCGAAAGTGAGTGTGGAATATAAATGTGTTAATTGAAGCACTGTTGGCCTGAATTTCAAAAAATGTGGACAAGAGCCAACACGCCAGGTTCAACAAAATAAAACTGTACAGGAATTTGAATGACCCTCAGACCAATTAACAAGTCACTGGTACTAAAAAGCCAACATGTTTAACAGTAACATTTTTAGAAATGTTATTTTAATTTGGAAAGCAAAATGTCATTCTGCGTCCTTCCCCTTTGCTTCTCCTTAAATTCACTGCTAGGGATTATGGAGAAGGACTGTCTAGGGGGTGGAACAGCTTTGAAGTTCCTCGCAATCACTCGGTGCTTGTCAGCGATTGCTTTTGAGTCAGCAGTGAGAACACTGCTCTAATGGGCGAAGTCAGCTGGCACCATTTGCTCTTCAACTACTGACCCCAACACAAAAGGGAGCGACCACAGTGTCATGCTGAATGAGTATCTGAAAATGACTTGCCATTGCTAGGGTGAGCTCAGATCCGGATGTGAATGTAATCACAGGGCTGTGCGCTTTAAGCCCTTTATAAGGAAGACGGCACACCAGGGCAGCGGTATGTGAAGCCACTAGTGTGTTATTAACTTGTCATTACCAGGGAATGATGTGTCTAAAATAAATTAGATTTCAGAAATGGGTTTTTGATGGCCTTTTCAGTTGAGAAAATCATGATTAGTAGCTATTGTTAACCGTGGACACCTTACCTATATATATTTTTTCCTACCTTGGGATTCTGAAGAACCACTTGTTGCAACAAAAAAAGTACTTTATTTCAGTTTACCTGTGTTTGTACTCTTTCTCATCTGTGGTCCTTAACATTTCATGTGTAATGACACAGACGTTTGGTTAAACCCATTTTATGTGACCTTGTAAAATCCTTCAGTGTCACATGATTCATGTAATGGGATACTCTGTACTAGGATACACATTTTTTTGATTATTACTATTATTTTTTGAAGTAAAATAGCAAATTTACGAGTGAAACTGCCTGCCACTGGTTTTACAAGTTTTCTTTAAATTAAACTTGCATTGCTCAAGAATTTCGCTTCTGAGTTTTCTTCCCGCATGTAGTTTTAGAACCACAGTTCCTACGCAGCGGTGCATATTCAGCTTCCTGTGAAAGACTTTCAGGGAATTCTGAACTATATTCACAGTAACAGCTTGTAGGTAAAATAAGGGATTCATTGCTATGGTGGTTGATTTAATATGTTTCTGTCTACAAAGGGAAAGGAAAAGCTCTGCGCTCCACAAAAGTATGAACAATTGTGCCACCTAGTGATATACTATTGAAATAGCTTTTGTCCGGGGTACATTTTGAAAGTGGTGGTTAAGGAAATAACACTATTTTTTAAAAATATAATCTGTTGTCTTGTGGTACCTTATGTATTAAGGTAAATATGTAAAGCAGAATGATTTTTCTTGATATACACTATTATAATTATCAGCAAACTGAGAAGAACAGCAGCTTACCTAGCCATAGCCCAAAACTGATTTTTTATTTTATTTTTTATTTTTTTAACCAGAATACATATGCTGTCCCTTTTAAAATAATGTGTTTAACAGAAATTATTTTAAATGAAATTCAGATGAAAAATATGTATTTTCTACTGGTACACTGAAGGCTTAAACAATTGTCTGTGAAGTCAAAGGCTGCACTTTTAAAACGATTACATTAATTTATCTGGAATACAGATGTTTAATTCCTCAAGTTTATTAAGATATAAAGAGTGTTGCATCATAATGGCATGGGAAGTGATCATCACAATTATTGATTTATTTAAAAAAACAGTTCTCTTTTATGTTTTTGTAAGGCTTGCACAAAATGAAAGAAAATAAAATTATTTACAATCACTGAAATATTATAGTTATGATAGGATGACTAGTATAATTCTAAACCTAAGACCTTTGTTTGCAGTACTGCTTATTTTGAACACAACCTGCTACAAATGGTTTATGTTTTACTTTATTTTAATCTCTGGGAAGGTACTATTTAAAAAAGGTGAAAAAAGCAGAATGCTAGTTTGTTTCATATTTTAAAAGTATGTAACGCGTTTGCTTTAAAAGTGTAATTGAAGCTTGTCCAAAACTTATATTAAGGATTTAAAATAATCTGCTCTAGATCTTGTTCTCAGTGAGAAATGGTGCCCCAAAACAATCAAATCCAATTACATATAATATAAATCACAAATTCCAATTGAAAGAACAGAAAAGAACAATTACTGTAGTCTTGCGCATTAACTGTTCTGTTAAAATAATTGCCTTCTGACTTGCCTGTTATAACGACAGTAAAAAGCAGCTTTTGTTTTGGAGGCTTGTTTTAAGTTAGAGTATGCAGACATTTGCACAGTGCATTTCTCCAATATATACACACTGTGTCTGTCTTCTTATTTTAAGACCTGTCTACCTGATTGCATTTGGCATTGCTGTGGTGTGGGGCATGTTCTCCTGGGGCCGTTTATCAAAACTTGTACTCTGGATAAAAATGATCTAGATTTTGTAATTATTTGTAATCTGGATAAATCTAACCCATCAAAACGATCCAGATTAAAGTAATCTCGATTAAAAGAATAGGATTACAAAATGCAGATTACAAGCCTCTGGTATACCTTGCGTCCCGTGATGAAAGTGTCCAGACATTGTATATTGCCTGTATAATATGACTGAGAAAGTGTTGCATATACGCTCTTGATAATTCACAGGGCGCGAACTGGGTATGTAAGGATAGGGCAGAGGAAGCAGAAAGAGCAGTTAGTAGGACAGAGTGCCACTGAAAGAACAGACTTAGGACAGAGGAGCAGGCAAAGCCCAGACTTAGTAGGGGGCCGATGGCCCGGGCTGGAAATTAGGATAGAAAGGTGGTTGCTGACTGAGGGTGGAGTAGCCAACGCATCCCAGGGGCGAAGCCCAGCTACCGAAAAACATAGATGAGGGTTAATACTTTAAGAGCCACGTCCCGAAGAGATGAATGGATAGAACAGAGCCTCACTAGGTGAGATAAGTTAAGCGCATAAGCTGCGATAGGATAGAGTGTGGCCGGGGGTCCGCTTTGACTCACAGCGGTGAGAACCCCCCCCCCCCCATTAGAAGGAAGGTAGGCGGATGCCTGAATCTGAGGTCAGGGAAGTGAGATCACTTGCCCCCCAAAGGATGGACCCTTGGCTCTCCGCGGTATACCTGCCCGTGAGACAATAACAAAGTACACATGCCAACGCATAACATATACAAAAGACTAGAGGGACAAACAGAGGGGTTAAGAATTATTAATAGGTGCGACTGTGTATACCTGCCGCTCAGTGGGGAGGAAAAAAACCCTTGAGGCTGATTAGGGGAAAACCTCTGGTGGCCCCGTTGGACAGGAAACCCCCACTTCGGGCATACTAGCAATTTTAGAATGGGCTGCAACTATATCAGAGGAGGATGAATGACTGTAAGAATCCACCGCAGAAGAGGTGGCTCACCTATACAGAATGAATGGAGGTGTAGAGCCGAGGAGGGAGGCCTGCTCTGGAGATAAGGGTGGAGAGGTGGGTTGAGAACCAGGGACGAGTGATGATAGAGCGAGAGGAATCAATGAACAGAGGGGGGAGGGTTTCCTGCTGGGGAGGATCCTTGCCGTTGAAAAGAAAGGGAGATAGGGGACTCGATACTTAGCAGCTGAATGAACTGACCACCCCAAAATTAAACCGTCTTGGAGATACGTAGCCGAATGATGAAGTAGTCTTTCTAATGAAGACGCGACAAAAGTTGAGTAATGGAGCTGCGCGTTGAACAGCGCTGTTGCTGGTCTGGAGAATGGATGGAGCAGGAAAGACTAACGTTGGAGCTCCTGCGGCCAAATAGAGAAGCTGAATGATAAGAAGAATCACCGGAGCAGGTAGGAAAATAATTGATAATATCTTGGCAGCGCTGTGCAGAGAAGTGACCTGCAGTGAAAGGAGCGAGGCAACGAAGTTTAGATATTAGCAAAGATGTTTAAGCTGAAGTACCAATGTCGGCCTCTGAGTGTTTGCTACAACGAAAACACTAGACAGCGGGAGTGCAGGTGATCAGGGCTTGAATAGGGAATTACAGACTAATTAGAGATCCCCAGCTACACGTACCCCGAACTGCAAAATGCTATAATTATCCCCATTTGATTCTGTTTTGTAACCTTATCACCTTATATCTCCATGATCAGAACAAGATGTTCTCTAAATGTATTTCCCAACAAGTTTCGCAATACAAAACATGATTGTAATTATTTAATACACATCATTATAAACCGTTTTCATTGGCTCAGTTTCCAATCTGAAGTCACTTTTTAGTATAGCAATTATCAGTATGGCAGCGGGTGTTTAATTAGTGATCAGAGTAAACCTGTCTCCATTTATCTGAACACTTTTTAACAACCAAAGGTTTTTTTGGTATCTTGAATTATGGGAACATGACCTCAGTTTTACTGAGGCATCTGTCCTCCTTGTGAAGTGCCATTTATGGGTTACCATACTTGGAAAATGATTATGAAGGAAAACCTTCTAAACTGCAAGTGCTCATTTATAGAAAACATTAAAGGCAAGACTGAGAGGAGTGGAAAAGCTGGTTTGTTTACCTTGGCTACACCAAATTATAATACATCCTATGCGTAACAAATCATAACATTGGTCAGCATTGCTGGAAAGTGGTAGGTGTGGTGTGGTGGGGGGGTGGGCAGCAATGCCGAATACAGCACCTGGACTGGAGTTCTATGAAATCCTTTTGAGAGGACAGTAAGTGTAAACAGTAAATCAAGGTGGGGAATGGAAATAAACATCTTCTACTGAATTGTTGTTAGACTTTTGCTGGACTTGGCTATGGATTTACATTCAGTAGATCTTGGGATTGAGCCTCCCTGGACCCAAGCCCATTAATTGAAAGTAAGCAGTTGGAGTGTTTTGTTTTGTTTTTTTTAATAAACTAAGTAGCCAGGTTTTTAGTACAAGGAAACATATACTTTTGCACCACAAGTGCCCTGACATATATAATATATATATAATAGAATAGCTTGATGTCAGCCAAGGAAAATCATAAATCCTGGAGCCTATCTCCCAAATCGTTATTGTTTAGTATCAGTCCAGCTGGTGGGCCCGTGCCAGGCAGGCCATACATCTTTGAGATGCTCCTAACGATACCAACGCACGTTCAAATGAGCAGGAGAGCAGACAGCAGTCCGGTTTCTCCCTTCATGTTTTCAAAGGTGCATTATTGTTATTTATTTCTTAGCAGACGCCCTTATCCAGGGCGACTTACAGTTGTTACAAGATATCACATTATTTATTTACACAGAATTACATTATTTTTTACACATTATTTTTACATACAATTACCCATTTATACAGTTGGGTTTTTTACTGGAGCAATCTAGGTAAAGCACCTTGCTCAAGGGTACAGCAGCAGTGTCCCTCACTTGGGATTGAACCCACATAGCTTCCAGGTCTGATGGATCTAATGGAAATTGGGAGTTATGGACACCCACTACACACAGTAGAAATGGAGTTTGGGATTACTAACAACAGCTTTGTATTAGTATGCAGTTCAGACTTTTGTAAGTTACAATATCATTCTATGCAGACCAGTCCTCGAAGCCACAGGGTCTGTCCTTATCTTGAATCCATTGGACCATGTGGTTCAAACTTAAACAGCACTAACAGTTAGTGTTGCAAACCAGTCCTTAACTAAACATTCCTTAAAAGAGTTATACTGTAGTTTTGAGAATAGCCTCCCAGGTTATAACCATGAAAGAGTTTTTTCTTTGTATTTTACCAGGATTTTACATTCATGCTCACGACACCAACAGTTTCTTTATATTTCAGCACTGGTTTTTGTTTTGGATGGACCCCCACCCTAACTGGGGTAATAAACACAAAATAAATAAAACAGGAACATGTACAGACCGATTAGATTTCCACTTGATTTAGCTTTTCTCTATAATGTGATTCTCCAAAGGAGACAGTCTTGTAAAATGAGATTTTAGAAGAAAGCTTTCATAAGCATTTTAATCTACTGCTGGCAATTTCCCCATGAAAAACAGTTGCAATGTAACTGCTCTTAAATTCATTAATCAGGAATCAAATTTCATGCAGTGCAAGTTAGACGTGAAGATTATCGGAACTGCAGAGAGACTGCAGTTTAATATCACTTACTTGCTCTACATTAGTTCAGCAAGTGCTGCAAACAATTCACAATTAAACACATTTTTTGTAATGAGGACATGTTTTTGTACCCTTCCTTTTTGTTTTGGATAAATACACGTCTAGCCCAAAACATCTGCCTGAAATTCGATATATATTGGTAATCATTCTGTGTGCTGCAACTACTGAGCTAAGGGCTGAAAGCCAGAAGACTTGATTTGAATTGCATATCACAGCTATACCAATATAAACACAAGGGTTGCGCTAGGATCAAGCAAGGCATGCAAGACCATGAATACCAGTTCAAAGCAGGAACTATAGAAGGATGATACAAGGACCACTGTCTTATACAAGATGTACAGAGAGAGCAAAGGGAGAGAAAATATATTCGTCACAGATAGAGCACAGCAATGTGTGACTCTGTGTCCTTTAGCGCACATCCATTAACTAGCAGTTGCATGCACTACCCTAATAGGTATGACAGGAATCAAGAACACCACAATTTGCTACATTTTCCTAATATTTTCTTCTTTTCCAGTTTGTTGGAATAGTTAAGGGTGCCATATAAGAGTGTGTCATGATATAAAGTATCGCTCTGAGAAGAAAGAAAGATAAAGGAAGTTGTTGCTGAGCTATTCAGTTTTGTGAGGAGCCAGTTTTATGTGTGTTTTATGAAAAACTGTTTTAAAAGGAAATTAATTTCTCTGGCAGGCTTGGCCATGGGTATTCAAACACCATTTAATTGCATTTTCCAGATGTTTTACTGTGTTTCGTTTGTTTTTACTGCTGTCACAAATCACAAACCTATCATTCCACAATACAAGGACCACAGGCGTTGGGAACTAAAGATGGGTGTATTGTAGGATCATAAACATGACATGCAACACAGTTTATGATAAAATTACATTACCATAACTTTGGATATGGTCTAAAATTGTCCTCTGAACATCTAAAACTGGCAACAATGTAAAAATATAAATAGGACTGTTGAAACTAGAAATCTAACCTCAAACCCGATGATTATAATCATTTAACAGGCATTATTGCTGGAGTTTCCATCTTTCTTACCACTTTTTAGAAAAGTTTAATTTTAGTCCAAATTCTTTCACCCACAAATAGAGAGAGGTTTTGAAAAAAGCAGTATAAATCTTGCTTATTCACTTCCCTGAGAAGAAAAAAACTTTTTGTAAGAAGCTATTTACAAAGTATCTGGTTTCAAATTCATATGTCCCTTTTATTATTTCTAGTATATACAGCCTTTATGCTAGCCTTTTATTATGCGTTGTTCGCATATGAAAAAAAAAACTGCACTAACAATACATACTTTTGTATATTGCAACAGGCTGGCAACATTTCTAGAGCAAACTAGGTTTTATGGGTGTGATTCTCCAAATATTTTGGTCACAAATATTTATGGCTTTACAGTATATCTTTTGAAAGTTAAGTGGTACTGTTTGTGAAATGTTATATTTGTGGCATAAAACAAGTCTTACTAATAATGCCAGGATCAATGCTATCACTTCTGGCACACCAGCTATTGCATCTCAACCTTAACATGCAGATCCTCCACCCCTGAAGTGTACAAACTAAAGAGACTTATGAGAGCTGAAGGTTAGAGACAATCAGTTTCCAAGCTGCAGGCTACTTGAACAGGCCTGTCACGCTAGACTGTCTGGCTGCGGAACACACAGCCCTAAGCCTCCAGTAGTCAGTGTGAATTCAGACGCAGCATTAGTTTGCAATTCTGTGTTCTAAACGTCACAGATTCATCATTTACCTCAATGGGGTCAGCAGTTTTACCCATGGTGCTTGGCAGTACAAAGACTATGGAAGCACTAGCTTGATAAGCATCAGTAAAGAGATATCTTACACATACCTATTTCCCCTTGTCTTTATAGGACATTTCACATGTATCCTAAATCGGCTGCTCCGTGGGAAAAATACACTGAAGCTGCAAGGTTCTAGCCTTAATACTGCCTAGTATTGCGACTAGTATTAGCAAGTCTCTGATTCATGTGAGCAGCACACATACGATGTGAGCTGTGCACTAATCGAACAGTAACGCTGCTTGGTTTTGGGCTGAGCTGCTGAATTACTGAATGGAATGCAGCTTACATTCATGTCGCCTTTCATCCATAGTGCTGGAGCATTCAAAAATCAAAGAAACTCCACTGGATCCTTAAATACAGCTTGTTTAGTCTATAGGTGATGGGTGTGATGGGGTGCAAATCTGTTTTATACTAAACATCAGGTTTATTGTATATAATGGAGCCCTTTCTGCACTCTACTTCATCCAATACCAGACCCTGTTGGTTTTCCAGTTTGTTTGCATTGCCCTTGTGTAGCTTCAGTTGCAGGCACCCATGCTTCGTACCTCCATGCAGTGGTAGAGGTTACAATATTCATTTGCAAGTCTTCTTTTTTCCCATTGGTGTTTTTGTCACACCAATAATAAGTGTTGTTATTTTTCAATGTAGTATATAGTATAGTGTGTGTGTGTATATATATATATATATATATATATATATATATATATATATATATATATATATATATATATATATATATTTTAAATAAACGAAGGCTTGTGTATGTTAGAGTATGACCACTAATAGCTTGAATGTGGGTTACAGAGAAGTGTTTTCATTCATCACTGAATTGAAGTTTCGTTTTCATTTCAAGTGTTTCAGTGTGTCACCTAAGTGACACGAAGTGTCCTATATTTATAGCATTATAATTCCACACAATACAGTAATAGATATTACATTTCCACATGTAGGTAAAATGATATTGTACATGTTTCGGAGCGATGCAGTAGCCCGCCCCTCTGAGCCAGGGAACGGAAATGATTCAGAGGTAAAAGTTCAGAGTTAACCGTGCACCGTACGGTATTGTTTTAGCATAAACACAGTTCATACATTTGCCAATGTGTCGTTTTTTGGACGCGATTAAAAAGGGTGGAATAATATTTTACAATCATTAATTTAAAAAAATAATAAAATACAATTAAAAAAAAACAGCGGCTCCTATTTTATGAAGGCTAATTCCATGTTTATGTTACAAAAGATTAAAACAAACAACTCTGCGAGTGCCAAAGAGATCACAGTAGTGTGAGTTCATTAAAATCGAATTAATTTTGCCTAATTAAAATATAACCATTTGAACACGCCCATTATTTAAACCTGCAAACGACCCTATGCCTTTGTGCGGAGTTTGGGGCTACACGTCACTAATACGAGTTCTTGATTTAGGTACAAGATGGCGGTACAGAAGTTACAATCTGATCAACAGTCTAACTGGAATATCACTAGATTTGGGAAAATTATATTTTTCTTCAAAAAACTGCTTATTAGTAGAGGACGTGAAGTCCAAGCAGCCGTGTGATATAATGAAGCCCATCGGTTTAAAGATGTGACAGAAACTGCAACGAGCTGCAAACAAAATATAAATGTGCAACTGGGTGCGATGCGTAATTGGATACCATCCCAGCGTCGATGCAGGAGAAATGCCAAAAGTTGATCAGTTTTTTAATACCATCTAAAGTGGGTCTACACTTGCTTGTTGTACTCTGCAGCACTGGGCTGACCGATAACACTGTCGAAATCCATTAATGTACGCAGGATATTTCGAATGCAGGTACCACCCTAGAAGTCTTCAGAGCAACAGTGAGCCACAAATCTAACACAGATACAATGCCCCACCTAGCGGTGATTCAATGTCATGTTCCTCATTTTGTATGTTGTAACAGGATAGCAAACCGAGGCACCGGGGTCAGATGCTACTCACAGAACCTTTGAATTTCGATGGGTCTGGGATGCAGGCAATCCAATTGAATTGGAAGCCAGTTCACAACACATTGCGTGTATGCACTGAAACAAATTAGTAGATATATATACACACACACACATACATACATACATACATATACACACACGAGAGACAATGTCAGTCTACACGCTAACAGCAGTTATTGCCACTCACAATATGGCGTCCATGAAGTGTTATAACAGAGTACCATAGAGATCCTGGCTTGTGCGAAGTGGTACTGCGCAAGTCTGTTTTGTCGTGAATTGTTCTCTTCCGGTTTTGTGCTGACGAGGCGTAAGGCAAAGACTGAAGTTGCCGGTGAGAAGTTTTTTTGCTCGCTCAGACGTGTCAGGTTTAGCAGACGGAGACTCGGCCAAACTTATACAGCAAGCATGGCTCCCAAAAGCACCAACAAACAGCAGTCCGAAGAAGACCTGCTTCTGCAGGATTTCAGCAGGAATCTCTCCGCTAAATCAACGGCGCTTTTCTACGGCAATGCTCTCATCGTCTCAGCCATCCCCATCTGTAAGTACTTCACTGAAACTGTAAATGGGCAGCGGGGTTTACATCATTTTAATATGACCTGAAATAGGAAGAGTCGGTGGTAATGCTACATTAGAAGATACGTGTTTAAATGTGCATTATATACGGTACACAACATCTACTAGTAACCGCTCTACTACTACGACCAGCAGCAGCAGCAGCAGTAGTTTGGGTGATGTGGCACTGACTGCTCGCTGAATGGACTCTGCTTGGGTCAGGCTTCTCTATACTGTATTTTATTGTATGTTTTAATTTGAATTGGATTACTATACTGTTGATGTATTTCTTTTCTGTAAAATTGTTTTTGTTTACATTGCGGGAAAATCATTTAATTGGAGATTTGCCCTGGATAAGGGCGTCTGCTAAGAAATTAATAATAATAATAATAATAATAATAATAATAATAATGAGTTTTGCCACGCAGCACAATCTCAAGAACTCTGGTTTAGTGTTGAGTAAACAGCATGCATGGTCGTGAGATCATGACAAGAAAACATAATTACTTGCTAATTACGTATTTCACTATAGGTCATATATACAGAAAATAAGTTATTAAATTCAAGTCACGGTTAGTACACATCAACATTCGAGTCGCTGGTATTGTCCGTCGTGCACGAGCTGGGTATTGCAGTTAAAAAAAAAAAAAAAGGTTTGACTAGAAATAGTGAATACCTCAGACTTTCACTTAATCCGGGTCCAATAAGCACTCCATTGTGTGAAAGACTTGGCAGATGTTTTACCAACCCTGCCTAAGTACTAGCATGCTAGGATACTGCATGCAGTATCAGTTTACCTCCTATTAGTTTTGTTTGTTTTTGTTTATTCCCCCCTCATTTCCAGGGCTATTCTGGAGGATATGGCACATGGACCTGGTCCAGTCGGCAGTTCTGTACAGTGTCATGACTCTTGTGAGCACCTACCTGGTTGCCTTTGCCTACAAAAATGTCAAATTTGTCCTTAAACACAAGTAAGTCGCTGACATTTATGTATTCCTTACACACTTTTCACACGTTTCTTGATTCTGATTAGCAAATGTAATGTAAAAATATTTTGTCGAAAACCAACTTTAATATTTTATGTCCAATTAATACATGTGTTTTTAAATATTTTTTTATATATATATAGAGTTGCCCAGAAACGAGAAGATGCAGTTTCTAAGGAAGTCACTCGCAAACTTTCAGAGGCAGATAACAGGAAGATGTCTCGCAAGGAGAAGGATGAAAGGTATTGTTCTATTGTTACCCACATGTATTCAACTGTGTAACCCTGCCTGCCTGTTTAGAATTGAACTTCTGGAAAACTGAGGAGTGTTACTGAGTTTTGCTTTCTGTACTCTTGGAAATGGGTCATTGTGACAGTACTGCTTATGGGGATTTGCCTAAGATTTTATATCTAAACTGCCTTTTACTATATATTCAGTAGGTACAACAGAAAATGATTTAATTGTGCCTAACTTTTTTCAGCTCTAAGTTACTTTGTTCTATTTCTTAGATATCTTTTGATTTTTGCAGTATTGAAAGAGTTAAAATAGAATATAAAAGCCTTGAAGGACAAATATGAGGAGCTAAATGAACTGTTACATTGCACTTTTAATATTCCAGTGATTGTCTCTTTCTTAATACTTGTAAAAGGTTTTAGGCCCTTATATGAATTAAATGACCCGACTACATTTTTCTCCATGTAGTTATTTCTATCAATCTTCATCTAGGTAATAGTCTTGACTTCAATTTGTAATGTTGATGTTGCACAAATACAATTTAAATATTCTTTCTGGTGAACAAATCCTGAGTGGATATTCAGTTGCGTGCCTGAACTATAAACTGTGTCTTTTTGGTATTGTCACGTTAGTTGCAGTAAGCAAAATGTTGTGATGTGACAAAGATTGATGTGTAACATTATTTATGTGTGTTGACAGAATCCTGTGGAAGAAAAACGAGGTGGCAGATTATGAAGCCACAACCTTCTCCATCTTCTATAACAACACGCTGTTCCTGCTCTTGGTGATCGTCGCCTCATTCTTTCTGCTGAAGAGCTTCAACCCAACAGTGTATCCTTTTGTTCAGGATTTACGCGGGCTGTTCTGTAGCGTCTGTAGTTAGGTAAAACATCGATTTTTCTTTTGGCTCCTTGTATTTCAATCGCACTACAATTCAATAGCTTTTGATACATTTTTAAGTATACATACCCAGTGGATCTCCTAGTAAAAGCATTGCAATATGGAGTGAAGGGTGAGTCGTGAATGTGGTTTAAATCCATCTTGGCTTGCTGCATTGGTTTTTGTGCTACCACAAGGTTAGGGAGGAAGGTCGCATGGTATCTTACCATAAGGTGTGTGTGTGTGATTTATATATATATATATATATATATATATATATATATATATATATATATATATATATATATATATATATACTGTTTTTAGTAAGCATTTCCTTGACAGACTCCCACCAGAAATTACATCTTGTCCATCAGTGCTTCCTCTGGACTGATTGCCCTGCTGTCTACAGGATCCAAGTAATTGACGTGCAACCATTCAGAGAAATACGATGGCCAATACAGTTGGGTGGGATGGATTCAGGGTTTTTTATGTCTTCATCTGAGATTAGGTTTTTGAACAAAAATGAGATTTGGATGTTAAACTCCATATACAGAGCTGTAAACCTCAATATAAAACCATTTTTTTTGACAATTCACTTGACTTTTTTTTGTGTGTATGTGTGGCACTATACCAGGGATACAGTAGATGTCCAACAATAAAGGTAAAATCATTTAAGTTTTACATTCAAAGAAACAGCTGTACACATTAAATTACTCTTCACAATAGACTTCAGTAAACATGAAAGACTCACCTTGGGTCTGACTGGATTTTTATTTATTTATTTATTTTTTTACAGCTTTAAGTAGAACTAAAGCAAACCTCATTTAAAAAAATAAATAAAAAAAAGAACCTTCTCCACAAATCTTGAAAGCATCAGGAAGCACTTCATTTGAATGGTAATTGTAACTTTTCTGATGCCAATCAATACCAAGTAATGGGTTATACTGTGAAAGGAAACAAACCAAGCCTCCAGGGTTATCCTTGGGCATTTGTTTATTTCAATCCAGCTCAAATGTATATACAGTTTGACAGCAGGCTAGCACTCATTTTATTTGAATATATTAATGGAATACGTGTTGTAGTTAAAGAAAAGACCTGAAACAGTGTCTGCAGAAACACCGCACATAAATGACTTGCTTACCATCGTACTATTTTTACAAATTGTAATAAACAGGAACAGTGTCGACATTTAACACTCCTTTGCATCGTCTGTCTGGTTCAAACCAGATCAGCTACCTTGCCACAGAGAGTTCATTTATGCTGGCATAAAAAATATTTTTCAATCAAGGCACTCTATAATAGGCTGAAAGTACCAAAATATTTAACTATGTCTGAGCATAAAATCAAAAATGTAACCCTATTTCTATGAAATGTGTAAAAACCATTGACATTTTCTATGTGCGTGCTCAAGGTTTTGTCAAGCAGTTTAGATAGAAAATTATTATTTTTTTGCTCAAACTAAATGTGGCAAGTATGGTAATGATTATGGCTAAAGTATTTAAGTGAGCACAAGTCAACAAGAGATGGAAAAAGAAAATGGTCAAAAAACAAATACTAGGTATTCAAATACAAAAGTATTTTAGTGTTAATGTGTTACAGAACATCCTGCAGTGTTTACAAGAAACGCATTTTTTATCTTTGCTGTAACAATGTTGTCTCTATCACAGAGACACATTATTTTAACAATCTTGATTGCTGTTATAATTTTGTTTCACACGTCATGGAAATCAGGAGGGAACACGTTTCTCAATTTTAACCCAAGCATGTGTCAACACAGGATACAGCAAAGGTTAAAAATAAACAACGTGTCTTTTAAACAGCAGGGTGCTCTGTAGCGCTTTAAATCCACTTTTGCTCTATGTGCTGCTGTGAATTACAGAACAAAGTTTATATACAATTCTATTTCTACTGTATTGTACATGATAAATACTGCAAGATGTGGTTTAATTATCCTTTAACTGAAGTAAATTCAAAATAATTCCTTAAATGATTTTTGCAGGAAGTCTACATACCTCAACATGCAGTACTGCTTAACGTAAAGCCCAAAAACAAGCATTATTCATACATTTGTGTAAAATTGATCTTTGGGTTCTTAATATCGATGCTTCTGATGCAATCTCACTGTTGCAGTAATAATGCGTACTGCAGCTTGCAGGCAGACCGTACTAGAACGAGAACAAGGCAGATTTCTGATCTACACAGGGTCGGTTTCATCTTCTGTATCAAAACACATTACAAGTAGTCTTAGTATTAATAGAATTAAAATGACATGGTTTTTCATGTGGATTTTCTGCATCTGTAATGTACGTGGCTTGCTGCAGTAGATGAAAGGCTTACTGAATTTATTCCATTGTCTTCTGTCATTGCCATTTTATCCGTGATTGTAACTTCTCTTTTGCAGTAACAATGCTGAATTGGGGGAAGCAATCAGTATATCAATGTTCCCTCCACTGCCAGGAAAGCAGATTCACTGTTTTCTTCACATCCTCAAACCAGGTGTGTCTAATACTACCATAGCATCTAGGGAAATATTATTTTCATAGATAAAGTATGCACAAGCAAAGAAACCTTTCTGCTGTTATTAAATATCTTTACATTGCATGAGCATGAAAAGAAGCGGACTGCAGTATAAGGAGTTAATAGATTTTAGAAAATACAAGAATAACCTTGTTCTATAGATTTTTTTTTCATCTTTTGAAATGTGCTTTTTATAATTTAGACACACTTTTATTTTAGCGACAGCATGCACCTATAGGAGCCCAGTATTTTACAGACTGAGTACAGGATAGCTGGGAGTTGCGATGATCAGATATTGATCAGGTGGTGTAGATTTGGGTACTTTTGTTTTTTTAATCAGCCATCATTCCCTCACTTTAGGATCTGTAGTCCTTCTTGGTGTATGGTTTGTTGCCCAATATATGATCAATATCACCTACAATGTGAGAGGTCATCTTTGGAAGTACCTGAAAAATGTCCAAAGCAACAGATGAGTCTTACAGGGGTAAATAAATAACACACTTTGTATTGTGCTGGGATAAGGGATGAATTAAATCGTTTTTGTTAAGAGTAACTGAAATACGAAGGGAGGTAATATTTTGGGTCATAGTTGTCCGCACAGTAACGTTTGTGTGAAATGGGATGGGGACGACAGCTAACGATAATATCACACATGGCTTTAGGAACTATTTTGCCTAGCAGATTGCTAAATTACCAACATTTTCTGGCTCTTAAGAGCCTGGAGTTGACACTGTTAGGCAGCAAGGGGCGTTAAAATCGACGTAGTAAATGATAAAGTAGGTGTACAGAACCAAATGCTTGACACTTACAAGGCAGAGGTTGAATCTGCAGTCTTAAATCCCTCATCTGCAGTTTGCCTCACCACATGGAACACAGTGTTGTAACTTATTTTAAAAATTCCAAAACCTTGGAAACATTTCAGGACATGCTACTTGCCTGTATAGCCCCAAGGTTTTCTGTAAGCTGTTCTGGATTGGATGTTCCTAGAAGGACAGAGCTTACACCCTCATTACGGAGACACCAGGCTGAGGGAAACAACAGCCCATGATAGAAAGCACTTGGAATGACACCAGGCCCAAATAGCCCCTGGAGATTGAGCTCTTTCAACTTCATTACAAGCAGTTGAAGGGACTGCTGCCAAAACATCAATGTTCTCCATCCTTATCCCTGTATGGAGTTTTCTTTTTTCCCCCATACTATTATTAGTAACAATAGGATTATGTTTAAAACATGGGAATGGGAATGGGAATCCCAGATATTAGATAGATCTCGGCTGCAAATATTGTCTTACCTACTGCTAACTGGGGTAATGTGCATCCAAGTCGTTCTGCTATCAGCGAAAGCTCCTTTAGTTTAGCTTGCTGTTTCCTCCCATCATCACTTAGAATTTTATCTTTCAACCACTGGTAGGACTATGGATATAAGACATTACAGAAATTCAGTATTAGAATGTATGTATATGTGTTCAAGCATAACGGGGGAAGCAAAAGTTACAAATAATCCTTAAAATACATATATAAAAGACCCACTGATACCCCGATATTATGTTCTTTAAGGGTTTGGTTTAATAAGAATGCAATTTGTTGTGTATGAAACAATGTTATTTGATCAAATACAGCATAATTTAAACTTGGGTGACATGCATGCTCAGTCAAGGCTACTAAATTAATTTGAACTTTGTAGACAATACATTTCCTCCCTGAATTACTCCTTGTTTTCATCAGGAAGCCTTGATTAGTTTTGAGTCATTTATTGACACAAGAGAACTCGGTCTTTTCAAACAAGCCAATCCCAATGAGTGGTACCTTAATAGAAGCCCTGGAAGTCTCAGGAACTCCATTTTCATACTTCCCAGTGATGATCCCACAGGCTAGAGGAGACCAGGTCATTGCGCCAACACCTGCCAAAGCAAATGTCCAGAATATTACCATTAATTTTCACAATAGAGAAACAGATTCACTACTACACACCTGAATACTTTACCTGAAGCTGACCAGGTTTAATACCTGGTTTCCTCTCATGCCCTTCACCTCTAGAGGTCTGGGTTTGAATCTGGCTCACTTTTATTTTACACAATTTTAACTCGGCACTATCACTGCTAGGTGGGGCCAAATAGTATACTGTAAAGCCATAAATATTTGGCGAATCACACCCATAAAAGCTATTTTGTTCCAGAAATGTTGGCGACCTGTTGCAATATACAAAGTATGTATTGTTAGTTGAATTTGATTTTGTGCCAACATTTTTTTTTTATATATAGGTGAAAAACACATAATAAAAGGCTTGCATATATTAATTGCTTTACAGTATTCAACATACATTACAGAGCACCTTTGTAAGGCTATACCAGGTATTACACAAAAGATTTGTAAAAATCCAGTGATCTGATTGGTTAACAACTCTTCCACACTTGTCCTGGTATCTCAGCCTACAGCCCAAGCATGTATTTTTTTTTTTAATATTTTGTAAATGTTTCAAATTCATTTTATTTTAGCAGACAGATTATTTTGGATGAAAGTATCAGAAATATTCAAAATTCAGCTGCACAAGGATAATGACAACAGATGGCACTGTATTTAACAGAAGGTATGATGCTGTTTTAACACAAGCTAGGTGAGACTCAGACTTGCCTATTTTGTGGTAGAGCTCTGGAAGCTGTACCTCGACCTTCTCTCTTTGGAAAAGATGATACTCAGCCTGTTCACACACCGGCGGGATCATATTGAACTGCCTTGCCACTGAGTATGCCTCCTGTAACGAAAGGCAATGAATTCAGTGTTACACATATCAACACTTTATTATTCATCTCTCTCTTCACAATGGGATTGGCACACTGTTTATCATAATGAATTATTGATGCCCCCGGAATTACTCTCACTTTCATCTGTGTTAAATCCCACTGAGCTTCCCGTTAGCGTTGATTAAATCGCACGTTAGCATGGATTTGAACAATTCCCAGCCGTCTGGAACAACAAGAAGCCATAGATGTCATCAGAGATTTCCAATCAAGCCATAGGCCTACTCTTTATCACATTAAGCATGCAAAACAGACCAAAATGTAGATTTTCTCTTCTGCGATTTAAAAAAAGAAGTCTCCCATAGTCATGGGGTTGGCTAGTAGATTTGTTTCCTGGTCTAGTCAAGATGTTTTATCCAGTTTAAATTAGAACTCTGATACTATAGCCAATCTGAAATACCTGGATCGCCAGCAAGAGAAAAAAAAAAGCAGGTTTACAAGCAAGTGAATATAATATTAAAATAAAGTGGTCTTGCTCCTTGACCACCACAGGTCTGAATGAAATGGTTTAAATACAGGGCTGGTCCTGATTCACGGGGGGCCTTCAGTTTGTAAATCACCGACAGAGAGTGCTCTTAATATTAAACTGTACCAGCATTCACCATACATGTGCCAGGCTTAGCATCCTACCATGATCTCCATTGCAGTCCATCTGGATGTGCCCCAGTACATGGCCATTCCCTGGTTAATCACGTATGTCATTGCCCTGACGATCTCTAAATGAAAAGATAAAAAGAAAAAAAATTAAAATGTTATAAAAACAAAAAAAAAAACCACGAGTACAACAATATTTAATCTGAGCTAAGAATATGTATGAATAGCAAGGAAAGCAGAACTATTTTTCAGTCCGTACAAAATGTTCTAAGCCTGATAAAAGCATGCAGGTTCCAGAAATCGCTCTTCAAACGTGATGGCTTCAATTCCCCATTCAACAAATTCGACCTGCGATTCTCAGTATTAACACAAGGGGGAGCTTTTTACCTTTTCGTCATGTAGTAATGCTGAACAAAGTCCCAGTCACGGACAGTTGCCAAGTCCGCTTATAATAAGCGGAACAGGGCTTGTTTTTTATTGAGAGTCGCGGTTTTTTTTAAAAAAAGTGACGTGACTTCAACAGTTAAAAATGGTTATAGGAGTGGTTTTGGTGATTGAGCGGTGTCAATGTATATGCATGTAATTAGAAAAAAAATATGGAATTTGTATAAACACCCCCACACGCCTCCCTCTGAAATGGGCTTGTTTTGTGCTTGTTTTGTAAAGGCAGTGCTGCTCCTTTTTCTCGTGAGACTTGGCAACACTGGTAACTGACGTTGCTCAGCAGAGCACACAGCAGCTGTCAACTTATTGAGTATGGAGATATATTCATTATGATGATCACATTCTAAGATAAACAGAGGTCTTAAATTACCATTTTTAACAGGCAACTTCTTAGTAGTTTGCAACTGTACAGTGTGTTTGCAGCTGGTTGCACAAACCATGACTAGCACTAATCTGGGACTAACTAACGTTACCTTGATTAATGCTGAAACCAGATTGTTTATTATTGTGGCTCATGCTAACTGACTGCCTTTCTATCGATTCTTTTATATTAAATACATGTTTTCCTCGCTAAGAGAACCTTACTTCCCTAGCAACATTACCACAAGCAGTACTTTAAAAAATACGTCATGATAAAAGTCTAAACATGTAGTGCCCCAACCCCTTTCTAACAAAGAGCTTCCGACTCTAAACTGTTCAGATTAAAACCACTGCTGTAATTCTTAAACCCAGTCTAATATACAGGCAGGTTATACACGTGCTTTGCTCCCATGTATCTGTATGATATACTGCCTTTCATGCTCCAGGATGCACTCTTTAGTATTTCTATTAAAGTGAAAGGGCTTTAGAATGCCTTGCCACAAACAATAACACTTTCTAGTTTTTAAAATCTGGTTGGTGAACATTATTTTTAGCACTACACTTTCCTTCATTAGTCTAATTTAAATCATAAAGTGATTATGCAATGTTCAATTGAGTATTATTCAATTAAGTTTAAATATGCTCTGGCTTAAATATACTAATGTTTATGCGTATAAGAGCTTGTGGTTATGAAATAGATTATAATAATGGACTTATTGTAATTAATGCATTACTCTTTTTTTTTTTACTGCTAGAGTTTGTGTAGGCGATATCCGTAGGATGAAGACACAGTGAAAGTAGTTAGGCAATGCAGAGACTCAAGGCTCAAGCCTCAAGCCTCAGGGTCACTGTGTGAAGACACATTTAAGCCAATATTAGTAACACTTACACCCAGGTCTTGCAATTGCTGAATGTGTACAATGAGCGAGCAGTAGAAGGTAGAGATTTGTACTCTGTGTCTAATTGTGCTGTTGAAAGATGACCCACATAAGGCACCCAGAGCTGTCTGCGGGGGAGGTTTGGATAAGTGAATTAATAGAGATTGAAATGCGTTCCAATGCATCACATTCTACACCCCCACCAAGAGGGCAAGATGGCATGTTGCAACAGAACATGTGACCTGCATGATGCACCCAGCAAAGCCAAAATGGAAGACTGTATTTCCATGATTTCATTTCTCTTTAGAATTTGACTGGTTTGCATCATCTGTCTATTCCATGCTTTGTTTTCAAGGACATTTGCCTCCTTCCTTAGGGTAACCTCTTAAGAAACAAGATAGCTTTTTTTCTCACATACATATCTCGAAGAAGGAAATGATAAGAAAACTGCAGAATTCAGTATTAAGATTGCGAGACCAGAACAACAAATTAATCAGCAGCATCTAAAACGAGTGCTGCATAACAAATGTAGACTCCCCTTTCTCCAACCCCTGCTTATAATAAGTACCCTCTTTTCTGAACTGGAGGAGTGCCCCCCAGCAGTTTCCACCAGTATTATATCTGATTGACGGTAACTCCCTGATCCAGATGTTTATAGAATCTGCATACAAGGGGTCCTCTGTACCAGTATAAATGATCTCTGATTCTGAATATCATCTGCTGTCCATTATGGTTTTGATGTTGAACAGCCTTTGCTTAAATCCCAATTGAACTGGAATTATTACTTATATTGCATTTGCTGCTGTGTGTAAAGGCAATGCCTGGCTTAGAAAAAAAAGTTTCTTAAGCCCATTATTGTAAAGAACAGGCCTTGTACATTTCCCAGCAACAGCACTTTTTCAATTACTTTTTCTTCTTAAAATACATTTAAGAGTGCTTCAAGTATCATGAGAAACTGACAATTTGGATGATCTAACCTGTTAGTAAATTTTAAACCCTGTTTCGTGCATCTCATTGCAAAAACAAGAAAGTCTGCATTTTATTTGTGGGTCACAGATGTCCCTTATACCTTAAAGGGTTAAACAGGAAGGCAAACCCATCTCACATGTATCTATCTTATTGACTTGTTTGCCATTCTTTCCTTGTGCTTTCATGTTGTTTGCAGAATGGACTCGACAGAGCGCTTGCACTGCAGGAGAGTCCAAAAGTGACACCGAAATAGAAATTCAAGTGAAAATCTGCAAAAATATGTCAACAGCTCTCCAGCTTGTATGGCATCACGCAAGGGATAAACAGTCACGGTTCTGAAGTGTGAAGCCTTATTTTTAATGAAAAAAGGGATCCCACTAACCTTCCATTGGGGTATTATTGTCCGGGCGATTTGCAAAGACAACATCCACATACTCGAGCTGCAGTCTCTGTAGGGAGCCCTTTAACCCTGTAAGAAATAGAAACAGTAAAACTGCCAGCAAGTGGCTATGAGCAAGACCTGTGGGAGCCGTCAGTGTGGACAGATTACTCCAGCAGTGCACATTAATAATCACCCTGGGCGTGGCCTTTTTCAAACACCTATTTTCAAGACACGTTAACAATATTCACACAATGTCACAGATCTGATAAGAGGGTGGGCTGAGTAGCAATTGATTCCTCTTGTTCGGTAAAATGGGAAAGAGAAGGTAATAGAATCGGTTGAAATGCAGAGTAAAAGAATGCTGATCAAAAGGAAATCTTTCTAAAAAGTGCTGATCAAAAAGAGCACTGATTGATCTCAATGAGGGTACCATGGCTTGTGAATAATGCAGCTCAAGTTGTACATTGCTAGGTTGTGGTATGCATTTGATTAGATTGATTAGATGTGCAATACTATAATGATGGAACAATTTTCCACCCCCCACCCCACCCCACGCCACACTCACACACACACACACACACACAGACACTCTTTTCTCCTGTCTCGCTAAGCTGTAAGCGTATACATGCTGTGGATGAGTTAAGCCCCTAATAAATATTGCATGATGGAAAGATCAGTCATTTTCTGTGTCAGATAAATGCATGCTTAATCACCTTTAAACTTATATTAGAAACTCCGGAATGCACTGTAGGCTTTGCAACTAAGGTTTCTTATTTGTGTTTCCTTGGTTTGGTTTTAGTCTTATTTCCCAACTGGAGTATAGGGGTCACAAAAACAAATTGCCCTAAGCATTACTGCGCAGAATTTTTAATAGCCCATTTCTCTGTCTTGACTCCAAGTAATGTTTTGATCAATTCCCACAGCTTTGGTAAGATTACTAAGGTATCTGCTTCATTACTTAAACCCTTTCTATCAGATTTAGGACAGTCGTAAATAATGAACTGGCAGTTGCCTATTACTTTGTGAGATTACTTAAAGGATTACAATAACAATAAAAGGTATTGTATTATAACATTAGCACTGCATCGTTGTCAAAAACGTTACAGCATTTTTCAGCAACACCTGACTGAATTTTATTCAGTGTGCCCGTTAAATATTTACTCACAATCAAGCAACTCCAGTGATGGCAGCTCAGGGGCAGCCTGTTTGGAAAGCCAGCCCAGGAAGATGATCTAATAATGGGCAGAATGTTCAGGCCTCTAGCTTCAATAAAATGGAAATCAAATTGTACCCACTAAACTGAAATTAATTTAACCTCTTTCACCTTAAATACTACTGCAGCAAAACGAGAGTTGTTTTCCTTTGGAAAGGGCAGCTTTATACAAGGTTAGTATCATCTCACTACAGCGCAAATCAACCAGGCCATTGAATTAACTGCATGAAGGTGCAAAAACACAGGGGGTATATTGGGGCCCATTCTGTGTATTTCGAGTTAAAGGCATTTTACTTAACTTTATTACTAATGGACTTTAACTTAGCACAAATTTAGTCTGGTGCCTCTAATAATAACCTTAAAAGCTTTTTTATTATGTGAAAAGAAAATTGTTTATTACTCATATACTGTATCTAAAGATGGCTAAATAATAGGTGGACAACCTTGAAACATGTAATGTTCAAAATGCTAATAATAAATGTACAGTATTAACTGCTCAAACACTAGATGGTGCTATCTGCATTATAGAATATCCCACCCCATATAATAATAATAATAATAATAATAATAATAATAATAATAATAATAATAATAATAATAATAATAATAATAATTTAAGGGGTACTCTGCTAGTTTAGTTTATTAACTTTTAAAATCTTGTAGCTTGTTCATAGATTTTCATTTTTGGTTGACGGTTAGTTATTATATAGTAACCCTAGCCCATTTAGGCCCCCTCCCGTTTACCTATTAAAGTTAAGCCATATATATTTGTTTTTTTGTATTAGTTTTTGTTCCAATGAAAGGAAATATGCACTAATTTAATAACCTTAAACTCTTCTTTGTGAAATCATTTCAGAAAAAAAAACTTGGGGGCAATGAATTTACCTCCATATTATAAATACAGTACAAGACACTGTGAAAACAGGGCTGCAGAATGCCACATTTCTAGGTGATAGCAGAGATGCCAAGGCCAGATCATCCAAATGAGTGAGATTTAAAACAAAAAATATGTAGAGAGATTTGTGATATTCCAATAAAATGCATTGGCATTTCCTTTCTTTTAGGACTGATAACACCCCTCGAAATGAGTGACACAGCATGTCTGGCCTGGCAGTATTAAGATCTGCTTCATTAAAATGGATTACATAGGCGCAGGTTAAAAGGGAACTCACTTAATAGAGTTTAAAAAAAAAAAGTAAAATGTCTGCTACAATACCTTCAATAATGTGTTTTCTGGAAAGACCTCTTTCTGTTTCTGCTCTGGAGAAGAAAAAAAGATTATTTGAATAGAACATTGCCTACAAGACATTAACATACCATTTCTGAAATCTGGGGAAACAGAAAAAAAAAAAACCTAGTTTGAAGAGCGCCCACAGGAAAAAAATTACAAATAATAACCTGTGTAGAACTGTGAAAGAACTTGCGCATCATCTGTGATGCTGCAGTCTCATACCTGTCAAACATAAAGCTTAGCTCATTCAAGGCAAAGAACTACAGATTTCACTGACAAGAAAAACAACTGCTCTTTTACTGGTACGCTCCTAAGCTCCCTTTTCCCTCCTACTTGTCCTGTTGGTCACACCCCTCTTCACTTTCTGGCTCTGAATTGTATTTCCTTTTTCTGAGGAATGCACTGTGAAGTAGTTGAATTCTGTAATTGTGTTTAGAAGAGAGTTCTGCTCGGATACTTGTATGAGTGGGCTGCATTTTATCAGAACTTTGTTGATTAATTTATAGGGATTAATAACTGTTGTAATAAAAAGTGCTCACTTACTTTCCTCCCCAGTACAGCTTGGTTGTTATCACAAGACTTGACCTCCTGCACAGAGAAAGCCAAACAATTATCACATTAATACTTGAACTTAGGTTTCCAGCTGGGTTCACTGCATGATCAACATGCTTTAAGGAATTCTCAAACCCCAGAATACAGCCAAATTATAGGAGAAGTAACTAGAAGCTCATTTGCAGCAAACAAAGTAAGCATGCGATAGTAAGCGGAAGGCAGTTGGGTATGTGCTTCTCTTCACTTACCAGTATATACTATATATATATATATAATGTACACACACACAGTTTTGAAGTGTTAATACATCACAGTAATCTACGTTTTAATAGATCTCCTGATAGAAGAAATAAAGGTGCTTTCATTACAGATCCTCAATATCCCCCATATTCTCTCTTATAGGTACTATCGATCTAGAGAGTTTTAAAGAAAACCTTCAGATGACTTCTCGGGAGAAAGACATCTATTATTTAAGTTCTACTTGCTGAGCAACCAAAGCTTGAAGGGTATGTTCCCTAAAATGTGCATGTGAGTGAAATAACAAGGAGCTACTTTTCATGCACTGGCATTGGTAACAAAAAATGAAAATAATTTTTTTTTTTTTAAAACTCTTAATTTCCCTCAGTGCCATTTTCTGCCCCCTTACATCGGATGGGAATTGCCTTGTATGAAAGCAGCAACTGAATAGCGGCCAAATCGTTTACATTAGAAAAATCAAAAGAATAAATATAAGTACTTAACTCTGTTGGAATTACTTCTGTTGCATTCTGGTATGGCATTTCACATTCAAATGCCTTATTAGGGCAAAACTTGATATGTGGTTATGTGTGTGTTGGTCAGTGTTTAGTACCACTAAACCCTTACACTGAAACGTGTTTCTTTCTGGTGTGAACGGACTGCCCAATTTAGAAAACTGCTCACCAAGAGGAAAAAAAAACAAATTGGAGCAGACAGGTACAAATTGGGATGTAACTGAATTCTGAAGACAATACTATCAGCTCTCATAAAGCCCAGCCCAGATCTCTGTACATTAATATGTGCCTAAACACACTTCTGACCCCAGACCAGCAACTTGAAGTGCAATCCCAGCTTTCCCAGGCTGCCGTACTTTATCCTCTTATTGAATTTGATAGAATAAAGAAAAAGCAGATTTTCCTCTTCAGCTAAGCAGCAGCTTTGCATCAGCCAGCTCTGGCCACCTGTAAGAAGGATATGTTTTGCTTTCTGGAACATTTCACACAGAGCTCAAGAAAGTGAGAAAAAAAAGGGAAGCTGTTTATTGTTACGTAGTGATTAGAAGCGGAAAAAAAAAAAAGTAATCCTTTACATAATTACAAATGCCATGTAAAGGCATATTCACAGTAAAAAAATGTGTTTTGCATTTCCTGAGGCCAGTGTTAACTAGCCTTTATGAAATTGCCAGTTTAAAACTTTCAGTGGGGTCTTTCTGGTAAAAGCAATTTGATTTTTTTTTTCAACCTTATAATCTGTCAAAGCAAAAATAACTGAAATGTTGATTTAAATCACCTTCTTGAATAACCACAGAATAATTCCCACACTAACTTTGGACCAGGGCAGTATTTAAACTTGCAGTTCAGAGCATTCGTTAGTATGGTTACAGTTAGAGGACCATTTACCAGACTGTGCGGAACAGGAGAGAACATTAAAATCAAGCTTCACCTAACAGCAATGTTTATCATAGTTGAAAATGTAGGTTGGCTTTATACAGCTTACAATGAACAATATTTAAACCCATTGAGGAGGTAATGTTTGCATATACCCAAGACAATTTTGGATGACCTTTCTGAGAACTGTAAAAATAGCTTCCCACCAAATTCACAAAAAAAACACACTGTTGTACAAAAACAAAAACAAACAAAAAAAAACTTTCAGTACCTCCAACCTTTTTTCTTGATGATATTCCCCAATATGACCTCAGCTCTAGAAAACATAAACACAATACCTCATTATTCACAGCACCGCGTAGGCTTTGTGCAAACAAAAGGCCATGTAACGCATTATACAAACTGACAGGCCCGTGGCAAACACGACTCATCTTTGAAGTATGTGAAGGGCACTGCAGAGTATACAATGGAACAGCATGCTTCAATTCACTCTATATATTCACCGGCTTCCTTAAAGATGTACTTATAGTATTTTTATACTGCTCTGAAGGACACAATTTAATTAGCAGACAACTTTTTTTTAATTAAATTTACATTGACATAAAAATTCTGGATATTGCATTTTAATCACATTCAGGGATATTCAGGATAGTTCCCATCTACTAGGATACCCAGTGGGTTTAAAAACTAAATCAAGCAAGTCTAATGGTTTGTTTCACAGAACACAATTAGCACTAAACCTGAACAACCTCAGTGGATTGACAGGGGCAACCCCCCGCACTGCTAGCAAACATCTTACACAGTGCAAGAGAGCCGGGCTCATCGGCATTCATGGATTTTGAGCTTTTAACCTCATTTCACTGACATGTGAAAGAATCCGAAATATTAAAGCTTTTGCTCAAAACAGCCAACTTCCCAACATTTCAGTGTGTTAAACATACCTTTGTCAAGGGGAAGTGTGTTTGAAAAACAGCAGAGGTACTTGTATGGTTTTGATGCCATGGCAACTATACTCACTTATTTCTATTTCAATCTATTAATGTGTTTGTGATGTAATTTAGTGTATTGTTTGTGATGGAACAATCTACTATTCCTTTCTATTTAAACCTTCAGGAATCATGGTATTGAGTCTATGTATCCATTTATTTTCCTTTATTCTTCTGTATTGTACAATATCTAATTTTATTTCTTCTGAAACTGCAAATCGTAGGTCATTCATGTTATGTACAGTTTTTGCATTTGTATTTTTTTATATATACACAGTATATTTAAATATATTCAAGGACGATTAAAATCTCGAATAATTTTCAGATTTTCAAGGTTAAACCGCTGATGTGATGTTTATTAAAATAAGCCAGGCATGGTCTGAAGTTTGCTGTTTAAACCAGCTTTTAATGATGTTGCCCACTTACTTGCCAGCTGCATAGACCTCTGCTGTATCAAAAAGATTGACTCCGTTTTCATACGCGATTGTCATTAGCTGTTCGGCCACCTGTAAAAAGCAACGAGTAAGTGATTGTTGAGCTCTTTTGAACGGAGAATCCTGATTCATTGATTCTGAGCAAAACCGAGATTGATGCCCTGCTGCATTGAAAGTGCTCCAATCTTCTTTCTCTTTTTGAGCAACAGGAATCTATTACCTCACAGCCATGACCCCTGAGCAATGCGGACATGAAATATATTGGTTTAGATCAGTTTTTATGATACAGATTATTGCGAAGATCCTAAGTGAATTTGTTGCGTGACTCTAGCATTGTATTTGCTTGGAATTGAAAAATAAAACCTTAAACCAAATTCGATACGTACACCCTACAGACAATCAATTTATAATACACTTCCTATTCTGGTAACAATACATGGTACCAGGTCTCCCAAGTATTAAGGCTCATTTGTCAGAGGAAGGCTTATACCAATTGGAAACCTTTCTTGATGATAAAGACCTAGATAATTTAAACTATCAGAGAAGACAGATAGATCTTAAATAGATCAAATGCAGGTTGTAACACTTGTGTTTTACATAAACAATGTTAACTTATTCTTCTACAAAACATAATTGTCATTATAAGAGAAATTGAATCAATTTTCTCCTCATCTGCCTTCAACACCTTTCTTTAATGTCTATAGCAACCAAGCCCAAGTTATATTGCGTGCCTGATTAAAGTAGAGTCTGAATAATTTGAGACTAAGGCCGTACACTAATCTCTATTGCTCAGTGTTGTAAAGATTTATCCTGTAGTTAAGTCAGTAACACGAAACATAAAGTGCTTCAAAAAACAAACCGGAACCTGAACAGGTTTGTGTTCACAATATAACCAAACACACAGGAAACAGGATGTTCTTATTCATTTAAATTGAGTGTGTGAATGTGTGTGTGTGTGTGTGTGTGAGAGAGTTTGTGTGCTACGGAGGGAAATAATCCGAAATGAGATGACTGGACAATGTACAGTACAGTACATGCAAATCTCTCACTCACTCTCTCAAGATACGTGTTTTATGGAAGGAGAAGTAAACACACACTTCTATAGTACACTTCTATACAAAGAGTTTTCCAAGTCTTCGTCTATTTTGAATAGACTGCACGATTCATTCTGTTATAAAGAAAGCTGCACTGCAACAGCCCAGTGAGCTAGTTCTTCATCATCGCGCAGTGGGAGTGTGTGCGCTGGATGTAAATTCAATTAATGCAACAAACTGCAGAGGAATCTTGCCTGGAGCAATATTCCCAACTGCTTATGGACCCAGACTGACACTGTGCAACCATCTGCATATGAATCTAGCTTCCAGCTTAACTAACATCACCATATGATCCTGACTTATAAACAGCTGTTAGCATACCTTCCTGAGCAAAACACTAACAACCTGAGTTCATACTACTGTATACTGGCCAATGAATCTAAAGGAATGATTTATTTTATTAATTAATTTATTTATTTATTTATTTGCACACAGAAGGAGAAATAAAATTGCAGGGGTGAAATCTGAATTTTTTTTAAATTTTTTTTTTTTTTTAAATGAAACCAGCTAATTAAAAGCAGGTTAAACCCGACCCCTACAGCTAAGAAATACAGGTTAACCAAAGACTGACCACAGGTAAGTGTTTTACTGATACTTTAGTAATGTAACAAGCATGTAAACGATTTTCTGCAGGCCATTGAATTAGGGAAGTGACTCACAGCTGGATGGTTTAAGATTCTTTTCACGGTGATGATAATCACACTTACCCGTTTTGTCAAAACAGACATTTTACATATTCCTGTTCAGACACAGGGCACGTCCAAATCAATGAAAAGGTAAGCCCACTATCCAGAGCTCAGGGCTTTTGGACCTTCTCATTACAATCATATTTAATACCACTAAATACCATAGAATAGCTTGTTAAAAAAAAACAAAAAACTGTACGCTGACACAGAGAGACTGTTAGTTGATACCAGTTCACAGGATTCATATTTTTACAAGATTATTTGATTCCAGCAGCTGTTTCCAGTTGTGTGTGGCGTCTGTTAGATATACAGAAAACATCAAAACATATTAAGCCTTTTAAAATGTATAAATTATAATTTCGCTCTTACCTCGTCTGAAATCTGACCTCCAAATGTAACCCAAGTTCCTTAAAAAAAAATAAAAAAAAATAACTGTGGTTAATGCTGGGTATTTTTGTTTTCATATTATGTAACAATAGATGATGCTATGCTTATGCATTTATGCATCTGTAATGTTTTGTTGAAACAAAAGGCGGCACCTTACCTTGGTTCCAATTTTAAATAGTATCATATTCAATTACTGGCTCTTACGGCAGCATACGCAATGTGTTCTTTTTAGCAATTTACCAGATTTGCAAGAATCTTTTATTTCAATGCATTAAAAAATGATCTGTAAAATCACACTCCCTTTAACATCTGTATTTGGACAACTTTCTAGGGGGATAGGGGAACACAGCTGGGTGCTGTTGTACTGGGTTATGCTGGACTGTGGCCCTACAGTTTTTTAGTCCTTTACTCCATCAGTTAAGTAACACTGAGCCCCTAGAGGACTGTTTGATTGAACAGAATCCAAATTGACACAGCTGTAATGGAAGGGACTTCCCAAATGTTCAGCTTTGAGGGAATGCAATCACAGCTGATAAAGAGCTATTTTCCTTACATCTTGAAATAGATTTACAAATGGTACACTACAAAAGTGCATTACTAGAATATAATAGTTTTTCATATCCTCTGGCTCATGTCGTGCTGATGTGCACAAAGATGATATTTTATAGGACATGCTTGTCTCCCAGGGATGTCCTGCCCCATCTTGGGCAAGGATGTTGGCATTAATCTAATTGTGGTCTGAGCTACCAGGACACATCCATTTTACTGCTCTTGTCCTCACCCACTCGCAACAAGAATATTGCATTAATAGCCTATTCATTTTAATATAATATGCCCACTGAAACAGACTAAACTCCAGTTGGCTGGCTTGATGTTTGTGACAAGACTTTCACAAACTGGCCTTTCAATCTATTAAACAATGTTGCTTTGGAGAACCCACAGCTGTTGGGTGTTGTCTGATTGTGGCTGGTTGTACACAGTTCGTTTTTAAATTAATATTATTAAAAATGAATTGACATTATACTGAAATCTTACGAGGTTTGTTAATATATACAGTGAAGGTTCCACACTGAAGGTAAAAGCTACAAACAGCAGGTGTTTTGAAGGAATGGAGAAAACCTAGAACACAATGCAATGATGGGTTTGAATTGAGAGAAAGGTTACTGTGCCGTGATGCTTAAGACATTGTAGATTTGTTTTCATTTCATGTCTCTGATGAAGATTCTTGTTCAATGATCCCCAAGGGTCTATTTTGTTATGCAGACTAATTTATTGTGCTTTTCCCTCTGGATTAAAGTCTGACTCCAAAGATCTGGCCGAGCTGTACAGAACTGAATCAAGGTTTCAGGTTGTGCTCAGTCATGCTTGCTGCACAAATAAACTGGTGTAATATTCAGGGACTTCTTTTTAATGCATTTCCACTCAGCTGAATCAATATTTTGTGCTTTAAGCTGTGTAGGACATTTTTAATAAGAGATTCAGATTGAATTTTCATTTGAATTTATGCTATGTTTTGCAACACAATCAATCAAATTGGAATTTGAAAGAATAATAATAAAAAAACACATATAGGTCCAGGATAGTAGGGTCATTTTAACAGCACCTTGACTGTGTAGAAAGAGCAATAAATCTTAAGTGATAAAATATATGATCTTACTTCTTATTAGAATTAGCTGCATGGTCCCCAAGCAATGAAGAGCGAATATTAATATTGCTAATCCTTATAAATGGAGTGAGATGAGTGTCTGAAGGAATCCTAATACAAGGTTGCTTTGAAATTGTCATTGCCAAGGGTCCTATATTATATCATAATAGCTCTGAGCTGTCTTCTCTGCATTCAACCCTGAAAAGGGATGGGATGGCTTAGCCTCATGCATTACAGTCACCCACACTAGTTAGGCGCCAAGCTTGATCAGACACCGGCAGGGCTGGCTTTTATCCACCAGGGCTGGCCAACATTTGCAAAACTACAAGGTCCTAGGCATAAAGAGGCATATGGCTTGGTGGTGGTGGTAAGAGTTAACATGAAGAATCTGACCTTCCGAACCCTCAATATCCTCTTACCCGGCAATCTCTGGAGGCCACTGCAATGCAAAGCCAGCACTGCCTCAGTCTTCAGGCCATTGCACACTGGATCCGATAACGCATCCAAATTTAAGGTAAGTCTAAACAGAAAAAAAACGATCATGCGCATTCCCTATTGCACCTTGCACACTGAGTCCGTAATTGTCGTACGACGGTGATGCGTCAATATTGGAATCAAAACAAGTTCGATTCAATCTGTCAACAATAGAATTGACCAATGAAAAACGACTGGAAGACACGTGGGTTCTTGCAGTACCCTGAACAAAATGGAATATCTAATTGTGTGCGCCGCCAAACAAAAATGACTTTATGATAAATCTAACAAAGATTACAAAAAAAGAACACATATGGAAAGACATTGCCGTGGACTTGGGCATGAATGATATGTGTTATAAAACATGAAAATGTGGATTTTGGGCAGTATAGGTTATTACAAGCGTATATGTCTTATTTCAATTATTTGTAGTCGAGGAAGTAAAGACACAATGGCCTAACCTGGAGAAACATATCAGAGAAAGAAGCGTGACAGGGCAAGAGCGGTGAGGGCTTAACAGTCAGAAAAGAGCACCAGTACATGACAGTGATGGAAAGTATTTCTCATTGCTAGCTTCCCAACATATATATATATATATATATATATATATATATATATATATATATATATATATATATATATATATATATATATATATATATATATATTGCGCAACAACATTATTGTCGTCTAGTAGAAACGTAATCATTTGCAAACGTAATAATTAGCAAGCAGTCTCAAGTCTCTGCTCATGATTATCCTGCCGAAGCACTAAATTCAACTCAAAAGAACATCACTCTGACTAAGAGCATTGCCTTTGCTGTTGCATTATTTTTTTGTATTCCAAATCAGTGGTAGAATACTTGGCCTCTGGTACCTAACTGAATAAAGACTGGTTTACAATGACACTCTTAATCCAAGCGTCCCTGAGAGGCAGCTCCTGACAGATCGCACCCTCCTCCCCTCAGGCTCAAACCCACGTCATGTTTAAGAACCTTTAAAGCTAAACACAAATGCCCTGCAACTTGAAAGGTTTAGGAATGAGGTTTGAAAAAGCAGTTATTATTAGCATTTAGTGTGTGTGTGTGTTTTTAATATGCTTCACCTTGAAGTATGCTACTTAGTCTCAGAGGTAATATGAAAGGTACCTTAAGACTTAGCAGGGGCGTAGCTAGGAATGGAAATGTGGGTGGGTCCCAACTTCGGGTGGACGGGCAAGTACCAAAGGTCTGACGTTACAGGAAAGAGTTTACATTACAAACATGATTTAAATCGATTAAAACTCTGACTACATCAAATATCTCCCTGGGGTTTGAACAGAGCAAAGTAGCCAAGACTGAAAATGTATGGTGCCGAGTGAAACAAGGCGAATTTTTTTTTTGCAGTTTATAACAGTAGCTGAATGTATACACTACAAATAAAACCTACAGAAACAAACACTGTGCACAATAATTGCAAAAAAACTGTTTCATTTGCATTTGACAAAAAAAAGTGCAAACACAAACTAAAAAAAATCCCCAAACAAAAAAGCTGTATTTTTTTTTCTTAGCTGTATTGTAATTTCTTAACTTCTTATCTCTGTAAGTCGCCCTGCATAAGGGCGACTGTCAAGCAAAAATTAAAAATCAGGCTAAGCTCCTGCTGCCTTCAAACCAAAACTAAAATCTTATGCTGAGAATACCTCGTTTCCAGCTAAATATGGCTGCTTTCTTTTTCACTGCATTGTCGCTTCATTATATCTATTTTTACAGTTATGTTACGTCTATAATATGATAAGGAGTATTTTTTGCATATAACTCCTCCCATGTGTATGATGCATATGACAAAATATTTAAGACAGAAAACTCCCAACCAATATATCCCCCATGTAAACCATTTATAATGTTTGAAGCAGACAAAAAATAAAAGGTACTTGCATATATTCGCAGTGAACGCACTTTAAAAAGTCAAACAGGCATCTTCACCAAACCAGCGAGAACACAATATTGCATTTTAGTCAGTCAATTACTTACCATTGTATCAGTATACTCTTGTCTCCGCTCCACCTTACACAGGATAAAGCGTTGGAGCTTGGAGTTATATAGACATGATGACACTCCAGAAAATCGCACATATCTCCTCAAAAGGACAGCAATTTTAAGCTACCAGTATTTGTCAGCATTCGCACAGCTGTCTTAATCCTGTTCACTGTAGCCTTTCTATTAAACTAAACTCTTAAAAACAGATTAATTCAGAATATGACTTTCCCAAAGTCAAGCTCTGCATTTGCTGATCAGTGCCTAATTATTCTGTCGACGGATTTGAATGAACACAAGATAAATTCCAAAATGCAGTGCAGAATACAAAAAAAAGATGTTTCATGCAAGAACTCTCAACACATCTGCTACATTATTATTATTTTTTTTTTATAGAAATGATGAATGTCGTACCAAGAGCAAAGACAATGAGATTTCAGAGCAATATTTTATTTGTCAGTACCCACAAGGTTCTCTTGACAGGCTATCGACCCCTGTCTTGAAAAAAGGAGTGTTTGTGCCACATTTATCGCCAGTTAATCTCTTTCTATCTGTTTTCCATCATTCTCTTTTGCAGGTTCAAATGCAATAATTATTTGTTTTTAATATTTAACAACCAATCCTATCATAATAATGTTCTTACTGTACTGATAGCTCAGCTGGGTTCTGTCAAGGAGGTTTATCACAGCACAAACCATTAAAAACAAAAACAAAAACTATGTTTATTGATTTTGTAATGTAAACACAAGTACATTTATGTACAGCAATCAGCAGTGTTTATCAAATGAGCAAAAATAAAAGATTTTCCTGTGCATCTCCGGAGTGTGAATTAAATATTTTCTAGTTTAAGGAATTGCCCGACATCCCTAACCCAATGGATATGAGAGGGTGGGGCAGCATGACCTAACTAATTAATCTGCTGGAGCTAAAACAAAGTGTGAGTCCTCTAGTTGTTGATTAATCTTTTAAAATGCATCTTTTTAAAAAAAAACATAGGAGATCTCTTTGCTGTTTCTATGTACTGTATATGCCACTGCAGTGTTCCATTACTGCATCTGATTGACATACACCTATTGTTGAATATCTTTTAAAAAAAACCAAACAAACACATACACAAAAAATCCAAATATCTGCTTATTCTGTCATATGATTTGGTGGCTGTTGTTCCACATGGTTATCTACAGTATGAAGTGTGCAGTTCAAGTATTCTGCATAATCCACTATGCTGTTTTAATTGGGTAGTGAGGTGTACCCGAAGGCTGTGCAGTCAGGCATGTTATACACAACATGATGTACAGAACATTATGCTGCTTCTGGAAACCCATCTGAAAAAACTCTTCTGTGTGTTACAGCCAATGATTAATTATCTTAAGGATGTTGATTCCCTTGTGGTGCGAGGCATCTCTGGGAGAGGTACAGCTGTGTATTTGAAATGTTTTCCCAGCTATCTTTTAACATCTAGGCACCTAAGGAGCTGCTTTAGATGTTGTAATTAATTTTGATTTTTCAAAATGCGGTGTTTCATGTGAATTTTAGTGGTCATGAGTTAGTTTATTGGCTGGCATCGTAAGAGATTCTCCTCGCATTTATCAGCAACCAATCATGGGTAGCTATGCTTGGTTTAAAGCACTTTTGACACATGTGAAGGCTATTTAACCCAGGGTTTCCCAATTCTGGTCCTGGGGGACCCCTGTGTCTGCAGGTTTTCATTCCACCTGAGTTCTCAATTACTTAATCAGACCTTTAATTGAACTAATAATGTGCTAAATTAGACCTTTTTAATCGTTCTCAGCACCTAAAAAGTTGCCGATTTAAAGTTACTTATAAAATTGTAACGTTAACTTGAAATCTTCAACTGTTTAAAAACTGAAAATAATTAAAAAGGTCCAATTAAGCTAATGAATAGTTCAGTTAAGGGTTCAATTAAGTAATTGAGAACTCAGTTGGAATGAAAAGCAGCAGACACAGGGGTCCCCCAGGACCAGGACTGGGAAACCCTGACTAACCAACCCTGCCACCTAGTCTACAGTAGTGGCTTATTATTTTCTGCTCATCAAACTAAAATCTCCAAAAATCTATAGTTACATGGAAATGGAAGAAACGGCAATCAATTTAATTGCTGCATAGTGAGATATCCATTAATCTGCTATCTTGCTTTTTTGCTCTTCAGCAAACTTTAGTGGCACAATGCCCATCGGATTAAAAAACAAACAAACAGAGAGCCAAATACAACAATGACCTGTCAGTCAATTTAATCTAGATAATCGAAGAGTATAATGGCAGACGTAATAAGCTAGAAATTGTTACAGATTGTTACCCAAGCTTGCATATTGAAGGGTGGGTGTGTGGGGGCGGTGGGGGATTAAATACACTGTTCACAAGCTACTGTACTTTGATTTCTAATTTTTTTTTTAGTTCATCTGGGATTTAACCTTATGCTTTGGGAATGCAATTCGCATTTTGAAAGCTCTGAATTGATTACACTTTCGGTTTTCAAGTAGGATATTTTCTAAAATAAACGCTGAACTCGCTAGTTTGCTCAACCCCGAGAGATCGACACCAGATTCCCTATAACCTTTACCAGTGGTATCGTGTTCAAATAAAGCAATTAAAAAGGTTCATTAGTTTTAAACTAAATGGGCCATGTTTCTTACAGGGGGGAATTTAGGCACACTTACACCATTCAGCCCTGAATTAATTAGGATTACTTTAATTCTGTGCGCCACAAATCATTTAAATTAATTTTACTCACCGAGACCCAAACACGATACTCTAAGTCCTGATTTCCCCAGATTCCTGCAAAAAGGAGAGAAAAAAAAGTTAGAAATATAAACCTCGCTTGCCTGTGCAAAACATTTGAATGCAGTTAATGCATTGTGGGCAATTAAATGTATTGATGTCAGGGGTACTGACTTATACAACTCAATACAAAAATCAATTCCATCCTATCATATTTAGAATAAATGTAATTTTCCATTTTAAGCTGTGAACAATTTTCTTTCTGTAATATAGCCTACTACCTACTGTGTCAGGTGAACATTTGCGAAAATTCAAGGCAGTTCAATATAAGAGTGTGGCAGACAGAAGTCTTATTGCTAAGATTTGCAACTTTATTGAGAGTCATTATTCAGTATTCAGCCTATTAATTTATGAGATTCCATTAAACAGATTTGAGACAACCCATGTGGTTCATATAAATTAGGCTCATAGACTGTGTTTTTTTGGATAGACACTTACCAGTCACGGAAAAGGTAGCACTGGCATGGCCATTTGTGGCACGCACCAGTCTCTGCATATCCGGTCCATTGTTTTACTGCTAGTGATCAAACTATCACTGTCTTTTACTTTGAGTTAGTCTCTATACAGATGGAAATTAATGCTCACTTTCTAGCTCATAACTCCTAAAAATGAAGAACATCTATTTTAGATGATTTTTCTGATTGGTAATGCCATATTAAATCACTTCTTTGAATATATGAGTTGTGCACTATCTTTCTCTGGGGGAATCTGCAGTCGGGTAGTTTAAGGTAATAGCCACTCTGCAAAGGTATTATATAGCTGCAGTGCACACTGGTGCATGTCTTTGAAAAGCTGTGTAGTAGTAGGTAACTAGATTACACTGGAGTTAGTTTATTGGATGTGCCGATACCTACAGCAAGACTGCTGCAATTCATCTTTTAAAAAGTAAAGAAACGACAACTGAGATATAAAAACGTTAGATTACGGATGTAACCCTGGTTCCCTGAAAGAGAAGACAACCAACAACAATACTTTTGGGATATGCCTGCCACAGGTCAGGTATTTACTGAGCATTTTATGTCAGAGCCCCACCGGGGAGTGACGTCCTCGGTCCCGCCTACCGAGGGATTAAGTAGTCACTCCACAGAGATGGCGTTCTCTTTTGCATCGAACATGTGAATGCAGGTGATGCGACCTCGCAAGATTTGTTGGTCGTCTTCTCTTTCAGGGAACCAGGGTTACATCCATAACCAATCGTTCCCTTTCAATTCGAAGACGATCAACAATACTTTCGGGAAAGTATATCAAAGCCGTCGCAAGGGAGCGTGGAGACAGCAGATGAGGGACGTCTCGCTACCATCAAACTAATGTTTGTGGTGCGAGCGTGCAACCTCAAGGACCCTTAGAGAGATATTTCAACTCTATGGAATATATAGGCTCAAACAGGGCCTTAGTGAGAGCCTCCAATACCACGTCTAGTCTCCACTCGGTTAGGACGTCCTTTCTAGAAGGACGTAACCACCCTTCAAAAAACGTGTCACCAGGAAATGAGTGCCTGGGGACACTGAGTCAATGGGGACATGGCATGCAGATATGGCTGCTAGGTGCACTTTCAGCATGAAGGGGGATCAACCCTCCTCTAGCAGGTCTTGCAGAAACTGTAAAATGATTGGTATAGGGCAATAGATGGGGTCATGACCTCTGGCCATACAGGTATTGGCGGGAATGCGTACAAGAGCGTCGACACCTAGTGGACCACTGCAACAGTGGAGGGAGAATCATAGTGGGCAGTGAGTCGTCTCTGCCGTGGCAAAGAGATAGACTCTGGCTTTCCTGAAACGTGCCAAATGTGCTCTACGACCTGAGGGTGGAGTAAGCCATTCTGACGGGGAGGACCCTCTCCAGCGACCCAACCAGGACCCACGGACTCCTCTGCCTGCCCAGACCATACCCTAGTTGGATGCGTCCTTCTTCACCATCTGACGGCTGTGGACCACTCCCATCCTTATGCCTTCGCGCAGGCGAGAGGCTTGCCTCCACCAGCGCAGGGCTACCCAGCACACACTAGACATGGTCAGCCAACGGTGTTTGTCACGTTTGGGATGTAGCCAGAAGGTATTGACCCAGAAAGCACTGACCCACGCTTGAATTGGGCTCATATGGAGTAACCCCAGCTGGATGGCTGATGAACTCAGCGAGCCTCCTGCATAGGGCCCATGGCTGGGACACTGCGCAGATTGAACAGAGCGTCTCATCCCCTAAGATGGAGGAGGAGTGCTGCATACCCAGGCACTTGATACAGAGTTGATACGGTGTTTGTCCTCTGGGGGAAGCATCCCTCCGCAGGACGTGCAAGAACGGAATTTCGACATCTTGACGTGCCGGGGCAAAGCACCTTTGCACGGAGCGTCTGAGCACTAAGGGTGCCTAAGCACCAATGCACTGAGGTACTGAGGGCACCAAAGCATGGAGTGTCCAAGCACTGAGGGTGCCGAGGCACCGAGGGCACGAAGGCACTGATGCAGGCAGCATCAGTGCACCGAGGGCACCAAAGCACAGAGGCTCTGGGGCACTGAAGCACAGAGTGTTTAAGCACGAGGGCGCCAAAGCACCGAGGGCGCAGAGGGTGAAAGCACCGAGGGTACTGGGCCGGGTGTCTAGTCTTGACCGCGTGCAGTTACACAACCGGGGAAGCGCGAAGCTTGCAGTGTTGTGGAGCACAGCCTACAGAAAGTATAGTAAGAAAAATAAAGAGAGACTTTTTAATTTTTTTTTATATTAAGGCCCAACGCACTGAGGTGGGTGGGTCAATGAATCCGTGGAGTCTACTCTACAGTGTACTGAAATCAGGCCCAGTGGAGGAAGCACACATTGTTTTTTTTAACTGCAAAGCAGAGAAAAACAAACACACACACACACACACAGCAGAAGCTGATAGGTAGGGTTTGTTTTTTTTTGGGCCGTGCACACCAAGTGGGTGGGCCGAGTCAGGCCAGCAACGTCGACTCAACAGCGGTTGCAACAGAACCGGGTCCTGGTGGAGTAATACATGTCTCTCTCTTTTCTCTCTTTTTATTTATTTATTTTTTTTAGCTGCAAAGCAACAAATACACACAAATACACAAATACACACAATACACACGCAGAGCTGTAGGGTTAAGAAAAGCAGACTACAGTCACCAGGCGATGTAGGCTGTTGATAAAAGAAAAATTTAAATGGCACACAGTTGTACAGTGTTTATAGTTCAGTCTTCAGAAGCTGAGTTTCTGATTCCAGGGAAGTGGCAAGCTGACTTCCAGCAGTAAATTGCAGGGGAACTCCAGAAAACTCGTAGGTGATAGCTCTTTTACAAAGACCCAATCATGCAAGTGGAGAGGTTAGTTATACCTACCTTACCTACCTGATTGTGAGAAGCAAAAGTGAGCGTGATCTCCGCGGAGTGACGACTTAATCCCTCGGTAGGAGGGACCGAGGACGTCACTCCCATCGGCAGCTCTGACATAAAGTGCTCAGTAAATACCTGACCTGTGGCAGGCATATCCCAAAAGAATTGTTGTTGGTATTCTTTGAATTGAAAGGGAACATGACAATTTTATAATTATAGAAACAGGACCGTGGCAAAGGCAGAGATGTTAAGGGCATAGCATCCAAAAGAGTGAAATTTTGAATTGGCCAATAGGGGGCTCCCGAGTGGTGCATTCAGTAAAGGCACTCCGTGTGGAGTGCTGGAGGTCACCGGTTCAGATCCAGGCTATTCCACTGCCGGCTGTGGATGGGAGTTCCCAGGGGGCGGCGCACAATTAGCCGAGCACCGCCCGGGGTGGGGAGGGCTTAGGTCTGCCAGGGTGTCTTTGGCTCACCGCACACCAGCAACCCCTGAAAACTGGCTGGGCGCCTGCAGGCCTGCCTGCAAGCAACCCAGAGCTGTGTTGTCCTCCGACGCTGTAGCTCTGAGGTAGCAGCATGACAATCCTGCAGAGTGAAAAGAAGCGGACTGCTGACGACACACGTTTCACAGGACTCGTGTGTTCGTCTTCGTCTCTCCTGAGTCAGCATGGGGGGGGTTGCAGAGGTGAGCCAGGCTTAAAATTGGGCATTTCAAATTGGGGAGAAAATGGGGTAAAAAAGAATTGGCGATTCCAAATTTTAAAAAAAAATAGTCTATTCCTTTCTTTCAGGAGTGAGACAGCAAAAATGTATGCCAAAAAAATCAAATGAGTGAGTCCCACTCCAAAATCTCTCCAAAGGTTTGGTTATGTGCTTGGAGGACTTCATATTGATCCATGGTCCATTAAATAAGGGAGGTGCCCTCTAAAGAGGCCAGGCACCCAACCTCCTAAAAGAGGCTGTTGCAGAGGAGGGAGTGAGAAGTAATGGAATTTAAAAGCCATGATGGAGAGGAATGCAGAGAACCTATATATAGTGAGGAATTACACAGCTTGGTTAAACAATTACTAGTACTTTAATTCAGTGAGCCACTGTTCTTACCCTACAATTACACATAGCTTAAATAGAATAAGTGTTATAAGTAGAGTACTGTATAAATTGCATTTTTAATGCAACTGCCTCTCAGTTATTTAAAAACAAGAATCCGGAACTGGATTATCCAAACACATTTTATTTCGGTCTATAATTATAAGTATGTTCAATACATCCTTATGCAATTTTGCAAAGCTTTTTACTCCGAAATGTCATCTGCATTTTTTTCTGAAAAGATAAACACGCTCTTTAATGTTACAGAACTACAAATAAACAATTTGGAAATACTTAAGTGCCCTTGAATTCAATTCCTGGGTTGTTTCTCATTCAGAAAACAACAAGAAGCCCCCCCCCCCCAATGTGTGTTGCCAGAAGAGTTCTGAGAATTGAGTGTCGAATTTGCTACTAGAAAATGTTGGTTTAACAGCAGCATTTCCAGCACCACAACATGGGAATGATTGCATGGTAGCGAATGGGGTCCATGGTGTGACAAAGAGCAATACACTACAGATTGCATTCATTTGCTGAATTATAATTGAAATCTGAAATCTCACTGCTTGACATTAAAGGTCAAAGGTGCAGGCCCAATCAGCTGGGAGTGGGGTGACATGATCCATCTACCACCCTATAAATCAAACTCTCATCTGAGACAAGGTCATTCATGTACATCCATGCTTTTACGAAATAGGTATCTTCAAATGCAGTCAATTATATTATTGGGATAAAATGATTTCTTGACAGGAGAAGGCAAATGGAAAGAGATCTATTCCCCTGAAGTAAAACTAGGTTTCTAGCCCACTGCAGCTTGATGGCATACGATTATTAAACAGCATAGCGTTGAGGGGAGATTTAGACCCAAGACCCTGAGGTCGGAAGACGAATGCTCTGTCAGATTGGCTAAAAGAGGTTCCTCCACAGTAAATGCTGTTTTGCTGTCCCTCTCTCTTCCTGCTAAGATCGCACCACTTTGCATTACAAGGTTTTCTTGGGTACCACTGTAAGGTGAACATGTCATTACCTTTCTTGTCCCATGGTTATACTATGCATTTACCATAATTTATCCTGGCTTGCCATGTTTATTAATATGCTTTACTATACTTCGCTATACTTCGCTGGTCTTCACAATGCTTACCTGTGCTTTATTACACTGTGCTTTCACTATGGGACATTTGGATAAGAGTAACTGGGGATTGCCTACTGCACACTCTATACTTTAAATCAAGTGTTGCAAATGAGGCAAGCCCTGACCCTCTGAGCACCGACCTGTTTTCTTAAAGGGGCATATCAATCTTGCTACATAGAGATATTAAATATCCCTGCGAGTGTACAATGTCAATATCCATACAATGTATAGGTAACTGTTCCTCGTGATCAGTCCACACAAGCCCCTCGATCACTGGGACTTGCTGAAAGCAGCAGCAGCACCAGCAAAACACACAGCAACAGACAATACAGGAGGCAGAGAAATTAGGATTTAAAAAAAAACACCAGACCAGACCAACCATCAAAGACCACTTTGAGCCATTTTTTGTTGTTGTTGTTGTTGAAGCCATCATGTCAACTCGAGTGATCAACATCTTGCGAGTAAGAGACTTAAATGGTAGGCATTTGAGTTGAATGGGACTCAATCCCCTTGAGTAGTATTCATGACATCAGTGAGAGAAAGAACCTGTTAACTCTTATTATAATCAAGCTCGTTGGGGCGTCAATGCTTTATTTTAAGCTTTAAAAAATGAAATTACCTTGCAAAGATGGGTTCAATTGATCTCAGGAAGCAACTCGTTACAGTATATTACTTTTAAGTGCAATACAACCTGTCTCTTCTGGTTTTAAATTTAAACAGTTATGGCCAAAGGTTTTGCATCACTCTACAGAATTAGCTAATTTTGCTTCATAAAGTCGAATGAAAGCTGCTGAATAATTTTAAGTTAACATACTGAATTACATACCGATCTGTAATTTTCCATATACTTACTGAAAAACTGACACAAATTAAAAAATGTGACATTTCAAAATTTAACCTGAAATACTGTGCTACTATTATGGCTTCCAGTAGAATTTTGTGATATCATTTTGTAGTTTCTTTGATTACATTATGTTAAATAAAATATCTAAATTATGTTCATTATGTTTTTTTTTTCTTTTAATTGTGCTTCAATCCTGAAATTCTAGGTAATGTAAAAGTTTTGACGGACATCTTGGGTCTTTTTCTACCAAAAATGGGGGAACAACTCTGCATTAGGCCATGTTGGTTCACTGCAATGTATTCTCACTTATCACATCTAAAGACACAGCCTGTTCCAGACATTTTCTCCCAGTATAGCTTTTAATACCTAAACCTGAAAAAGAAAACAAACAATTTATTAAGGGTTTCAAATGTGTATTTCTTTATTATTATTATTATTATTATTATTATTATTATTATTATTATTATTATTATTATTATTATTATTATCAGAAACATTGTAGCTGCATTGGTATGCAATATGAAATCCCTTAACCTTCTGAAGTGCTTTCATGTAAAGTTTGAATTGACGACTAAAATAGAACTTGTCATGATACGTCATCTCAAACTATCAAGTCATTCAAGCGGATGGATCTGTTTGACTGTTTTGACTCAACAGTTTAAACTCAGTCAATGATAAAAAAAAAAAAAAAGAAAATTGATCTGACATAATCCTAATTTGGACTCAGGGTCACACAAATACTGCAGGCACATTTAATTGAGTAGGTTGGCATAACATAGATATTAAATTATGTTGAGTTAAAATGTGACCTGAAACAAAATGAATACTGACACAACGATGGTATATCTACCTATCTACTGCCATGGTAGATCCAAGCTAAGTACTGTACATAACTCCTTACTCTGCCATGGTAGATACAAGTTCAGTCTTACTGTTAATTAGTAAGTAGATTCCGTATTCCATGTTTCACGCTGAAATGAGTACTGTGACCTCCATAAAGCTTTAATTCATATATCATGTGCCTTGGAAGAAAGTGTATCCTTTGATGTTAACAGTATTCATATATTGTACTGTAGTCATAATACATTCTGGGACAGCTATTTTTCAGCCTGGTATTATCTTACTAATATTATCTTGATAAAGTAATACAAACTGTGTTGGTGTTAATGGTTTTCAAATAGGACATGTGAACATGAAAACTACTAGGAAATCCGATGCAAACTAATGAAACATTTTTATAGATATTATAACCCTAAAATGATACAAAATAAGTTAGAAAGTGCTTTACAAAGCCCTTAAATTGCAACTGCATGGTAGTCATTTGTATAGGTCTGACGTGCAGTTCTGAAAGAAACACATGTTACAGCAAACTATTTTCATCTTTATTATTTGATTTCTTAGCAGATGCCCTTATCCAGGGTGACTTACAATTGTTACAAGATATCACATTATTTCTACATACAATTACCCATTTATACAGTTGGGTTTTTACTGGAGCAATCTAGGTAAAGTATCTTGCTCAAGGGTACAGGAGCAGTGTCTTCCACCTGGGATTGAACCCACGACCCTCCACTCAAGAGTCCAAAGCCCTAACCACTACTCCACACTGCTGCCCATTTGAAAACATCCCAACCTGATAGTACACTAGATTAAAAAAAAGTCTGTTTTCAAACCATGCTTTTAGACAGTGTCGTACTTTCCAGCTCATTTCACTTGGAGAGTGAAACTGTCCCCTTCACTGGCTTCTTTCCTGCCAATAAACATTCAGCTGCTTCCCCTAATGGCTGACATGCTTTCAGTCAGGAATGTGCTTTCACACAGGTGAAATGACCCAGGAACTTCAAAACTCAAACAGATAACCCGAGAATAAGGCAGCTGCTAAAACATGTTTCTTATTAAACTGGACATTTGAGACCTGTGTAGCTAATAGAAGTGCAAACTGGCTAAGATTAATGATTGCTTGGTAAACTCTAGGTAGTATATAGTACAGACTCCAAAAGCTATAGCAGATGTATCCTAGATCCTGAAAAAAAAGCATTTACAGTACATGCACGAAGCACTTTTATGTACCAGCTCTGTGTTCCCTTGAATCACATTCTTTAAATGTGAATGGAAAGGTTAATATAAAATGACATGTGGGTGTCTAACTAGGAAGGGGTATTTTTAGCATGCTTGTATAGGATTAGTTCATGTTAAGTATGCACACATCATGAGTATGGATTGGGAACATTAATAGTTGTTAGGAACGCCAGCCCTTTGAACCTCATAATTGTCGAGCTGCTTGTTTAAATAGAGGAATGCCAAATAGAGGAAGATGAAAAAACAGACAAAATCAGCCTTTACATGTTTCCAGTTTAAAACAGTTACAATATGTATAGCATTTATGTTATTAATCCTGAAGTAAGGATCTGATGTTTGCAAGAAAATAAAATGCCTAAAATGTTTAAAATGCTTATGGTTTTGATTTTCCTTTCACAAACATGCATCATCCTGTGCCTTGTAAAAATCACTTGATGTTCAAAGCACAAACCAAGATTGCAGTCAAAAGAGCCTTTCGATTTGGTAATGAAGGAATAAAATCAAGTTGGCACTAATATGCGCCATTAGTAGATTCAGCTGTAGTTTTGTAGAGCAGAAATTATTTATTGCTCGGAACTGTGAAATTCATCATTAAATTTAATGGTATTAGTCAGGATGGAGCTTGTAATACATGCATTTTACAATTGACAGCATACTTATTTAGAGGATGGCTTCTTTAGAAAAAGCCTACATCCGATGATAACAGATGGCACAACATATTGTTCAGAGAGATGCTGCATTGGGTTGTGGTGTACTGTTCTTCACAAAATCTCTGCTCCCTCAGTACAAGTATTACAAATTGCATTCATTGTCCCACCCCATTCTCTCCCTTTCTTCCATGTATATGCAATGCAAAGTTTTTGGAATCATTTCTAAATTCACATCTATTGCATGAACGTACGGTTAACGTGTCTTTTAACGTGTATTTTACCACACTAAAACTTGAATTTGGGCATTATGTTTAGGATAATACATGAATGATAGATAATTATAGTTAACAAGGTACAGCATGGTGCTCTCTGCTCAGTTCTTTTTTTCTGTAACAGTAAAGTACCTCCCTGGTCCAGAGGGTGGTACGCTAGGTAAACTCGTATTTGTTTTACTGGAATCTGAAGCTAGGAACAAGTTTAACCTAAAGCATTCTCTGACAAACTGGGATTGCACAGCTTTATACCCCACATACATTAATATAATATCTGCTAGAACAATGTGTTCAGGGTTCTTGAACTATATGGGTTTGATTAAATGAACAGCAGGTGGCTCTGTTTAATAAGAGAATTCTGTTTCTTTTGTTCAGAAATCCACATTTAGTTTGTTAAGGTTGTCATGCGTATTCATATCTGGAGGTTTTTTGATAGCATCTCTTATTTTATCATGAGACTTGCAGAGCAAAAACAACACAGCCTGAATAGAAAAACATTACTCGTAAACAAACATTATCTCCAGCTTTAAGAGCGAGTGAAAACATAATGAACTCCAAACCCTCTAGAAAAGATTCCATGATGCAATACCTTATTTAGTCAAACAAAAAAGTCACAAGTTTCTAAAGCCACAGAAAGCCTACTCTTAGGTACAATTACAAAATTGAACAGAAATATACACAGCAATCTGCCCAAATAATGTATTTTGTTGATACGCTCATTTGAGCATTGTATGGTAGTTACGATTGAATTGTTCTGTTAAGTTAATAATTATAATTCTGCTCCACCGATTCTAAATAGCAAGAGTGAATCTTTCTAGATGACATTTAATTAGTGGCTCCATTAAGGCACTGGTCTGATTCCAAGATTTCAGAGAGCAGGTGGCAACAATCCACTGCACTATGGTCCATAAATGAGGATAAGGATGCCAGGAAAGACCTTTGCATATATGAGTAAAACCATAGGATGACCTTTATTAAACTGGTGTATGAAACGATATATAAAAATATGGAACAATACAGATATATCAAAACACACCAGAGTTATTTTAGATACTGTATATAGAAATGTTCTTCTGATGTGAATAACCACGCACACACAAAAATGCGCTGCTCAACCGCCAAAGCCATCTACATTAATGCTTCGAATTTTTATAGAAAGATATTTTTGCATGTATTTAATAAGTTAATAATGAGCATGTATTTTTTGTCAGGAAAAGAATTGCTTCCTATGTGTGCAAAGAACAATGCTGATTATGCATTTCCTAATGTTCATCTCATACACTGCACAGCATAGACCCAGATGTGGGGACGATGTGCAATTTAAAAAGTTGCAGTTTAACTCTTGGCATTATTAATATATGTCTTTCATTTTCTAGCAACTGTTACTGACAGTTTAGTAGCTAGAAGTATAAACCGTGCAGTTTGAGTAATATTCCAAGGCTGGCAAATGACTGGATTCTATGTAGCGGCAGACCTAAATAGTTTTTTAGAACTAAAACATAATTTTATTGTGTACCAATGTTATGACAATCAAACACGTAACAGTGCATGTTTCTTTAGAGTTTCTTTAGAGTTTCTTTAGTGTATTTCGGTGCCGTAGTTAGATCAAATGAATAGACTTTGGTATCTACGCTGGTTATGAGTCAAATGAGTTTTGTATTTTTTATACAGGCCCCCTCAAGACTTTACTCCACATGAGAAAACTGACAAACACAAATAATTAGTACAATCGCCAGCCTCTGCTCAAGAGAACCACAGGTGTGAATTGCAGGGGGTGTTGAGATCAGGATTGAGGTACGCTTGCCGAGCTGTCAGTGGGAGTTCCGTGGATAAGGAAAAGGTTCTAATTTCAGCACTGAAGATTCCATAGGCTGACTCCTGGCAGGGGTCCCTGTCTAGATCATCAGAAACAAGTCGAAAGCCACACAACCCCCTGTCCCCCCGTCCCAACACACACCTGATCTGCATTGACCTCGCAGCCCAAAAAAAAGCTTACAATCCAGCCATTTGTATTGTTTGTCCAAGACCACGCAATTAATCTAAATATGAAGCAGTCACTTAGTAACACTAAAAGGACTGATGTTATTTTTTGTGAAGTGTAAAATAACTAACAGCACACTGACCGTAGAAATCAATTTATGTAACGAATCTCCTTTCCAATTTCAAATAAGCCCTTGCAAGAATCTCTCTGCAATTACAGTAGAATTGTAACAAGGGAACTCAACACATCGCATCAAGACATGTGCATCACTTGATGGACCGTTTCTTGGATTCAATGCTGCACGTTGTAAATCAGCTATTGTTAAATTATGTCACCCTCCTCAAATGTCTGCTGTGCTGTGGACACATTACTCATTTTACAGAAGACAAACAAAACAGGTATTCTTTAAGCAAAACATTCAAATCATGTTTGTGAAAATTGAACACTAAATCCATGCATACAAAGAAACAAAAAGATGTTATAAGCAGCATGCTACTTTAGTGTTGTTCTTCTGCTGATATAACTAGCATTGACTATGAAGACGCTACTGTCATCTCATAAATAAAGTACTCTAACGTCTTTTCTAGTATAGAAAAGTGCATTGTTAATGACACTGACAATGGCCAGTGTGTAATTGATTCATTTGCCTGCATGAGATGCTGGACCCTAGTCATTTACTGTAAAATGCTTAGCTGGTAATTATTAATACTAGTGATTATATGCAGACTTCCACTTTATAAGTGCTTTGAAAAGGCTTTCCTGGTGATTAGAACCAGTGAGAAAAACTAATTCTGTAAGTTCAGACTTCACAGAAATGCAAGTATAATTAGAGTCTCAGTGAGGTATTGGTAAAGGTTAACAATTGCACAAAGGGGGCTTTATTACTGTAAACACAAACTTCCATCTCTGTACCTTCTGAGTCCTGTAAAACAGCCCTGCTGAATTAGGGGACTGACAGGATAATGAGGGGGACAGAAAAGGAACAGGATAAACCTATATTGCTTCTGGCAGGATATCCCTGACCTTGTCAGAAGAAAACGACCCAATCATGTACTGTAAATGCAGCCAAGGCGTTAGAACTATATGAATCATAATATAAAGCACAAACTCTTCAAAGAGCAATCTTCCACAGACTATACAAGGAGCAAGGTTAGGTTTTGCATCGGGAGTAAATAAAAGCTTTGAATTATTTTTTTAGGGTTAAGCTTGCGGATGCAGGAGAGGCAGGAGTTAAACAATTCTGGAAGCTCCGTCTCACTCACTGGTAGAGAGCTGAGCGGTGGTATAGATTTAGATTCACATCATTATCAGCTGCGGCAGTCTTACTCAGCAACATTCGCTTATGAACACAGGAAGAATCAGCCTTTATTCTCAAAAGACAGCAAAACTAATTTGCTTTATATAAGCGTAGATACTTTTCCTTGCTACCACCTAGATACCTTTTAAATACACCTCATGGCTACTTCACAATGCAGTAACCTAGTTTTCAAACACAACATAGCTTCCTTTGACCCTGACCTCCAGACCTGCTTTCAATGATGTAGTCGTTATGTTTATTATACTACATCCTGTAAAGAACTGCTTGCAGCCCTGCAATTCATTTGTCAGATCTGATAAGGACCCTGAATTTAAATTAGGCAGTAATTGATACCCTACATTCACCTCATCTTAATTGCTTTGAATCTTGTGCTCCAGTGCTTTGTTCCTGGCTTCAAGAGCATCTCTAAACCCATTTGCTTCAGCCTCAAAGGCTGACCTCCCTCTCCTCCTCCACCCACCACCATTTCAATTACTGTACAATGCTTCATTTCACTTAAAAGAATGGTTTTCCATCTCAGGTATAGTTCACGTACAAGAAATGTTGAAGTTCTTCAGTGAAAGATTCATATTAATGTGTCAGATGTTAGATTGCATTGTAGCTCCACCATTCGATCACCAAACTTGTGGGCAGGTGATCTGAACCTTCGTGGGGTTTGAAATCAGCTTGTTATCTTACAACATCTAATACAGTGCTCCCCCTATATAAGGCAGCCCTTTGTACTGTGGAACAGGTTATAAGGCGGTACGGTCATGGCTGCCATTTGCCCCATAATGCCATTACACTAACACTAGTATTCTCATTATAAGGCTCCCGACTACAGCATTATAAAGGGCGCGCACTGTATATCGTTAAAGCAGTAGCAGTAAGAATCTTAAAGTAACGTCATTTGATACAAACTCGGATACCAAGACATTTCAGATTGCTATATCACATCAGGACTACTATACGTTCTAATTTGTGTATGTTATATATTATGTCATTTACATCTTATATCTGCTAGTTCACCACAGCTACCAGAGATTACCTGTTCTCTAGACTGATCTCCTTTCTTCCACTGGTTTCTAGCTATTACCTCACTCATGCTTCTCTCTCCATTAGTACAGACTACAAGTTATTTGCGTTTTTACTCTCTCTCTCATTATTCCAAAGTTGTAATGCTAAGTCCAACCTTCAGATAACATTGTCAGTTATTTTGACACAGCTTCTGTGACAGTGGAGATGAACGTGTGCTGGCTGCACTTCAGAAAAGAGGCTGAAAGAGACTCAGGACGTACTCAAGTTGGATGCTAAATACAATACCTTTTTTTTTTTTAAATGAAAGCCTGCCATCATCAAATACTTCTTGAGTAGCAGCACATTATATAAGTGAATCCTATGATGTATTAGTTTAAGACTTCCCTTCAAGCACTCCTTCCCCAGAGCTTGGTTTAACCCTTTAACCAAAACATCTTTATTTAAACCAACTGGTTAAGGTTTTGTGGTTTTATGTATGTTTTTATATACAGTATTTTCAAACCCAATAGACATTTTCAAAGCCCTCTCCACAAATGCAAACAAAATCCACTTAACAGCCCAGGACTTGTTGACAAAGCTAATGCAGTATTTGAAATCAAGCTCTCATGTATTAATCAATATTGATTTATTTCCAAACCCATTTCCAGAGCATTGTCTCATCTATCAGGTTTGCACACCATGTTCAGATTGACTTGTGTGAATTTCCCTCCCAGAGGAAAGAAGAATTCAGTGATGCTCTTTGACTCTGTTAGATGTCGTCTGCAGAGTTAGGGGGAAGATATATACAACAAAACAGAAAAGACAAGACTTCAGCCAGGAAGATATTCAATATGGGAGATGAAGACATCAGTACACGTGATGCGGTCTTGTCAATGGCACACAACGATTAGGTCCTCACTGCTCAGGGAAGTGGCTAAGGAGACAGCAACTTGAGAATTGACAGCTGCTGGTAAGATAGAGCGAGGGGGGAAATACCAAATTAACCACCTAGTGACAAAATCATCCTTCTACTTTTATTTATTTTTAATGTTAACCTTCCCCATGGAGGAGTATGGAAAAATCTTTGGGGACGTGGAACAGAAAAAATAAATACTGTAAAAAAATTAATAAATAAAAAGCAAAGTGGTATCAGAGTAAATAATATAAACTATATTAGAGACCCAACAACAGCATATAGTGAAAAGAAACTAGATAAAGCTTTTGATTTATTGTGGCAGAACAAACCAATGGACTCCCACCTCTATTACTATTGCTTCAAGTATTATTGCTGCTTCCGCACTGACACACACCGCCCTGGGTACTTGAAACTAATTACAGCATTAAGCTTTTGAACTGATTAGGCTTACAAAATGAGGATTATCTTGATATATTCATTTTACAGCTCAGCCATTTTTAGCATATGGGTAACCACTTTCATCTAATTTATCCAAAAATAAGGCAAAAATAAAAATCTAACCTTTCATGGCAAACAAACATTATTTATATCTCAATAAGGTTTGGGGATGTGTGTGTGTGTGTGTGTGTGTGTGTGTGTGTATGTGTGTGTAATATTTTATTCATCAAATATATTAAGAAACAAAGACAAAGACAGTGTTTTGTACCTTTGGAATCGTTAATTGCTGCCGATTAAAACTTGGTGGTGTAAAAAAAAAAAAAAAAAAAAAAATTATGTGTCGCCATGGAAACAGCAAGAGGCATTGCTGTTTGTGCTGAATATGCCATGTTGGGTAATCACTATATTCGATAATGTCGAGTTTAGTCACTGAATTAAAAAAAAAAAAAAAAAGCATTAGGATGGTTCTTTAACAAGGGTGTACATTATTATAAATAACGAATAGAGGTTGATAAAGGACTTTCAGACGTTTTGCTTCTGGGATTATCTTCCTTGCTGTGAGGGTTTGGGTGAAAATCACAGCCTTTCATTATTTCTAATCTTCAATCACCCACAGTATGGGTGATGAAAATTAAGAAAAGAATGTATTTCTCTTTCCGAAACACACTATTAATTTATTAATTTATTCATTGGCAAATTGTACTTGCCGAGAAGCCTGTGGCTTTAAACCGGTCCCAATACCACCCCTATGTGATGCTATTCAATAAAACCAGGATTACCTTGCTAGCAACTGAGATCCTGCAAAAGGAATAGCAAAACAATTCACAGCAGTGGCTTACAATCAGTGTATTGATTAAACTAACGTTATTGCAGTTGTAAGCATCTGGGTTGAATGTACGCAGAGTGCCCTTTGAAAGAGCAATGAAGACTTGTGAAAGGGGACTGAAATAAAATACAAATTAAAATGCTTTCCTCATACATCAAGGTCATAAAAGTTAACACTGTGATTGAACACAGTATTAAAACCCTATACAGGTTGGATACTTGCGTAGTTCTAAATGCAGAGTCTAATCAAACTGATTTAAAAATGGAGGGAGATCTAAAATGAATAGGCTGTGAGAAAACATCTAAAAAACAGTGTGCGAGAGTCTCTTTATTGTGTTTTTGACTTTAAAAGTAACTAAAATGGCTGGTTTAGCACTATTTTAATATTTAAAAAGTGGTAAGGTATAAAGCATGATCATCTTTCAATAGCCACATTATTTTTCTCTACACTGCACTAGCTTGTAAGTACTTTGATTGGTAAAAGAATATTCATCATAAATTAGAATTACAGTGGTATGATCACAGATAGTTTCCCTCTCACTAATGATCTGTAAGGCCCCATTTGTGTTGAAGACATGGTTTAGTGTATCCATTCATTTTCCAAAAACCAAACAAATGAGAATGCAATTAGATACAATCTGAAAACATATTACTTGGGTTGAATGATGTGTCTGATGGTACCAGCACATCTTTAAATACCTAGTAAGGTTGGCAAGGTGAATCATGTGGAACCTGGTTTCCCTTGGGAACTGGGTTAATATAGAATTTCATAACTGGGCCAGTGATAGGATAATTAGTGATATATTTTTCCTCTTCACTGGCTTTGTAGTAAATAATACATTCAACTTAACAGACAGTGCAGTGTGTGCATCTGCTAAGCTAAGAGAAACAGCTCGGCACTATAAGATTTTAGTTAGAACTTTTACAGATATAAAATACCCACATGTCATGGGTCTACAAGATGTTAAAAGGTCTCCAAAGGCATTTGGCACTAGATGCTTTCCAAAGTAATACAGTATTTCATGTTCGATTTTAAAATGTCACATTTTTCCATTTTTGTCAGTAAAACTACAAATCGGTATGTAATTCAATATGTTAACATAACATTGTTCAGCAGGTTTAATTCGAGTTTGTGAAGCAAAATTTGTTAATTTTATAGGGAGATGCAACACTTTTGGCCAAAGCTGTACATGTTACTAGAAGGAACATATAAAATGTGAATTCGTATAATAATTCTTGTTTAAGAAAATCAACATTTTAGTGGCATTCCAAAGCCTTCAGATTTAGGACTTTACCACTGCACATTACAACCCCCATTTTAAATGCTAAAAAGGTGTTGTGGGAACATTCAAATCTAGTAGTGAAACCACATTGACTGTTCACTGTGGCCATATTCCTATTATAGAAATACTGTGATTGTCCAATTAAAGTTTGCTACAGTGAAATCCCCCAAGGGCACTGCTCTGCTGCTCTGTAAGGATACATTCGCATTACAAGTCACTTTTCAATGTAATATCACAGTATGACTAGCACATCAAAGTGACAGGGTGAACTTCACAGTGCCATTCCAGATCAGAAAAAAATAAAATAAAATAAAAAAAAAACAAATCTGTAAGCCTCAGAAAGATATTTGACAAATCCAACGATAAAGTCACTGGTCATCACAGAAGGCAAGTAAACGATCCTGTCTCACGGCTCTTTATAGCACACAGAATGATTGAATAAAACTTCAACTCTTCAAGGTAACCGAGAAACTGTCTCGCCATAAATGCTCAACAAGATAATGACTATGAAAGTGTCTGGACCTGGACAGCCCTACATTCATCATAACATCCTTAATATATTTTCTGATGCTGTATTGATTCCGATCTCAAACAGGCGCTTATCAGCAAAAGAATAAATGAATCACAACTAATTTTGATTACCTCATAAACCCATGCACCTGCTCAATTAATATGCTGCTTAACACCATGCTTATCGCATTGTAAAGTACCGGAACAGCAAGGCTATCAACCCACCAGTACATTTTTAAATGCATTGTTTGAAAAAAGATGAATTCAATGCTAATGATATACTATACATTTCCCACAGAGTTATTTTTAAAAGCTTAAGCAAAACTGACACAGAGATTTACAACTTAACACACACACACACACAAAAAGTTAATTTTAAAACCTTATTCCATACCTATATTTCATTCCTGTCAGCTTTGCAGTCGACTCCTTTAGAGAAATGTGATTCTTCGGAGCAAATGCTCCAAAACTTCTTGCAATAATAGCCACTGTTCGGAATTTAGCCCTGGCTGCGTTCACCACGTTGGGGCTGGTGGCATTTGGCTTGCTGTGCCGGTCATCTCCATTCCGACCCTTTAAGTTGTGATCTGTACAAGCGATGGAGACCTGCATGTCTTGATCAGTTAAAATTCAGCTAAAATAACCCAATTCTTGACTAAACACACTACCAACGTCTTCCTCTCCCTCTAAGAGAAACACTACTCAATTCAATTCACTGGGATTCACAGGCTGTCTCTTTTCTTTTTTTTGGGGGGGGGGGGCGAGGTTATTCCAGAATGATGTCAAAGGAGCATCAGAAGAAAGGTATCAACTGTGTGCTCTTTACAGCTCAGTGCAAGTGACAGAACCAGTGAGTGATGCAGTACAGAACAGGACACTCCTGCATTCACGGGAAACCAGAATATACTGCAATCACAAAATGTATTCTCTTTTCCTTCAGTTTTTTTGTTAAATCACCATGCACTTAGTGCAGCTTTCTAAAGTGTCTTGACTGCACCAGCGTAATGAAGTTCCAGTAATCAAACAGTCTTAGTAGCAAAGCTGCACCTCAATGAATCTCCTTCAGGACTGTAAAAAAACCAGTCGCTTAGTCCTGAGGTCTTGCTATGGTTTTCTGCAGATAACTTATTACTGTAGAGTACTCAGCTAAATGTCCTTAAAATGCACAAAGAAGTTCTCAACAAGAATCAATTAAATAAAATCAAATACACAAATCCCAACCCTCTACTGATTAGCACAGATCCCCAAGGCAGAGATTTCCATCTAGATGTTTTGACCGGAGTGCCATGGAAAGAAAGACTTCTTAAGCCTGTGGTCCTTTATCTAAGAAGTTATCCGCCTACAAAGAAGAGCTTAATGTCTGGTTTGCCTTTATGCTAACAAGATAGCGCTCTTTTTATCTGCAGCTAAAAAAAAAAAAAAAGTATGTGTCCTTTGCTGCAGAAAGCAATAGAAAACAAAAGAGGTGCTGTGCGTTCAGTTGCTGCTTCCTAGGCTGTGCTGCGCTGCATCTGCACCAAGAGAAATCATCTGCATTTTTTTTTTTTTTTTTTTTTACCAGTGGCTCTGTGTTTGCAGCAAAGAGGATGAAAAAAAAATCTGGAAAGGACGGACATCGGCTGTGTGATTTATAAGGATATAAGGATTGGGGGAGGGGGAGCTGGCAAGGCAGTGTGTGGGTTTGGAGCTGACTTTCTCTATTGTTGACTAGTAACACGACTACAATGCAGTGGGGCACTCAGTATTATGCAAGCCACAATAAACTAGGGATGGTGTCGCTCAGCTGAGGTAAATGGAGAGCTGTGCCTCAGGGGGTCAGGAAGCAAAAGAAAAGAGTGCAGGGGTCTGAGGATACTGCAGCTTTGCTAACCTTTTGTTGATAAGGGCAAATACTAATTAGATGTGTAAAATCCATTTTTAATGTCCTACTTTATGCTAAACAAACCTGTGTCATTGTATTATTGCTGCAAAATAACATTGTATATAAAGAAAAAAAGATAAGAAAAATATCTCTATACCTCCTTATTGGTGCGATAATTACTCATTTGAGAAAAAAAAATATCTCCTTAACTCAAGGTGCTTAACCAATATATCATTAATACTACAAAAATAAATAAATAAATAAAGACTCAGAAGACCTCTCTTCATAGCGTCCTATCTCACTACTAAATGTAGATGCTAAGCTGCTGGCAAAAGTTCTTACCCGCAGACTTGAAATTATATTGCCTACCATTATTAAACCAGATCAAACTGGCTTTATAAGTAATACAAATTCCTCTAATAATATTGGCAGATTGTTTATTATACAATATTCCTGCAGACATGGCTTGAATAGGCTGGTTATATCCTTAGATGCCGAAAGGGCATTTGATCATGTAGAATGGAGCTATCGTTTTAATGTAGTAGAAAGATTCCATATGGGTTGCTTATTTACTGACTGGATTATTATTAAGCTATTATACTCCTGTCCCAGTGCTGCTGTTATAAATAAAGCTTGCATCTCTTCTCCACTGAAGTTAGAGAGGGGTACATTGAACTACTAGCAGAGGCCATTAAGTCTAGCCCATATATTTCTGGATTTCAGGTGAGGGGAAGGGATCACAAATTATCACTTTATGCAGACAATGTTCTATTATTTATAACTAAAAAGGAGACCTCAATAACAGCTCTTATTGAGATCATAAATGATTATGGTATGGTGTCTGGCTATAAAGTTAATTACTTAAAATCCAAAGCCATTGCCAAGTGGAGTTCTAGGGACACACCCTCTCCACCTGTATCTTTTCCCTTTTGCTGGTCTAACAAGGGATTGATGTAACTGGGGATTCAGGTCTCACCCTCACTTTCACAATTAGCGAAGCTGAATCTTACTGCAGTGGTTAGTAAAATCAAGAATGCTCTTGAAAGGTGGAGTACGCTACCTGTATCATGGTTAGGCTGTATCAGTATTTTAAAAATGAATATTTTACCAAGACTTTTATATCCATTACAAATGTTACCTAACACAATTCCCAATAAATAGTTTGTAGACTTAAATCAAATGTTTATTAGTTTTATATGGCACGGTAAAAACGTAAGAACTTCAGCTTCCCACCAATAAAGTAGGTCTGGCTGTCCCCGTTAGATTTGATTATTGGGCTGCACAGTTCAGATGCATCTGTGAATGGGTTAGGAAGGATCCTGACCACCTGGTTGGATCCAGAGTCTGATGGCTGTGGCTCATTGGCACTTAGATATATTCCATTTGTTAACTGTAAGAAAAACATGCCAGAACTTAAAAATACTTTTATTATCTGGAATACATTATTTACATGGCACAATATTAAAACATCTTTCAAGATGAAGGAACACTTCTCTTTATTAGCCTCTATAGCAAATAATCCCAACTTCCTACCATCCCTTCAAAACCCAGTGTTTGGGGACTGGCATAGCAAAGGTCTCACACAATTATTGACATTATTTAACAAATATACTTTTCTTTCATTTGCCAAATTTTCATTTATTTAGATATCTACAGATAAGACATTTTATCTTAAGGAATCTTAACAATCAGACCACACACACAACCCCAAAGTTAACTTTCTGGAAAAAAGAAAATCATACTGACAACTAAGCCACTAAAATTAATCTCCTCGATTTATAATTCTCTCTATTCCAACTGTAATGCCAATGCTGATGGTAACAGAAGTAGTTGGCAAAAATGGCTTGTCATTGGAAATAGATGATACTTGGGAGTCAATAGTAGGATACTATGAGAAGTAAGAAGGATAGAGAAACACAATTTAAAATTCTTCATAAAATGCATTGGACCGCACTTTTTACAAGCAGGTTTGATCCTAAGCTATCTCCAGCATACCTTAAATGTAACACAGAAACCGGCACTTCCATGCATCTGTTCTGGACACGTCCAACTATCACGCAGTTTTGGGACAATGGAAAGGAAGAAATTAGTCAAATACTCGGGCATCCAACAGGGCTTATTTCACTCCAATGCCTTTTGGCAGCCAGTTTTAATTATATAACTGAGCCTCACAGGGCTAAGTTGGTTTATATTATTGTATGCAGAAAGTCAATATTAGAACTATGGATATCAAATTCAGCTCCTTCACGTTCCTTATGGTATCAGACTATTTTGAAGTTACTTCCATTGGAAAAGCTTGCAAGTGTGCTTCACAGTAAACTAGATCCCTTTTTGAGAATTTGGCAACCATTTTTAGATTTGGATCCTACTCTATCAAATATCCTAAATTATATATATATGAGTGAAAAGAGAAAACTGCAAAGTGTATAGAGAAAAACACATTGTATAAGTAATATTGTATATGTAATATAATGCAATATAATATAAAGAGACACCGGGACTATAGTTTAAACTATGTATTTGTGTGTGTGTGTGTGTTTTGTTTTTTTTGTTTTTTTTGTAAAAATGGTTTATTCATGACTGTACTCAATGTATGTATATCAAATTGTGCTTAATATCTGTAATACTGAAATGCATGTTTAAGCCAATTAAAAAAAAAATCTAAAATGTTATTTTATCATAACTGCGTTTTAATCTATACATGAGACCATACAGTAGGATTTATCAGTAAGGTAAGGAATTGTAGGTTTAGAAATGCATTGATTCTAATGGGGATGTGGCTTATAATATTTTACAGTGATTTATTCCATCATTGCAATTTGTATTTTTAAAATTTTCCAGTGCTCTTAAATACAGCTGGGAAGAAATGGTGAAAGTTACATATGTGTTGCACTGCTGGTGCACATTATAGATCATTTTATCATTAATGTACCTCAAATATATGATCATTTTAATTAGCGATGTTTTCAAATACAGCCATATTACTTTGAATGCCAAGTAGCTTGTACATGGGACATACACTCCCTCCAGCCCTGCTGAAACTCTCTGAATCATGAACACAAACACAGTACAATACTCAGCACACTGATGAGATGAGAGGCTGTCTCCCTTCATAAGCAGGGAGAAAATACTGCCTCTTATCAGAAGCAGACACAGGCTGAAACAAGGCTTGTGGCAACGTATCTTTAGCTCGTAGTTGCAGCATGATGAAAGACTCCCCTCAATGCAGATAGGAGCATTGTGCAGTTTGCGGGAGAAGGGGAGGCAGTAATACACTACAGTGAAATAAACTAAGCACTATCATCTGTGTACAGTATTTTCACTTGCAGGTACTTCTCTATCCCCCGAAGGATGATGTTTCTGACTTCAGAACCGATTATTTCAAATACACATCATGGCATTTGTCTGGCTCCCAGTTCAATATTGTGATTCAGTAATGCTTATATTTTCATCCTTCCAATGAATTAATTTAACATTGTTTTGTTTTTTCTTTAATTTATTCTGCACCATACTGCAGGGTTTTGTTTGTCCTGCATCAATAGATTTTATAGGTTTTTCTAGCTAGTTGTGCACTTTTCTTTTCCGGCTATATTTATGGTTAGTAATTATATGGCTTGTGGGGTGAGGTAGCCCACAGCATCATGTTGCACTAAACAGTACATGAATGCAGAATACTTTGAATGTACAACTACCGTTTATCTTCTGCTTTGGGATTTTATTTAATACACTACTATGAAGCTATGACCAAAAGTTTTGCATCCCTTGCAACTCATTTTGCTTTCTAAAGTCGAATGAAACCTGCTCAATAATGTTACATTAACATATTGAATTACATACCATTTTGTAGTTTTCCATATACTTAATTAAAATAGACACAAATTGAAAAATGTGAAATTTCAAAACATAAATACTGTACTACTATTATGGCATCCGGTAGACTTTATGCAATATCATTCTGCAGTAAATTATGTTGATATAGTATTTTTTTTAATTATGTCTCAATCCAAAAATTCTAGGTAACGCAAAACTTTTGGCCATGACTATACACATCTACCTGTCAAGGGCCAGTTACTAAGAATTAATTCCAACCTCCAGGAAATTGCAAACGAAAGCAATCTGCTACACAAACACATCAACATTAATAGTGATGGTGTTGTGGCTTTTGTCTATCTTTTTTTCATGGCATAAAGCCAGCCAGAGAGAAATGTTTATAAAAACAGCAATTTACATAATACATGTGACATAACACATCTTGTGTACACATCTGAAACAAATTGATGTGACTGTCTACTGTGAAAACACAAAGAAAATGTAAAGCTAAGTTCCTGAAAAACGATGTACTGTAAATGCTATCTGTAAATGAATTTTGATGTGCAATTATAATGGTTTTTTACATGCCATGAACCATGTGAACTAGCAGGATTATGTTCCCATTTCAATGGGAAACGTCAGCATAACTTAGCCTCAAGAAAAGATTAACGTCTTGGTATTTATCGTCATGTTATGTTGCAGGCAATGAACGCTGCTGGCGATCGCTGACATCCATATCTGCTTTAGATATAGGAGTGAGGGTGACCCATTAAGGCAGAAATCCAACACGTGGTGTATGGTAAAAACACTGAGCCCCAACCAGCTATAGGGCACAGCGGAGATACAGAATAGGTGAACAAATCCAGCAGATAAATGACTTGCAGGAAAAAGGAAATGTGAACAAACATGAAAAACAAAGTGTTTGCAAGGGAGCTAAAATAATGGCATGCTGATTTCAAATAGTTAGTTGGTGTGGTTATTGGCTTCAAGTGCTGTGCACTGCTCAGGTATTAGGATAAAGAGCCTTTACAGGACAGTACATGCAGTCAAATTGATATTTTCATCCGTCTAACCCTCTTACATAGTCTCTAACTGTTTTTACTTTGCGGTTTATAATAAGTCAATTTGGATTGACCAAGCAGCACCATTAATTGATTATAACACTCCTGTTCATTAATATGGGAGTCAAGGTGTCAAGTCAAGCTGAGACCACTGATTTTTATGTACAATTGCTGTCAAAAAACCAGCATCTCAAAATGAAATCTGGCCTTGATGACCCCATGTACTACCTGTATATAACACCAAACTGTATCAGAATTATGTTCAAATTTCATCATTTATTAGTAGTATATAAAAGAAAATGTATTTCTTAGTGAAACTGTCGAACGGTTTTGTCTCGCTTTACATCAATTGCCATTGCTGCTTCAACAGCTGATTTCTACAGTCAAGTAGAATATATTATATCGGAGCAGAACCTACTTTTGTGCAACTTGGGAGTCAAACTCATTAAAACTATGCAAAAGATGATTTAAAGGATTATTTTAGAATTGCAATTCCCATGTTCAATATTTAAAGAGAGAGGCTCATTAAATTCAGAAATAAAGTGGGTCACAATTGATTCAAAACATGCTACTCACCAGTCTTATCCCTAGGTACAAATAGTAACAATATAACAAGGTTTATTATTATTATAATTATTATGTTTTTTTTTTTTTAATGTGCTAAGATTATGAGCATCATAGCTCTTAAGATGACAATAAAATTGGCTGCCTTTGGCATTTTAAAATAAAATAGCCTACAGAGACTCCCATGCACTGTTGGAGATAATGGGTCTGTTGAATGTATCCAAAAGAGGGGCAGATCTGTGTTTAGATCAGTTGCCTACACCCCAATGTCTTCCACCCCCCTCTAAACTGTGGCACTGACAGCATTTCAATCTGCTCAGCTTCATATTTGTAACTGTGGCACCCATTCTGCAGATGATACAGACCACATGATGAAGGCAGCAATAGAACACTTTGCCTTTAAATGCCCTCTGGCTGGCCTCTGGTCTATAATGGACCACAGAACAACCCCATAACGCTACCAAACCTGGAGAACACACTATTCAGAGAAAGCTGCAACATAAGCTTTGATGAGTACATACATTATTTTGAAATATTTTGTGCCACAGTAAGACAGCTCTATAATAAATTGCTTATCCAAACAAATAAAATAGACAATGAAAAACACAGATTGCATTTTATACTTGTAATGATATTGTCTTGTGGGAATGGGAATTGCCATGCGCAAAAATAATGGCAGATAAAAGTAACCCACTACTTATAATTTCTTTGCACTACTGGCACCAATTAACTTTTGCCCTCATTGTTTAAATCGTTTGATGATGCTGGTTTTGTATTACTGCAAAGCTCTCATATTCAATCCCCTACTGAAGCTGTAGCTGTCCATGTGGTACACATATTTAATCATAATTCCTTTAGCAGGGTGCTGGCTAAAGGTTGGACCAACACAGCAGCTGCATAGCAATGCATTCAGGCTGAATCTCTACTCAGAACTCTTTAACCATTTGTGTACCTTGTGAAAACAGAATGCACACAAATCTGCTTGACTTGTACATTTGAGTCCCGTTTAGTATACTGCTTTCAAATCGGTAATGCAGCACTACGAAGTAATCAAAAAAATAAATGCATGATCAGAGTCACAAGCAAACAGAGAAATGCTACATGTTGTCTTATAACTGGAGTTATTCTAATCTTCAGTCCATGGATTACTTTGAAAACCAAATTCCCTTGTTTGTTCAGGTTTTTATTTTTTATTCTACAGTATATGAAGATATTTTCCAAGCGCTGCTGTTGTCCTGCCTTGTTCTGTCAATAGAAATGCCTGTGAAACCGTCGGGCCTTGTGGTTTGTACTCCAGGGTCCAATTAGGTCTCTCTTCTGCCAAACCCAATAAATCTGATAACAATGGTTCATTATTGTTTTTGCTTTACAAATGCAAGGTTTCTTTCAGTTCTGCGATGTATAACTCAAGACACAGTAACTGAAAGGGGTGCTTGCTGGTTGAGGTGGATTAAGACAACACCCAGTTTCGGTATGTTTCAGGAATCCAGGTTCCCCTTCAGGCACATCTTTGACACATGTTTAAAAATAATATTACTATCCAGTTATGGTAGATCTATTACTGTGTCTGAAATAGGAATTTATTATTATTATTATTATTATTATTATTATTATTATTATTATTATTATTTAATTTAAATATGTTTTAACGTGAAAAAAGCAGTATGTTATAGCCTTGCTTTCCTGATGATGCAATTCCTTAATTGCATGTTATATTCTACTGATCAATACATTTGTTATATGATTAATTAAAATTTGTAAAGATTGCTCTGATTCAATGTCTGCCAGATCCTCTGTGTGTTTTCAAGATCGCATTAATTAATGCAAAGTGAGATCGATTCCCAAATTAAAAATGAAAACCAAATCCACAGTCAGATGCACAGATGGTTCCTTCTAATTAGTGAACAGCAATACAAAACGGGGAGAGGATGCATGGAGTTTTTTTTTTAAATTATTATTATTATTATTATTATTATTATTATTATTATTATTATTATTATTATTATTATTATTATTGCTTTAAAAATAAAGCTATTTATCTGCTCCTATTTCAACATAAATATTCTAGAAATACATTTATAAACAGCAACTATAATCTGTGGTTACATTTTGAAAAAAAGCTACTGATTTTACAGGAAAAATAGATGAAATGCTGCTCCCATGAGATTATATTTGTTATAACACTGTCAAACACTAAGGGCTTCTTGGGAAACTGACTATTACAGTAGTAGATCTTAGAATGCTAAAAGAAATGCAGCACACAGTGGGACTTAATGTGCATAGGTAGCATAATTACTGGTAATGAATGAAAGTACCCTTTACAATAGGACTATCATCCCACAATATATTATAAAGAGTTGCATGCCACAATTAAAAATAAGTATTACCAATAAAACAGCTCCTCCTGCTGGATAGTTTGAGAGTAAATTATAATTTCCCCCGAAAATATTTGTATTGCAGGTTTATTGAACAAAAAGATTGTCTGGTTGTGGTACCATAATGTAGCTGGGGCTTGTCTTCATACACTGGCCTTGAATTTCTGCATATCTTAAAACACACACGCTCCCACTTACAGTAAATGCACATATAAATCATAATGTGACTTGCAGTCCTTGGATTAATGTGTGGGGTCTCTTAGCACTGCATATGACCTTGGTTTTTGATTTGTGTTTCTTGCTAAGTGACAGAACTGATCTTGAGAGACTCTGAAACTGTAAGGTTTAGTGGTGGTTATCATTATCAAACTATAATCAGGCACACAAACAGCAATATTAACAGACTCAGTTATTAACTTAAAGTTAAGTCTTACAGTAGTACATGAGGCAAATAAATAATACTTTTAAAATGATTTGTTATATTTACACCTGCCAGTCCACTCAAGGAAATGATACCAAGCTTCACCTCTAAGTTTATAGTTCATTTTTTCCTTATTTTTAAACAGATAGAGACAGGCTGAGATAGGATGTTGATACTCAATTAGAGTACAGGTTTAAACTGATCTCTCACAGCTTTGGGCAGACTGAAGCAAAGCCAGACCCTATATCTGGCTGAATTATATCTGTATGGGGGCTAGGGTATAATCTCAGTTGGTTCTGTTAAGAATTATTGTATTCCATTATTGCACAGTGTACCAAAAACTATTTTCAAAGAACAACAGCAGCAACATTTCATTTACTGTATATATTGCAGCAACCAAAGTCCACAGTCAGATTCACTGGTGGTTGCTCACAATTCTAGAACAAGTCAAAATGCTGATAAATCCAGTTCAATATGAACCTCAGCGGCTCTGGATAGATTTTGCTTTTGAACTCCCCTGTAAATTAAGATTCCCTACAGTCGGGCAAGAAAAAACACATTTCAGAGGATTAAAAAAAAAAATCTATTCATGGTCAAGAATATACAGCCTTTCCAACTTCAAGCAGAATAGAGAAGCAGGGTCCATTTCATGAAGGCTCACGGGGTTTAAGATCCAAATTAAAAATGCTTTCAGATATTTAAAAAGCTACTCTGGCCCCCAAAACCTGAAAGTGGCAATACAATGGCGATAGGTTGGTTATGTGCTTAGATAACCTAAATTCAACAGGGCATTGCCGCAGAGTACAGGACAGAGATGCAAAGTTAACTGAAGCGCAGAGAAGGAAGGACACAGAGACTCTTCTATCTATAACAGACAATTAAACGGATTGGGATTGATTGATTTATGGGGGCTGCACAAGATTTTAATAACTAACAACAGTCTCCTTCTGAGTTCACTTTTGTGTTCAAATACTTGCCATTTATCTACATGTGATTTAATGTGTGACACAGAGGCTACAGAGCTGCTGTTGGCTGGATTGACACCTGCAAAGAAGATCTACCTGGAGAAGGTCTACCTGGAGAAGATCTACCTGGAGGAGGTCTACCTGGAGAAGGTCTACCTTGAGAAGGTCTACCTGGAGAAAATCTACCTGGAGGAGGTCTACCTGGAGAAGGTCTACCTGGAGAAGATCTACCTGGAGGTCTACCTGGAGAAGATCTACCTGGAGGAGGTCTACCCGGAGAAGGTCTACCTGGAGAAGATCTACCTGGAGAAGGTCTACCTGGAGAAGGTCTACCTGGAGAAGATCTACCTGGAGGAGGTCTACCTGGACCATCATGGACTTTCGCTATGGCTTTAGTCACATTACGCAGAATTTTCCTCTCTACTGTAATTATTACAGCCTGTGGCAATTACATGACTGAGCAGAATTATGTATGTAATTCATGGATTTAATTCAAATTAATTCAAAAAGCATAACTGACTGATATTTTCCCCCCTGCCACCTGGTTAAATAAGCAGTTTTATAACAAACCAAAAACATTAACCAACTTTTAAACTGTACCCAGAAACTGCACTTTTCATGCAGATTCTTAAAACAGTACATTTGAGCTATAATAACCATTTCCATTTCCCCTCTCAGTTCTGAACTGCTTCCTAAATACATAAGATGAATACAAATTCCTAACTAATCCAGATTCAGGCTTGGCCCAAACCCAAACCAAAGCAAAGACGGTATTTCAGCTTTTTAGACAAACTAATTCCACCAACTTCTTGAATATTACATTCTAATAATTGCAAAATAGTGTTCACATTATCAACCTATATGAATTAAAATAGAATTTAGGAAACTCAGACCACCAGGTAAAAAAAAGAAGTTCATCACATATTTTTTTTTAATTTATTTCTGCCTGCAGTCCTAGTTGGATTTAATGACATAATATCAACGTTGTTTCAGGCATCCCATTTCACTCCATTTGTATTCATGAACCTTAAATAATGTTCATCTATCAAGTGCTTTACTTACAAGATAAAATGACGGTATAGATAAGGGCATCTTAGAATAATGAGTAATTCCTTTATAATTCTGTAAACTTTATAAGTATTTAATGAGGACACCTGCAAGACTACATCAAAAATTCATTCTTTTTCCACACTGAATTAGTAATGAGCACTTAACGTTAATGCCTTTTCATACCTCCAATTAAATAAGGTGCACAATAGCTCCATTATTTCTTGTTTGTAACTTATTTGTAAAACCACGCAATTAGGATTGTTGTATCATGCTGACAAGCACATTGAGCACAATTAATACACCTCAGAGATTCACAAGACATTTCTTGGAAAAACCTACTATAGGGATCTACTTGCCTGATGGCAGAACAATAAAGTTATCTATCTGAATTCAAGCTTGCAATAAAACATACATCCAAAAACATATCTAAGTATGATAAGTTGGTCTACACAAATCCTCTAATGCAACATTATTGAACCTTCAGGCTACAGTGCACCTCATTCGTTTCAATGGTATCGTGCACAGATATTTCTCCGATTCAGAGGAGCAGATCAAACATTAGTTCCGCCAGTGCATTCTGGGTCCAGATCAAACACTTCAAAGCCGATGCTGTCAATGCATATTGCAGTGAGGAATCGCAATAATACAGTGGACTGACTTAGAGAATGTGGACTGATTTAGAGAACCTTCTTGAAAAAATCTGATGGCTCTGAGCATGATAATAGGCAAAGGTCAGAAATGATCTAGAACCAATACTACTACTACTACTACTACTACTACTACTACTACTACTACTACTACTAATAATAATAATAATAATAATAATAATAATAATAATAACAATAATAAAATCTTTCTTTAGTGAAATTCCATGTTGAAAGCCTCAGCTGTGTCACTTATGTAACTTGCCAGTGCACGTCTATTAAATTCTTCACTTGTAGTGTATAAATCTCTCAAAGCATTAGTGTCAGAGGGTATGATAGGCATATCACAATGGCAGCACCGTTTTAGGTTTGAATTCAAAGTGAGTTTCAATACGTCATATTTTATAATTGGAATCACTCAATACTTTGAGTTTGGTCCCTGTAGTACTTTGCTGAGCCGTCACCTAAGGCTGCAGCTTCATCAAGGGGTTGTCTGGTTATTTAAACCACAAGAACTATTTTGGAGTGTAGTGTTTTTGTTACAAAACAAATTAACAGCCCTATTTTGCTTTCCTGAGATAAGTCTGATGTTCATCAAGCCTGTTGGACAAAATTGAATTAATTTCTTTACCTTCATTCCCATTATTTTGCTCTTCATTGAATGTATCCACTTTGAAATCTTGTGTATTTAAGGGGGCTCCCGAGTGGGAGTGGGTGGGTTAGGTCGGCCAGGGTGTCCTCGGCTCACAGCGCACCAGTGACCCCTGTAGTCTGGCCAGGCGCCTGCGGGCTTGCCTGTAAGCTGCCCGAGAGCTGCATTGTCCTCCAACGTTGTAGCTCTTGGGTGGCTGCATGGTGAGTCCGCAGTGAAAAAAGTGGTCGGCTGACGGCACACGCCTCGGAGGACAGCGTGTGTTCGTCTTCGCCCTCCTGAGTCAGCGCAGGGGTGGAAGCGGTGAGCTGAGCCTAAAAATAATTGGCCATTTCAAATTGGGGAGAAAATAATAAAAAATAATTGACAATGACTAAATTATTTTAAAAAAAAAAGAAATCTTGTGTATTTTGGTAGTGTCTTCAATGACAACATTGTGCAGCAAAATCTCTTAAAGTAAACACAACATTGCAACACAAATTGAGTTTGTGAGCAAGCATATAAATAGTCCTGTTCTTCAGCAAGTTTAAAAGGCAAACTTTCTGAAAGGAATAAACCAATTTTAACTGCATGAAACTAGCAATAAACTACCGAGAACTTGCCTTTGCACTTTCTGTGAAATACGAACCAACGGCTCCAATAGCCACATTAATATTAATCTTGGTCAAACAAAATGTTTTAACTGAGACAGGAAAAGAATGAATTATTTCTGTAAGATATGTCTAGGGCTTTACTCTTCTATTTCAGATTGACAGTTTTATTTGAAATTACTGTTGATTCGGTTCCAGCGATATAATCTATGACCACAAAGTCATCTCCGTAGCATCCATCTTCGCTTCTGTAATAGAACTCACTGCTGGTTATTAAGTTGGAAATGTCTTAGACCTCCAGGTTAAAGGTTACTGGTTTGAGTTACACAATGCAATACACTTCTTTCCATATTCTGTGCTGGTATTATCCATTTCATCTATCAAAGCCCTCATTATACAGGTTGCATAGACAGGAAGCAGAAAGCAAGCCAGCGGTGCCTTGCAACATACAGGTAGGATGAGCCGCAGAGTGCTTATGGTAGAGTCATTACACATGAGGAATGATAAGTCCTGTTAAATCTGAACCTGGGTTTGCATAATTGAAAAAAATCAGAACTTTACAGGCACAATGTTTGATGCTAGACTGCCAAACCCTACAGCCTTCAAACTTTTATTCATGGGTGTGATATGTTGTTATAAGATTTAAAATGCATTTTATAATTTGTGCAAAGAGATTTTTAGTACAGTAAAATCAAACTGTAGTTGTTACTTCAACCCAGCATTGTTACAAAGGAGTCATCAGCATATATTTCAATCCCATTTATATGCTACATCATGTATCACATTCTCTATACTGCACATTTTAGAAAACATACATATGTTTTATTGCACATATCACACCCTACTGTATATGGGTATATACAGCGCCCTTCATGTGGAAGTATCCCAGTCACACAGTTAGTTGGCTCATGCTGGGTCAAAAAGATACCAGACACTGAGTTCCATAGTCGACGGGTCTAAGATTTATTACTGTGTTTCCAACTCGTTCTACAGACCAGGTACACAATGCAGTTCCAGGCCTTCCAATCAAAATCCAGGAAATTGTACAGGCTCTAGTACTGTGCTGTCAGACACATGTTTAAAATACACCACCTGGTATCGAACATAAATCATTTATTGGGAGGGCAGAGGTTGCATTCAATCCCACAAATCCCGTGTCCAAAAACGAGTATTCAGACAGAATGGCTTAAAGGAGACAGGTCCTTTCTGCTGGGCAACCCAAGGTGTAGCATATGCTCAACTTTCCTTTACAATTCTCAAGCTCTTAAGAAAATATCGGAACACTTGACACTGAAAACTAATTCAAGAGAAAATAGCTATCCTTTCTCACAGTTATCAACATTAGCCAATATGGTGTTTTTCATTTGCCAATAACTGCCACTTTCACAAGAAATGATACATACATATATTTTTTTCACCCAGCAGAACTACTAAAATATACATATATAGTGTTTTATGTAGGTTAGATAAACACTGGACTCCACTGACAACTCTGTCTAGCTTGTCAGTATTAGCAAAGCATGTCTTTTCTTTGAAACGATTGTTCCTGAAACGCTGAACACTAGCAAAAGAATGGAGATAACACAGGCAGAAAGCTGACACACAATGAACTGGAAACAATAACTGCCAGCTGCTTTTAAGTTTCATTCAGAATGAACCGCAGAACTTAATTAAAGTCAGAGGAAAAAAAATATAAGGAAAGTAAAACAATAATATTCCTAGGAGATGTGATGTTTTCAGTTGAATTAAATAATAACTTAAAAGCGTCATTTTGATACTACAGAGAAATAAACTTCTACATTTTAAAACACATTATTATCCACAATCCATTATTCCTATCCATAAAAAAACATGAACCATTCTTAATTACGCTACCTCTTTGCATGCCTAAAGACTACAGGCTAATTCTAAATTTCTATAATTATTTTAAAATTGAATTTAAAAAAGGTTACTCTAACTTGGTTAAAAGGCAAACCTATTTGGAGATCACTGACAGTTAGGGGGCTCCTATTAACATGATAGTTTTTTCTACTGCCTGTTACAATTACAGAGTTCCAGAAAGCGATATAAATCAGTCTATGAAAGCAAGCATCAAGTTAAAAAAATGACCATTTCTGTACTTTAGGAAGACCTGTGCACTAAAGGGGAGTGCTGTGATTTTATTAATATTTTGCATAATTACATATTTTGCTAAATATGCTACAGTACCAACAGTATAAACTTTTTGACCTACACAAAGTTACTATATATTTTGCAAACCCCCCTGCTGCTCTGGGGTTAATTTGTGGTCGTGTTAAAGTATCTGTCTCTGCTTTTTAAAACATGCAAAAGCCACTCTACCTGTACAGCATTCCAGTCTCTGCTTTGACTGTTTCCTGCAAGGACAGCGCATGCACGTTTAAGAACTCCTCGAGATGTTTCAGTTCCACAGCTCGGTTTGACCTCAGGCTCCAGCACATACCTGATGGATACACTTTTGGACCTGTGCTAGGTCTTTGAAACTTTGAAGGGATTTTGTCTGGTTTCTGCACGCCGCGTTGCTTGGGGTTTGAGATCTCACTGCATGGAGCTTTGACCAAGTACATGATTGTGTCTTGCTTTGCAGAAAGAAAACCTCCCAAAAAGAAAAAAATGAAAAATAAAAAGTTAAAATCCAGATTCTTTTCATTCAAAAACAAGGGAAAACTGCATTTTCAGCAATGCACATGTTAGACTCCTCTGCTGCTTGTAAATAATGCCCTTTCCCATCACACTTCCCTCAGCGTATTATGTAGCAGCTTAGTTATGTTTCACTGCCTAATAAATACCATGGGAATCTAAGGCATCTTTTTTCTTCACAATATAATCTGTTGCGAGTGCCTCCCTTTTTACTCTGCCTACATGAGATGGACAGTGGCCAGGTCCAGTGACCTTGTGATTTCAGATTACCTTTGAGTCTAAATTTGACACTGGGTCTTTGAGGAGATTGTGGGATTAAAGAGGTCTGCCAGTTCCCCATGTTATTCTGGGAACATCTATTATTAAAGGATTGGTACTAAACCTTTTTTTTTACCATCTGTTCCCAGACTGTCTGGAAAATTTCATAACAAATATGAAGAACGATGTGAAGAAAGATTTTTTTTTTTTTTTTTTTACCAATTGACCGCTGTGATATACAACATTTAAAAACAGGCGTAAAAAAATTCTCCAAATACTACATAACAAAACAACATTATAACTATTGTGTAATTCAAAACACACACACATAAATATACAGTATATGTATATATATATATATATATATATATATATATATATATATATATATATATATATATATATATATATATATATATATATATATATATATATATATATATATATGTTTTGATTCAAACACAGGCTCCCTTGAGAAAGATATGTGCAACATATTGAAACGTTGGGCATATATATTCATAGTTTGAAAGAAAGAATCATATTAAAATAAGGCTTAACTAACAATTAAGCCATCTATTATGAACAAAGGGCATTCAATTAAATGCAAATGTAATAGCTAAAAGATATTTTAAAGAAAGCATTTGAGTAAATATTTTCATGTACTCCTACGCTGAATGAGGTTTTAAAAAAAAAGCGTGATACTAGCGCAACTAAATAAATATTGCAGCAGATCATCACATCGTTTTGCCCAGTCTACCAAATAGCAAAAATTGTTTCCCATAACGACATGGCCAGGAATAATATGGGAAGAGAAGTCAACTGACAATGGAATTCCCACACTGCGCAGACACACGCAATCTATCACATGGCTGGAGGTCAGCTGCTGTTTCTGTCAGTTTTTCCAATTATGATTTTTTTTTTTTTTAAGATAATGATCTCAAATTGCATCCCTAAATTGAATTAATAGTATCTTCTGAGACATATATTTTAATAGCAGTGGTGACCTATATTATTGATTTCTTGCAGACATTCTACATTTCCTGGTTATTTCATACACGTCGCCTCTGTCATTTACAGTACAGCATGGGGAGAGCTGAAAACAGTTCCTCTACACCGCTTTTGGTTATGAATTTCTGACCTCTTACTTTCATGGAGTGTGGGTCTTTCACAACAAAGATTTTGAGACTTAAAATCTCCGGATTTAAAAGACTTATCCTTTAAGCTGAGAGAACACGAAGCCACTGTGTGGCTTGGAAACATCACATTTTTTAATTTGTGTCAGTTTTTGTTAACTGTATGGAAAACCACAAAGTGGTATGCAATTGAATATGTTGACATAACATTATTCAGCAGGTTTTATTGACATGAAGCAAAATGAGTTGCAAGGGATGCAAAACTTTCGGTCATAGCTTCATAGTAGTGTATTAAATGAATCCCAAAGCAGAAGATAAACTGTAGTTGTACATTCAAAGTAATCTGTGTAATATTCTCTTTTGAAACGAGCTACCACTTCCAGGTTTTCTAGTGAATTGATGAGTTTTTATACAAGTTTCTGCAGTTTGTATCTACTGTGTTGCTCTGAATATTAACTCAAGTTAATGCAGCAATGGTAGGTGGACTGATTTATGTGTCATTTTACAACACCCATTAGTCCAAAGTCACATGTATTCCTGAGTCACACAGAATATATTGCAGGGTTCATAACATGTACAACAGTTTCCTAATGTACACATTTATTATGCTTCATTCGTCGCAATTTCCTAAAGTGTGCAGTCATTCCTGTCTCACTTAAAGGAATAGCTATCGATTCTGCATTGAAAGACTTAAAAGATTTGCTTTGTAAAATATTAAGTGGTATTGTATTTTTAAAAACTTTTAGAAATATTATCTATATATAATGTATATTTTACCAATACGGGTCTGTATAGTCACATGGTATTGCTTAATTTATTACTCTACTATGCAATGGCTGAGTAACACATCATGGGGTCAATTCAAGGTCAAGTTGTCTTTGAAGACTCCCTTTTGAATGATTTCAGTGGGGTCCCACACATAGGGTCTGATGTAAATATACTTGCAAAGCTATTCATGGCTGCAAAACACCCATATTAGGTAATCCTAGACCTAATAGCTGAATTTCACATTTTCATCACCTGGTTGACTGTCCTCCTGGTAACACTGACAGCATTGACTTTCTCCACTATAGAGGACCATACGGCCTCTGATAGCATAACTGATGTTGGCTGCGGCTTTTCAAAATAACTCAATTTCATGCTGAGTGACCTCAGACGTAAGGACTCTCAGCTCCTCCTCAGAAAACTTTTCTTTTCTTTTCCGTGAGCCAAGATGACTTTGCTTCCCTTCCTCTGACATAGTTTTTTTTTTTATTTTGTTTGATTTTCCTGCTCTACAAATCTCATACGGTGCCTACAGCTCTCTGTACTCCTAACTCACCTCACCTCTGGGCTGTAAGTGCGGTTGCTAAATAGCCTGATGCACAGGCGGCACTCATTGAGATCCTCATCATGATTGTAGCTTATTATTTGCTCGTGTTAAGTAATATAATTGCTCTTAACCTTACATTGGCCACAGTGCAAAATAATTGCCTGGCTGCTAGGCAATTTGGATTTTGCAGCCGCAATTGTGCCTCATGTATTTCATATTTTAAATCTGACATGCAGTGTTTTTCTACCTCTTAACAGCTAGTGCTGTACTATACATGCCTCATTCCAAACAAGAATCATTTTAATCCCTAAAAAGAGTGGCAACCATGATTTTCAAATCCATTTCTGACCTCTTATTAGCTCTGACATCATCATGTCCCCTTTCCTCAGCTGAAGATTCCTTTGTGGCTTGCTTGATTTGTATACTTCAATTTAGAATAGAATAGGAAGCTGCTGCTCAATTTAGAATTTACAATAGGAAGCTGCTGCTCTGTCCTGGTACCAAACCATCTTTATTATTTGTTTATTTAGCAGACACCTTTATTCAAGGCAACTTACAGAGACTAGGGTGGGTGAACTATGCATCAGCTGCAGAGTCACTTACAATTACATCTCACCCGAAAGACGGAGCACAAGGAGGTTAAGTGACTTGCTCAGGGTCACACACTGAGTCAGTGGCTGAGGTGGGATTTGAACCAGAGACCTTCTGGTTACAAGCCCTTTTCTTTAACCACTGGACCACACAGCCTCCCACGCCTTAGCCTTCACTCCAACTCCAACCAAGAGATCTTAAACACAAAAAAGGGAATCAGTGATAATGCTGCCAATTCTAATAAGAGGTACGAAATTCATTTCAAAACCTGGAAAACACATACAACTGTAGCCAAATGTTTTGCACCCTATAGAATCAACTCATTTTGCTTCATAAAGTTGAATGAAACCTGCTGTTAATATATTGAATTACATATCGATTTGTAGTTTTACTGACAAAAATGGAAAAATCTGTGACATTTTAAAATCTAACATGAAATACTGTACTACTTTGGCGTCCAGTAGAATATTGTAATATTAATTTGTAGTTTATTTAATGACACTATGTTAAATCAAATATTTAAATTATAGTTGTTTTTTTTTCATGTCTCAATCCTAAAATTCTAAGTGTTAACATACTGAATTACATACCGTTGTGTAGACTTGCGATATCATTTTGTTGTTTCTTCAATTACATGTTAAATAAAATATCTAAATGATGTTTATATAAGTTTCTTTTTTATTATATCTTATATCTTGATCCACCTGAAACCATAATAGTAGTACAGTAGGCTATTTCAAGTTAAATGTTAGTTTTCAATTTGTCAGTGTTCCGTTAAGTATATGGAAAACTACAAAGCGGTGTGTAATTCAATATGTTAACGTTATGTTACATTATTCATCAGGTATCATCCGACTTTATGAAGCTAAATTCTATAAGGTGATGCAAAACCTTTGGCCATAGCTGTAATTTGGGCCATTCATCTATTGGAATTTGTCAGATATAAAGCAAACAGTCTTCCTAATCTTATCACATAAAGGCACTGGACTCTGCTGACAGCAAGATATTAACACGCTCTGGCACCAGATAAAAATAAAGCACACTTCTTTGTTTGGTGCTGCTGCTGTTTCAATGCCACGCAACTGCTGGTTGGCTGTTTGCAGCCAGAGAATGTAAGCTAGCATGAGCTCATCTGATCCTCACAGTGGAAGGTGTGGGACAGTCACAGTCAACATGGGAGTGTAAAAGTACAATACTTTGCTGAGACGGTGCAGCTGAAACACAGCGTGTAAACAGCATTGAAATCCATTGTTGTGGGTTGTAGCTTACAACAGATCCTGTGTCAGCCTTTCTCAGTAAATACACATTTCTAAACAATGTCTTATTTTATTACCAGCTTTTAAGTGCTTGAACTCTCGCACTAATGCATAGCGCCGATACCGCTGTACAAAAGAGCCGGCTCCCTTGCAAGGAGTGTATATCGGGGTTATGTCTTTGTGTGAGATTACGTCACCTACCAGCCCTGCTGCTGCCTTCCCCCGTGCACGCTACAATATAATTGTTGTTTTTTAAAAAAAAAAAAAATCAAAATAGGCAAAAAGATAAAGCCAGGTCATGTGTCCAAAATTAGACAAAACATTTTTGGTTCTTTAGGGGTTAAATGAATTCTATGCTAATTTAAAACAGCTCTGGATTCCCTCCATACTGTTCATTATCCACACTGCTGCTATTTAACATTAGTTTTCCAAAAGGAAGTATATGCATTTTTGTATGAACATAACTTTCTTTATAATAACATTAATTTCTTTCTCTCTGTCTCACTCTCTCTCTCTCTCTGGACACTTCATTGCTTGTAACAAAACTAATTCTCCCCACTGGAGAGTAAGTGGAGCGATTCTAACAATAATTAATGACACATTGTTTTACTGAACTGGGTGAGTTTATGGCTCTAGATAAGAGCCTGACAGGCAGTGAAGATGCTTAATAAATCTCTTCTACAGAAATGAGAAGATGAAGAATGACAGCTGGTATTTAACTAAGCATATCAGACCCCAGTCACTGCAACCTTCTGAACATCCATAGGAAATTACACACGTGTATTTCTTATTGCTTTTTTAAAATGGGTACCAGTATTCAATTAAGTTATTATAGGGTGGTAGGCAGCAGGTGACACAACGCCAAACTCTGAGGATCAGATATATACCTCAAGTATATATACCCCCATTCTGTATATGGTACATATTTGTTAGCATGTCTATGTGTTTTTAGCATGTATGAAATTATCCATTGATATAATAATTTACCAATGCATGCATCATGTCATGTAAATGGGGATGAAACAAAATCACAAGCTAAATTCAAAATACAGCAATCAGATATTATGAAACCCCCAATTGCCTCAGGATTTTTGACAGCCCTCAGAGCCCTTATAAAAAGACACCATCACTAAGAATTAAGTGTTATGCTGTGTATAGATTTTAATGTAATTTTTTCCCCTTTCAGCTGAAAAAAAAGCAAAAAACACTAACACGACAGCTTTACTGGTGAGAGACATTTCATTGATCAAATTATGAATATACTTTTTGCTGGAAATCATTGTGTGTGGATTTGCCTATTTTCAATGAATCGCAGTCTCTCAGAACAAGCTAACAATCTGTGATACATCAGTATAGTCTTTACAGACTGCAGCAACTTTTCATACGAAGCCTGAATTGTACTTTCATTCTTCAGACTCTGTGATAAATAGAAACCAGCTGTGAAGCGCTAAGCTGCAAATTGCACACGACTTTTGTATTGGCACAGTTATTCACCAGCAAAAATACATTTCACACGTCCAATTTTCCTTCTTCACATAACTTCCAATCAGTTCACTTTATTGCACGTTTGGGGCTTTCTGTGTTAAAAGATTAATTTAATTGACAATTTAACCACCTATTTCTCACACTTAAAAAACATAAATGAATTCCAACAAAATAAAATAAAAAAAACCCTCTGTAGTATATTAAAATAACAATGTTAGTCCAAGCTGCAAATCTCACTGGTAGGGCATTCCAGTCTGGAAGGCTGTGGTTTCCTCACCTGACAATTCAAAGATTTTTAAATACCAGCTCATCTCCAGCTCACGGATGAGGGCATGCCTCCAGTCACTTTGCTGCACCTGTGCAGTGCCATTACTCCGGGTTTCATGGGCGCTCTTCAGGGACTTACTGGTAACTGAAAAACAGAGTGCTTCCTTGACCTTGCGAGTTCATCAGGGCCCCTTCCAGCAGACGAGCTTCAAGCTGCGAACATTCTTTACCGGGCTGCTGGGGACGACAGCACCACTCAGCACTGAGTCACAGTCATCAAGTACTTTGTTGGTTAAATTTGACCTGTGCTGGTCCTTCTTCCCTCTTATAACCTTATCCTGGGCGCAAAGCTGTAACCAGATTCACGTCTAACAAGGGCTTAACGAAAGAAGAACAGTAAGCTTTCCACAGAGATATCTGTGATACCTCTTGGAATGTCAAACTCCTGTGCTGGGAAGATGCGTGTTATTGACCTAGAAATCCGAAAAGCTCTTTCAATTGAAAACAACCAGCTGCAAAATTAGAGCCGATTACTAACGCCATCCGAAATCAATTGCAGATTAGACCACATTTAAATACATCTGTGGCAGGCCTGAGGCCTGCCCCTGTAAATAGTGTGTATTGGTGGTGGTTGGTAAAGAAAATGCATTTTTGTTTGATTAGATATGGCAGGGCTGGGAGATTAGACTCCCCTCTCTGTCTAACTGAAAGGAATCTGCAGCAAGTGGCCAGGTGTCAATTGAGGAATTGACAATCAATTAACCCTGGTCACCTACCTTTAAAAAGAGGCTGAAAAGCCAGTTTTGTTGTTCTCCATTTGTTCTGTGCTTTGTTACAAGCGGAAGGTCATTGGTGGATGGGGAGCCCTCACGGCTGTGTGTAACCTGTGTGAATATTCAGTAACGCAGATAAATAAAACCTAACCCTGTGCTGAGAGGAAAGATGCACTTTTATTTTTAATAGACAGGACTATTGATATTAGTTTATATCCTGTTTTTAAATCTGTGAAGTCAGGACAGAGACTATCCATTGTTACTGATGCTACCATAAGTATTAAAATAGATTGCCTTAGGAAACCTGGCCAAAATATCTTCACACTGATGCCAGTGATTCGACAGCCCACCTGCTATTCAATGCTGCCAGTTTCACAAGGACTAAATGTGTATTTTTTTATTTTTACAATACCAACTGCTGTCGTGAAATAAATAAATGGATGCAAAGGTTTTATTTTTGACAACATAGTGCAATGCAAGAGTGTTTACTTAAGTCTCCTGGGTGATGATAAACAACCTGTCACTAAAGTCAAGTGACTCCAGATAAAGCCCAAGCTCAAGAATCACACCTCATCCCTGAAAATAAGCCTCTGTAAACATTTATACAAAAACCTTAGTCAGCTGAACTTTCCTTGTACTGTTCACCTGTCCAGCATGAACCAGCTCTGACTGCTAGAACTGCGTTTGATTCGGAAAGATAAACAGAGCCCGAAGAGATCAGTTCATTCGAATCTACGAGATCTAAACCATCAGTTCAATGGTTTACATCTCGTAGATTAGAAAGGCTAAAACTAATCTGTCAATGAAACACTTGGTGTACAAAAGTGTGATCAGTTTACCTGAGAATCCACTAACAGTCTGTCTCCAGTGCAGTGGCGTTTGCACACAGGCCCACCCAAATCTGCACCTATGTGAATGTTAAGTTTAAGTACATTCATTAAAAACAAATAATCATAAACGTCAACTGTGCACCCCAAAGTCGGGTGTTTAAGTTTAGATCAAATAGGCTATTTTTTAAAATGCCGCAGGCTTTAGCCAATCAAATCAAAGCAGTAATTGTCATGGAATATTTGGTCAGATCTTCCTCTCACACAACGAATCGCGTGCAAGCCACGTTTGATTGACAGCTTGCGAGGCAGTTGGAGCGGATTTGTTGCAAGTCTGTTGAAAAGTCCCAGACGTGTATTTTAATGTGCATTTTTAAAGTAAGTTAGTAGTACAATGTGCACACACTTTTAAGAGTTTAGTTTAGTAGAAAGGATTAAGACAGCTTGCTGACAAATAGCTTAAAATTGCGTTGCTTTGAAGAGATAGATTCATTCTGTCTGGGATTATGGGTGAAAATCATGCAGCATTACTATTGGTTACTGCTGCTCAAAATGTTGACACCTCCCTTTCTAATAATTAAGAAAGACTTTATAAACTTACTGTTATATGACTGTATATCAGATAACAGCGGAACAGATCTGCATTTGCTTTCCTGCTGCAAGGAAAATGAGTGATTCGTAGTATGTCATAAGGTTTCAAGCTGAACATCCTACCTCTACCGCATTCTAGAGGAGACGTGGTATTTCTGAAAAACAGCCACGTAGGCAACAGAGTGGGAATACATCACTTTCCAATGCAGTAAATGGAAAACGCCTGCAAGGTCAAACAAAACGAGCACTATGAGTAATATATTCAATTTAGTGTGCTTTAGGTAGCATATTTTTAATTGTGGCTAATGTTATAAACATGAAATATAACATACTGTAGATGTCAAATTGGTGGTTTTTAAATATCTACGATACACGTAAAGCATCTACAAAACCAACATACCAAGTATTAACGTTCCTCCCTTTTAAATGTGTAAAAAAATAAAAAATGTTTATATATAAGTGTCCAATATTATTATTTGTTTATTTAGCAGCCGTCTTTATCCAAGGAGGACTTACAGAGACTAGGGTGTGTGAACTATGCATCAGCTGCAGAGTCACTTACAACTACGTCTCACTCGAAAGACGGAGCACAAGGAGGTTAAGTGACTTGCTCAGGGTCACACAATGTGTCAGTGGCTGAGGTGGGATTTGAACCAGGAACCTCCTGGTTACAGGCCCTTTTCTTTAACCATTGGACCACACAGCCTCTTCAGTGTGTCTGGTTATACTGTCTCGTCAGGTTTGAAATTGCTGCCTGTGCGCACCCAAGACGGCAAGCCACAGCACGCTGCCCTAGTCTTGCCTCCAACATAACGATTGCACGAAGGCGCTGCTCTCTTGATAGACGTGGCTTTTTTTTTCTGTGATTTTCTTTATTGCTTCCAGTGTCCAATCAACTGTTTCGCTAATTAGGTGATTAAGGGCATATGCTTCAGTCATAGTCACTCAAGCGTGTCATGGTCAAGGGTGAATGATCGAGTGATTAAAAAGAAGCCAAAAACATTTCGTCAATGCCCATCATTTATATACCTTATTTTCATAAATGTGTTATAATAGTGATAAGTTTATTTTGATATATATATATATATATATATATATATATATATATATATATATATATATATATATATATATATATATATATATATATATATATGTTAATATTATTGTAACACAATATACTTTTTATTTCTAGATAACTATATCCTGGTATGAACGTCTATCTATCATTTTTTAAATTGATATTTTATAAGGGCTAGTATGTGTTCAAGAATAAAAGCAAATACATCCAAGACCATAATCCCAAAATTTCTGTAGTGCTGCTCTCTAGTGGTCACATGTTTTATTGCAGAGAATGTCAGGATTCAAATGGTGTAGCTGCACCGTTTTGCAGATGAACTGTGTTTGTGAATGAATCCTGTCATAATTTAGATATAGCTATCCATAACATCCAACGCTCAGTTGTGTGTGTGTGTATATCTATCTATCTATCTATCTATCTATCTATCTATCTCTCTCTCTCTCTCTCTCTCTCTCTCTCTCTCTCTCTCTCTCTCTCTCTCTCTCTCTCTATATATATATATATGAAATATAACATACAAAAAAAAATCAATTAATTAGAAAAAAGTATTAAAAACAAAAAACAAACAATATTCATGTGTGAATGGGATAATTTCAGTGGCTTCTCTGTAACCTGGTAATGTAGCATCAAGACTGCAACACAGTCATTTTATTCATTTCAATTAACTATTTAACTGTGAACTCTAAATTCATGCAATAAACTGGAGAAATGGGGATTTAATTAATATTAGGGTTATACTCTCTCATAGAAGAAGAACAACTTTAGCTATAAAGTAGAAACTTTTTCCTAATAATCCCATAGAGGGCGACAGATGACCACTGCAAAGGGTTGTGACAGATATATGTGTCACCTGCAGATGTATTACTGATATTATTTTGTAACAATGAGAACAGATAGCTGTTCATATGGACTGAGGCCAGGGCACTTCTATCACCCTGACAATATATACCCTACACATGCGGGGGGAAGCCTCCTCTGTACAGTTAGTACAGCATTGAATCAGTCCACATGTGCGTATCTTCCACGTTACACCCCACACAATGAATCAAAAGCCATGCACATGTTTGTCTTCACGTACCGTGACCCGTGCCAGCTACCAGTCTTTAATATAGTACTGTGTGCTGCTAACACTGTCGCTGAGTTGGTGACCAAGCCTCTCAGAGCTTTATTTTGCTTCACATTAAATAATACATACAAATGCATAACATGATGACTAAACCCCATAACCAGTTTATTCTGACACAATTTTTTTTTTAACAAGTACATCAATATAAGAATCCGCTTTATTTTCAGTGAAGTTCAAACAGATAAGCGCATTGTACAAATTAGATTTTTTTCTATATAGAATTTTTTAAAATTAAGATAAATATAATCTTTATTCCTTCCAATTTTACATTTGCAATCATATACAGTGACATACAGTACTAGCTTATTTAAAAGTTAACTCAATTTCCAAAGGGACATTTAAAACTATAAAAAAAAAACCCAGCAAAGACGGGTAAATTATCATATGGATAGATAGATAGATAAATAAATAATGAATATTGATTGATTGACAGATATAAAACCTATGCATTCATAATTACTATTTAAATTAGAAGCAGTAATAGCAATTAAAAATAGTTTACACATATTATGCCTTGCTACTTTAAATTAATTTTTTTTAAAGCACAGTTACAATTATTTGAAATTGGGATTTTGTCATTTTAATTAAGTATCATACACTATTTTCAGCCCTTAAATGTGATTCAAAGAACCATCACCTGAGAGATTACCAGCACACCAGGTTCACTCATCTAAGGAGACAGTAGAAATGGTTGTGCTGTTTAGTTCACTGGTAATGGAAGCTGAGGTGCCTGGTGCACTCGTATCATTCATTTTGGGCTTACTTCTCACTAAAGCCTCTGTGTTTCTTTCTGGTTTCAGTAAGATAATGTAACATTTAGGGATAAAGATGCAGGCCAGCAAGCCAAAACTTGAGGCCAAAATAGCAAATATCTCAACAGCGACCATGAATTTCCCCCTGGTACTCAAGTACGCAGGGACAAAGGAAATCCAGACGATAAAGAACACCAGCATTCCAAAGGTCACAAACTTGGCTTCGTTAAAATTATCTGGAAGTTTGCGGGCCATGAAGGCAAAAACAAAACCCAGCAGGGCTAGCAGCACATCGTAGCCAAAGATACAACATATGAATATGATGGAGCCCTCATCGCACTCCAGAAGGATCTTGATGTTCTGAGACGCTGTGTTCTTCACAGGGTAAGGGGGGTAAAGGACCAGCCACACAGTGCATGCGCAAGCATGGATCAGAATGCAAGTAAGAGCAATGATCCTCTGGTGGATGGGTCTGATCGGCTCGCTGTTGGTTTTCTCTGGGTTTTTCGATTTCGCTGCCCTGGCGGTAAACATTAACACAATGGTCTTTCCCATGATACAGGAAAGGCAAACGCAGAACCCCAGTGCAAGGGACACCTGTCTGGTCATACAGGACCACTTCACTGGCTCGCCCACGAAGATGATGGAGCTCAGGAAGGTAATGGCCAGCGAAAACTGGATGAAGAAGCTTAACACCGCATCGTTGGCTTTCACCAGGGCAGTGTTTCTATAGACTAAGAATATGATTGCCACGGCAATAGCAATACATGCCCCAAAGGCTGAAACAGCTATTAAAGTAATTCCTAGGGCTTCGTTGTACGCCAGAAACTCAATTTCCTTTGCCACGCAGGCATCCCTATTCGTGTTAGACCAGTAATCTTCACCACACTGAATGCATTCCCTTGAATCTGTTTGACAAAAAAAACAAAAACAAAACACAACATATTAAAAACACCTTCAATTCAGACCTATTTTCACAGTACATGCAACTCTGGTCCTGGAGGGCCCATTCTATACCAGATTAACAAGTATGATGAAAAAATGTACTGATATTGTACCTGACTGGAGGTTTGATTGGCTCACTATCAAAACAGAACCAATGGATCAGCACCATGACACACCGGAATGCCTAATTAACGTTTCATTTTAAAATGAGTGGGAGATCTGTATCTGTAGAACCAGTGGTTAAATGCAGTGTGCAGGTTCTAAATCTGCTTTTAAAGTTGTCAGATTTCATCGTGCACCAATAAAACGAAGAACAGGGAACAGCATTTGAGCAGCCTCGTTTATACCCTGTTCTACAAACCTGTTTCATTGGAGATTTCTCCGTCGGCGCAAGGAATGCAGTCGAAACAGCAGACAGGCTCCCCTTGACGTATCCCCTTTCTGGTACCAGGCTGACAGCTCTCACTGCACACAGAACGAGGAGCCTACAGTAAAGAGCAGAAAGGGTGGATCTGAAGTCTGAATCAATCTGAAATGTAGCCCTGTGTTAAAGTGGACAGACCCCGCCCCCCCTGCTGCTGCTGCATGGACCAACCTCAACTTTGTCATTGATCCAGACAATGGAACCATTGTTAATAGTCATCTCGGAGCCCGGAGGTGCAGTGCTGTTGTAATGTCCTATTTCCACGTATGAGATGGTGCCGTCTGGGTTCCTCTGCCAGTTCAAGATATCATATACTGCAGTCACGTCACCTTCGTTACTAAAGGAGACGACCTCGTCATCCAGAGCAGTGAATCTGACGTGCTTCAAATAATACATTAACTGTAACAATAGTAAGAAGAGGGGCATTACAAGACAAGTAATAACTATGCACAGTGGATCCAGTTTGCATTGTATGTTCCTGCTAACTGCGCGTTTCTTATGAAAATATACAAATTTGTAATTGCATTGAATAAACAAGCTACGGAATTAACTGGAAAAACCTGTTTTAAGCAAAAACAAAAACTGTCAGGTAATAGGCTCCAAACACATTTTCTTTTCATAAATAATGTTTTCTTTAAAAAATATCTGCATGTAAGATCTTCAACAGAAGAAAAGGGGGACTAGGGGGTAATAAAATGGATTTTAAAACCTTCACTTTTTCAGGTTGGGTGAGTTTACTGTACTTTCACTGCAGCAAAAAACTTTTTTTTAAAAAATATGGGACATTTTAAAACGTCAAAATACTGGGAATGGGTGAAAATGAAAGGGATATTACTTTGACTTTCAGTATGAAAAATGTTACAATTACCTGCCAGGGTTCAAAATCTGAAATGTTGGCACAGGTCTGATCAATGAATGGCCCTTTTCCTTTGATGCATGTCTCCATGTCATGAAGAGCATGTGCCACAGTGTATACTGATTTATAAACACTGTAGGTGAATCTCAGCTGCGAGACATCAGAATATGTGTTATTGATTTTGTCCAGTTCTTCCAGCCCTGTACACAGATGGCTAGCAATGGGGTCAATGCTGTGTAGTCTTGTGTTAGTCATGTTACCACTGGCTGTGGCTGTATACATGTTTTCAACGGCATGCATATCCTCCAGTGTACAGTTGAAAGCTCGCTGCCAAAACTCACCTATTAAAGGATCAGGTGAGTCAAAGGGGTTTATGTTAATGAGGTATTCTTTAAGATTCGGAATGTGGGCTCTCCGAATGGCAAAACCTAGAGTCCCTCCAAGAGCTGAATAGTATTCTGGTTTCGAGATCAAAGCTGATGTAACCCAGGCTTCACTTGCTATCCAGGTTTTGTCAGTGATGTTATGGATAATGAGCTCTTCTATCAGTGGAGACAGGTCCACGTCAGCAGCGAACACGACAACGATGTTAGCTGTAGATCGCTTGACGGTTTCCACTATGTTGAGGATTGTTTCTCTGGAATACAGCTTGGGAAGGGTCTCAGAGAAGGAGATGCAAACCCCAGCCTTCTCCACCTCTTCCTTGAACAGTTTGATGCCGTATTTGCCATAGTCATCGTCGGCTGCTATGGTTCCCACCCAGGTCCACCCGAAATAAACAACCAGGTTCGCCATGGCCTTGGACTGGAAGTCATCATTTGGGATCGTCCGAAGAAAAGAGGGGAACTGGAATTTGTCACTCAGAACTGTACAAGAGGAGCAGTAGCTGACCTAGAAACACAAACAGTTGGTTGAATTTACCCTCCTGGGACAAAAAGCTTTTACAATGCCTATATAATACTCGGTGTAGTATTTTAGTGCACGACTCCTGCCTGGATCAAAGCTAGTTTGTGAAGTTATTGTAATCCAATGTTATTTCCTATTATGATTACATTAGGGTTCTTAGCTTTTCTACATCAAAATATACAAAAGAGAATCCGATGGGAATATAATGGGATATTTTACAAGAGTTTCAAATAAATGAAACCCATGAATATTTATTACAGGGTTTTTATTTATTCATTCATTTATTTTTATCCATAAGCAAAATCCCTTGGGATTTTCTTTGGAATCGATGGGGGGGGGGGGGAAGGTCTATGTAATATGGTGGATTAAAGAATCAGCACTAAATCTTCTATATTAAATTGCCATGTGCTACAAACTGACACCGTTCACCTTCCCCAGAGCATCCTCTTTTTATCTTTTACCAGTCTGCTTTTAGATCCAGCTGAACAGCATGACCATCACCGTGCACCCTGAGTCTGTGCACTTTTAAGGTCTTATCGAGCTGAAAAAGATTCACATTTTAGTTAAGTTCCATAATCCTTATTCACCAGCAGCTTCTCAGTTTTACCAAAGCTGTATATATAAAATACCTGAGGGAAGTAGTAGAGCCCTAGGATCCTGGCTGTGGCAATGGAAAGGGCAGATCCCCCAGTTCCTAGCAGGGCTGCTAACGGAGCCCCCGAGCTGCATCTGTAGTTGGGCACAGCTTCATCCTGTCCTGTCAGGTAGGTCAGGGTTCCCTCCACAGCTTTGGAGATTGTGAAGCATGAATCATAGATCACGTATCCCAGTTCTGTGTTTGGAAGGATGTCCTCTCTATTGTTGATCTCGTCTATGGCAAATCTCATGGTCTGTGCCCACCGAAATGTCCTGTAATTGAATCTGTGGGGATACAAACACAAATAAAATCGTATGGTTTGCCTAATAAAGAAATATGTGAATGAAACACTGAAAGTAATTATTAGGAACCCCTGGGGATAAACATAGGTGGTTATATAAGGCCTTACATAAAATGGTGTATTTCAAATGTGTTTTCTCAAAACAGATACAAACTGAAAATATTACACTGCTATTGGATATGAATATGTCCAGAAATTATGATTTATTTATTTTTTAGGCCAAAATCAGGGCTTAAGGGAAATGTATGATGAGTACAAACAGTACAGAGGATACAGAATGGCCCTCTCAGAAGCAGAACTGTAGGACTGAACTAAAATAATCCATTTTCTAAGAGACCACTAGAGGGCGCTGGGTTGGGCAATCATATCAGCTGTTTGTATGTACTTGCACATCCTCATCCAATGACAGACAGATCAGCAGGCTATCTTCAGATTGTGCTTTGTGTCTAAGTAGTGACAGACTAGAAACCAAATGGGTTCTTATTTCTGCCAGGCAACTGACAAGGCACGAAACACACAAGAAACCTGTTCTTATAACTCATGAGTTGTTTTGTTTGTTTGTTTGTTTATTTTACACAGTGTGTTCATGTCAAACCTTATTAAGCCCAGGAATGAAAGGCCATTAATATCAAACTTTATTTTATTTTAATAACTTTAAATAACTCCCGTGTTAAAGCGCTTTGAATAGAACCTCATAGTTCTAAGAAGCTGCTTTTCAATAAATAAATAAATAAACAATGTTCCTTGCTAGCATTGGGTATTCTCAAAGACATAGAAAAGAATACTATTGGTCACGCTCGAAATGTCTAATTTGTCCTACCATTGATTCGTTTTTGGAGTAAAAGCTGGGCTTCAAGTAACCAATGAGCACAGAATACGTCAGTGGAGGGAGGAGTCAAACCCACTTGCTCAGCTATGACGCAGATTAGCTGGTGTATTGCCATAGAAGGCGCGGGTAGTGAGTATAGTATAACAACATACATATATATATATATATATATATATATATATATATATATATATATATATATATATATATATATATATATATATATATTTTTTAATCTTTTAAACTTTTTGTGTACATCTTTTAAAAAACTTTTCATATATATACACAATATGGTCTATTTTAATTTTTTGAACATCTGTGAGTTATTTATATGATGTCCCTAAGCCTAATTATTTTAGCATATTTTTCAATATTTTGAAGATGTCTTTTAATAAACTTAGAATAAGTTTAAGTTGTGACTGAAGTTTAATTTACATCTGAATTCATTTGGAATTTTTTGTTTAATCTTAAAGTAAAAGATAAAATAGGCTAAGCAGCTTCAAATTCTTATTGTCAAACATTGTACAAAAAAATTTAACATCAATGTGTTAATTATCAGACGTAAAAAACTGAAAACAAATTATGTTCATAAAAATATTATATTGCCTAAATGATATAGATGAATGCGTAAAATGAGTAGTTTACATATGCAAACATTTAAACCACTGACAAGGCGACTTAAAAACGATATTTTACCAAAGCAAAAAACAAACAAAAAAAAACATTAATTCAAGTTATATTTGGAATTCTCACCCCTCACAAGCAACAGACACCGGCATTGAAGTAGATGACGAGTTTGAAGCGGCCAGTCTGTAATGTATCGGAAACATTCCCCCAACGATCACCTTTTTCTTTTCGGTGTCTTTAAATCCATTTAAATTGAATTTTGCTTTAAGTTTACAGGTAGACTCTGCAGAAACATTTGACAATATTTGAAAAATGACGAATAGTCCAATGCTCAATATTTTTACTTTCATCCTAGCTGCTGTTAAAACCGCAATCCAAGACTGAAGGTGGTTGCCTAAACCTTATCAAAGCGTTATGCGTGTTTTCATAGAGCCCGTTGGTATACTTTAAAATGTACTTCACCAGATACCCCCAGGGGAAAAGATGCCATGTTACTGTGTGTATTGCATAAGGCGACAACCAAAAACCCACAGAACAGAGCTCATTACAAAATGACTACATACAAATAACAGCTTTTTAAAACCTTTATTTTTAAATATATACATTATATGCACAGAAATACTGTGGAGATGTGGAAACCAACTTGGATTTCAGAATAATATATAGACTGCATTCATGCACACTATGCTGCTAGTTAGGAGATGCTTTTTTGACGTTAATAAATCGTATAAATAAACAATAAAAATATCATTATATGCTCGCGTGTTTATGTTTACGGAAAGGAAAACATTTAAAACTCAAAATAGGCAACAAAGTTTATTTTAAGTTTTAAAATGTATATGTTTTCCTTTCGGGGGAAAAAAAAGTTGTTTTCAGCTTGACAGTATTTGAAATAAATGCTTAATAAACCACCCTGCAACAATGTAACAGTTCCATTTGTCTTGGGTGTAACAGGTATGCTCTGTGGCAGCTGTTACCGCTCGGTCTCTGCAGGTAAACAGGTGGGCAGGTGTCATAATAGATTCAGCCTGTTTACAATGCTGCAATTTCATACTTCACAGAATGTAATACTCTTCTCGTGGGGTTGAGACGGCATGTAATTGCAAATGAAATGAGAAACAGCAAAACACTAAAGGGCAAGTCAATGCTGTGTTTGGCACAACTGTTTTGAAAAAAAAAAATTATTGTACAGAAAAAAAAAACTTATGCAACTTGGGGAAACAAAGTTACATAGAGTTGTCACTTTTAATTGCCCATGTGAGATTCAGCTGGGGTTACAATATGCCCCTTGACATTGCAAGCTTGCCCAGCGGGGTTACTGAAGTTCCATTTTAACTTCTCTAACGAGAGCAAGTGTTTATGTTAACACACTTGTCTGTCACACGAATCAATAACAAAGTCATCTCTAGATTGTCCTCTCGGGTTTACATCCTCCGGCTTGCTGCGACTTGTCCTTGATTACCAATCACAAGTGAAGCGAGCACCTGAACTTCAAGCGCGCTCTGGTGGCAAGGGGGTTAGAGTCTTAGATTGTTATGATTGCTCAGAGTCCAGAAATCATCAATTAAAAAGTAACTTGTTTAAGAAAAATAAAAGCATGCAGGTACAATTACTCCTCGCATGATTAAACTGAGCTTGTGTAAAATAGTGGGACCCATTTTTTTTTTTTTTTTTTTTTTATTAATTTTACATTTTTAAAACTTAAAAGGCTACCCTATCTGAGAAACTAACGTTGCCTATAATATTAATATTTGTGTGTTTTCTGCAAAATGGGTACCTAAATATACCTCAGCTACTTGGTAATGGGGATTATTAATTGGGGATAATATCTGTAGTGTGTAATTATTATTATTATTATTATTATTATTATTAATAATAATAATAATAATAATAATAATAATAATAATAATAATAATAATAATAATAATAATAATAATCTAACATAGACCATATGCTTGGTTATTTTCCACTGACAAACTATTTCATTTCGTGATTTAGAACTGTGTGGCTGTGTGACGAATGGTCCAGTAGCTGAATAATAGCACACACATTAATGTCTTTGCTTTGTCATTCCGGGGAGAATGTGAAAATTTCCCAATGTGCTTAGTAACCTTTCCAGAAAACAAATAAAATGAGGGACAAAGTTTTATTTATTTAAAAGGATGAACAGGGATAACAGTAAGTATTTATTTCCCTATTAATGTAAAAATAAATAAATAAATAAATAAATAAATAAAAACATTGCAAAGTGTGATAAGGTATACTGAAAGCATAGGCAAACATTCTAAAGTCCAATTAAAAACACGACAGACTAGGGTAAACTATGGTAAATGCATAGGATAACCACGGAGAAAGGAACGGGAAAATACAGTTGCAAGGGCTTCATTCACTGCACCGCAGCCCGAATGACTGATTCTGTTGAAGTCTGGCACAGGACTTATATTCAAATCCAACAGAGATTCAAAGAAAGCAACAAAGAACACGTCACATATTCACTATAACGAGCGTATGCATTGATTATGGTGCACGGCTTGGAGACAACTGTCTCCCTTGATTAAAAAAAAATATACATATGGAATTTGCACAGACGATGCACGTGTAAACCCCTTTCAGAAAGCCTATACTGCTTTATTGTATCGGTCTCTAAGAGGCTATAGCATGTTGTTGATTTCTGAATGTAAACCACTGGGTTCTTTAGTAGGTTTTGAGTCCCAGATGGTAGTGCTGTATGTCCCTGATCTGTTTTTTCTGGAGTGAAAGGCGTAATGTAATAATCCAAGTGTACTTTTTCCCCCGGCTGTGATGCTACTCCGGTTTCCAAAATACAGTAACTGCTTGCTGAGGCACAGTGTGCGTGCGTGTAATCCTTCAAATCAGACTGCTAGCTGCTGATTCAGAAAAGGCATTCACTGTTCCAGTGGTAGGTGGGATCAAATGATGCAACTTATTTTAACCCCTGACGTGCTGGCAGGCAGCGCACTCATTTCAAGTTCCGCTTTTGACCACTGGATGGCTTAATTTCTTTATCATATCAAAGAAAGTGAAGGCTTTGGGAATGGTGGCAGTAATCATACATTCTTTATTAAACGTGTATTCTCTGTTCCTTCGCGATGATGCGGTGAAAAATAATTAAACATTGTTTTCAAAATATCGCTTAACCCTGTGAAGAAACGTTATATAAGTTGTACATTTTAAAATATACAATACTGAATACACTGAAAAGTAGTTTTCTAATTCAAGGCACAATGCGTGTGTAAATTCCTCAATCCGACGCTGGAAGCAGTCTGAGCTTTGTGATTTGGAGTTAAAAAGATCAGCCTCTCAAAGCAGAACCATTAAGCAATCAGTTTTAAAATTGACATTCTCTGATTCATTGTTGTTGTTTTTTTAATAACATTCTGTTTTAGTGGTTTGGAATAGTTTGCTATCTGTTAAATCCAATCATTTTACATTTTATAGCTTTTCACATTTATCTTTAAAAAAGTACGTCGCCCTTCGTGAAGGCAATGATAATGTAATTCTCAATGTAATTCAAACTGCTAATCTGATTGGTTTTTGATATATACGTGTTCCCTGTATTAAAATCCCATGCTGCTACAATTTAGCAGTCTGAATACCGCCCAGTGTCTTAGCAGCCGGCAACCTAAATCAAGCTCTTGTGATGCTCATGTTTTAGATGTCAAAACCCTGACTAGTGACCGGGTGGACGAGAAATCCATTATAACGTCTGTCCAATCAAAGAAGCGCGCCACCCAACCAGGAAAAGGATATGCGGTACAAAGAGCATTCTTTCTATGTAATATATTGCTGCTGCTTTATCTGCCAAACAAAGTGACTGATACACTACCTGCAGGTTTTGGTTGATTTGTGCGAGTCTGTTGACACAGGGCATGTGATACAGTGAATGTGAACAAAAAAAATTGTATTACCTATTTTAGATAGAATGTCTTTGTGCAGTGCTTCTGTTAAGACCGATTTCTCATATGGTTTGTTTACCCCCCTGTTCCATTTGATATTTCCCCATCAGGGCAGACGATGCAGTGAAAGGAGCAGACAGGCTGCCCAGATACTCTGCCGTGTTCGAGGAGGGCAGCTCTGACTGCATACTGAAACCGGGGGGCTGCAATGACATTGAAAACACCATGACAGTGGAGAGTAGGTACAGCACATGTGCAAGCCCCGATCAGGAAACACTACATGGTATCAGTAAAGCCCTTTTAATTGCAAATTAACTTTACAAAACAACCTTTACATCTCTGGCCAAAAGTTTTGCATCACCCGATAGAATTAAACAATTTTTCTTCATAAAGTCAAATAAAACCTGCTGAAATAATGTACTACTGTTACAGGATCTGGTAGACTTTTGCAATATCATTTTGTAGGTTTTTTTGATTACTTGATGTTAAATAAAACCTTTTGGCCATAGCTGCACATTTGCATACCTCCTTCTTTTTACCATTCCAAATAATGGCTTGCTCATCGATTTTCAGCTCCTGGCCCAGTTCACTGCCGTCGTATCTGCCCGCTGTCTTCAGCACAATGGAGACGTCAGCAGCTCTCTGCCAGTTCAGGATGTCATACTTGGGGACAATGTCATGGTTTTCATCAAAGTACTGTTCATTTCCTGTTTTGTCAATAAACTGCACCTTCTTCACATAATGCAGCAGCTGTGACAAATAATTAAACCCCTGTTTTAAAATGTTCCTTTAGTTTTGGGATCTGTTACAATCTATAAAATAACACTTACAGATTATTGTTATTAGAAAAAAAAATCAGTGAGTAGAAATGTCTGAACATGTTAGCTTCACAGAGGCAATCATTAAGAGAAATTGACTTTTGTGCCAGACCTAGAAAATGATACAGTTGTTTCACTGATACATAATCAATATTAGACCAATTTAGTGGGGATGAGTCAACCCTAATAGCGATTGATCCCTTTCAAGTCTTGGGCTTGACGTTAGTTTTATACTAATGACTTATCGAATTCAACAAATATTACTGTCATTTGCCTAAATGTATCAGTGTGCAGGACAAGCTATTAAATAGCAAACGGACCTTTCCCAACTTGACAAGAATGCAGCTTGTGCAGTGCATGAGCAATAGCATATACTGCATTATAAACATTGCATGTGATCCTGAGCTCCGACGTGTCTAAGAATGCGTTGTTCGACTCCAGCAGGCTTTCTTCCCCAGTGCAGCGGGGCTTCGTTCCCTGGTTTGACCACATGCATCCAAACACATTCTCCCAGAACTCCTTTAAATGAATGTCATGAAGGGTGTTCAGTGGCTGCATCTAAGAAATTTATCGAAGCCAGTAATGCTCCCCTTTGTGGTTCCAAAACCCAAGGCTCCCTCGAAATACTTGTACTGCACTTTGCTTGCAATGTATGTTGCTGTGCGCCTAGCCTCGCTCGCAAGCCAAGTTATGCCTGTTACATTCTGCCTTTCTTCTCTTCAACGTGAGTAAATGACATTTTTTCAGCGAAGGCAATGCAGATGCCCAACTTCTTCACCTCTTTTATGAACAGCTGCACTCCCTGTGTGCCATATTCAATGTCCTCGGCCAGAGTGCCCACCCACTTCCAGCCAAAGTATTTAACCAGGTAAGCAAAGGCCTTGGACTGGAAAGTGTCACTCGGAATGGTGCGCAGGAATGATGGGATCTGCTGCTTATCACTGAGGATAGGGTTGGAGGAAAAGTAATTTGCATGTAATAGAATGGAGAATTCAATCCACCGAAAAAAGTGAAAAAAAACCATAACAAAATAAGGCATCCCAATAACCTCTGCTGTGCATGTGTTATAATATTCCAATCCATGACATAACCTCTGCTGTGCATGTGTTATAATATTCCAATCCATGACATAACCTCTGCTGTGCATGTGTTATAATATTCCAATCCATGACATAACCTCTGCTGTGCATGTGTTATAATATTCCAATCCATGACATAACCTCTGCTGTGCATGTGTTATAATATTCCAATCCATGACATAACCTCTGCTGTGCATGTGTTATAATATTCCAATCCATGACATTGTCTAAGTCCAACTCTCATAGCCCTCATCACACCAATGTATTGGTTTGTCATTTTTTTAAAAGTACATTTTGTAAGGTGCAGTTTGTACTCTCAGATTGGTTGAACACTTGAGCATGCCTTGTCTTATTGCTTGTGTACATACCTGAGGATACTGATAGATTCTCAGAATCCTGGCCATGGCTATGGAGATGGTTGAGGATGACGCTCACTGCAACTAAAAACAAGTTCAAATGGCGTATCACCTTAGGTAAAGAAGTCCAGGTTTAGCAGGGCTGTGAAACCAGCAGATATAAGCAGTTAAATAACTTCATTTTTATATTTGGAAGAGGAAAACAAATATACAAGGAATCATCTGTGCAAAACATTGATAAAACCAGGTTTCAAATGTTTTTTTTCTTTTAAATTGAACAATACAATACAAAATCAGACACACAAAACAACCATATAAAATGATATGCAATGAACCTACTGCTCATCACACAGCAGCGGAGCTGGCTCTGTTGTAAAAGGTAAATCTTTGAATTCATCGGTACGATGAACAGGAAATATCCCCTCCTATCATGACATGCCCATTTTGAACCATTCCAGGTGCAGAATACTTTGCAAGTCTGCACACCGGTTTACCAGACATAGAGAAACGAATCACGAGGCTTAGCCCACAGTACAGAAATGGGACTGCCTTGCCACTGTTAGCCATTCTTATCTGAATTACACAAAAGACAATGCATTCTCCCTTTATACTACTTTCAGGAGGCTGCATGCTTGCATGCAAAATGAAGCATTGCTTACTGCATAATGATCACTGTCCTTTGGGAAAAATTAGCGATAATGGAAGCTGAGAATACTTAGCCAGAGGTCCTTTTCACTTAATGTGTTCATTTAACAGTGAACTTTACATTATCCAAGCAACCAGCACTTATCCTGGATGAACAAGTCCTTTGCCTTTTAATCAAACACACAGCACAGGATCAATTGGACAAACTGCTGAGTAAATTACAAGCATACAACAAAACCATTATACTTTAAGCAGATCCGAATTTTCCTATATTTGATTCTGCTGTATAGATCTGTAGCTATAGTGACATTCAGTGACAACTCATGTTGCTGACACAGCAACGGCAGCAGGTTTCAGAGAGACTTATCAAGTGTGAAAGAGCTAAACATTACGTTCGATGACTGATTTAATTATGTCCCCAGATTGTGGAACTCATTGCCCTTTTCTATTAGAGATGCTGCCTCAGTTAATATTTTTAAGTCAAGATTAGACTTTTAGTTTAGTCTTTTTAACCGGACTTACAAGTATAATGGTTTTTGTATGCCACTTTGGTAGTTTTGTGTTTTATTGTTCTTATTCATTTCTTTTTCTCTTCAATTGTTTTTTTTACTACTTCATTATATCGCATACTTCTTTGAGATACTATTTTATGAAAGGTGCTATATAAATGAAATAAATTGAAAATAGTGTTATACATAACAGTTTACTTCTGCAGTGGAAAACAAAAGCACATGAAATACTTCTTATTTTACTTGATTTTTGAGCGACCAATCAATCACAAAAGGATAACTTTTCCTACTGTACTTAATCATCAAACCTTTCACAGAAAATTAAATGGCATAATAGTGTAATTATTTAAACACTGCAATTAATTCAAAATTGTTTCAAGTACCAGGCATAATTTCACTCAATAACTCTATGGACATTTTTTTCACATTTATGAAACTGAATAATGTGATGTATTACATGAATGCTTAAACATGCATTGTTTAAAATAATGAATAATTCTGGATCGTTGGAAGACTCCAACGACCAATAATGCACTTTTCCCCCTCATTGTGGCTGTCCAGTCAAAAAAGCTGCTGTTTTGTTCCAAATTAAAATGTTCTGAAGAACCAGAACACCAAATAATAAATGTTACAGCACTGTAAATACCGAGGCAATTGTGCACATTGTTAATGCACTTACTTGCAAAGGTGACATAAGAAAATGGAAGATAGGAAGGAATGCATTTGAGGGAAAAAAATGCCACAGCTTTAAACACAGAGTTCTTTATTAAAGCTTATTTTTCCTTATACAAATTTAATGTCGAAACTTTGCATGCAGTGGTCTTTTGTAGGCACATTACAAAATGAAAAAAGCAGTTTTATTCTGTTTTTAACATTAAAATAATCTTGGCCTACACAGAATTGCATAAATTAAGCTTAAAATTCATTTAGTATTGCAATTATAAACCAAAACTACCAAAATAAACGTCCATTAGTTATAAGCAATTTTTATTTTATTTTTTAAAATGAGAATGTTATGTAAAATTGACATTTTAAAAAAAGGTCATACATCAAGAACTCTTTTTGCAATTAAGACACAGAACGAATTGATATTGCAGTGCTGTATTCTTCTACCAACAGAACCACTGTTATTTAAAAGAATAAACCAGACATTTAACCCTCACCCCAAACAAATTGTTCCATCAGAATATATCTTAGTGAATGAGTTGTCTGGCAGATGTATTAGCAGAATTTTAGAAATACAGTGTGCAACATTAATCCACATATCATTCTGAGACTTGGATACTAATGTACCCCAGTTTCTGGGTAGACTTCAAAAGGTTACTGTGCTCACACTCTCCCCCAGGTTTAGTACAAAACATATATTGCAACATGGAATGTGATACAGTCAGTAGACACACCGTCAGTAGAACTCCAGAACCCAGGCACTGGCTTAATATTCACATCCTATTTTATTTTTAATATATATTTTTCATTCAGTGGCAGTGTCACCTTACCATAGATATATTCAGACTGTAGCTAATTGTTTGAAAAAAAAATGTAAATAAGCTGGAGCATATGAAGCCCAGCACCCCTTCTCTCCAAATCCATTTGGCAAAAAAACTGTTTAAGTAAATCTGTTTAAAATGAAACTGGTCACATCCGCAATTATCTTGCTGTAACAATGGTAACTAGTACTGCATAAGTTAAATGAACAGTCTCCTATCGTAACATACAAAATTGACAGCAATGACAAAAACAAAAACAGGCATAATGAATAATATCACAAAGGCTAAAGCAATACTTTTATTCTTTCTTTGCCAGCACCAGATGCTGCGTCTTGTGTTACCCGTACAGGTCCTCTGCCCCACGGATTTCCCAACACAGTGAATTTATGAGATCATGGTCACGAGGGAAAAACAAATGAAACGGGTGCAATGCAGCAGCTCCAGTCAAACAGCATTGCATGTCAACACAGGGAATGTTCTTCTTGGGGAGAGTACAGAGGGTACCTGAGAACCCTACTCCCATTCGGTGGTTCCAGGAGGCTTAGATGTAAGGTCGTACATCACTCGAGAAATACCAGGAATCTTCTTAATCTCGTTCACCATTTTCAATACCACCTGTTATTAGAAGAATAAAAAATAAACTTATGGATTTCATTCATTTTCAAACTACTGTGGAAACCACTGTGCTTTAAAGCCTTTGTAACAAAATGCACCATTGAATTAGCTTGGTTTAAAGATACAAAATTACTTTGCTCTTAAAAGCCAATGTCAAATGGACAATTCTTAATAAGTGCAAAAGTCCCCAAAACTTGATGAGTTTAAATGGACGTGCACACTAACAGGGAAGTCGGCGAAATATACATTTGACCGACAGAGGAACAGGATCAGAGGTCAATGAAAAATAAACAGTTGAGAGTTTAAAGTACCAAAACCACAAGGAGCCACATGTGCCTCTGAAAAGCCATAAACACTTACCTCTTCTGCAATCTGGTTGTTCGGTGTGGCTGGAATGCCAGTCATGAAGTCACTGGTTATGAAGGTTCGAATAACGACTGACCTTCGACATGAAGGCTGTTTTTGCAGTGGGTCCCGATCAAAATGTACAGGGGTCAAAATAACAGGCATCTGACCGATTTTACCAGCGTAACCTACAGAGAGAACACAATTCCTTTTTTAAAAATACTTCTCCCCAAGACACAGATATATGTCGATTTTTTAATGATCGTCACCCTCCTCTCCCGAGGAAAAGGTTATAATTAACAGCAGATGGCGCATGACTCCAAACTCACCCGACTCCCTGAGGATGACGTGGGCCACAAAGTCTGCTTGTCGGAGTGTGCCGAGGACCCCAGTTGTTAAGAAAGTGGGAGTGATATCCGTAGGAGGCTCTTTGACTTGTGGTCCAAACACGTAGACAACTCTGCAAAAATAAAATAAATATACAAGTCAGAAGAAGCCAACAGTGAATCTATAGCATGGGTGGCCAAAGTTGGCCCTTCATGTCCTGGTCTTCGTTCCAACCCTGTTCTAAATTGACCGTGATTGAACACACCTGATCTCTGATCTATAGTATGAAGAAGAGGGTCTACCTGTTGATGCTGTGACACATGCGTGGAATTAGTCTGGATAAGAACATCAGAGACTCCCAGTGAGGACCATCTTTACTGGATATACCACACACATAGCTATAGGACCGGCAATCTCCCTAGAGAGAAAATAGAAAAACAACATTAAAAAGACATGCTATTCATCGTTATAAAGTGTTAGGAGTTCTGTACAAAACTGCTAAATTATGTGGGTCTAACAAACATTCAAGTTTCCTAAGAGAATAAATTGTGTTCTGGCATAATACCTGTATTTGGGTCTTTGTACAGTAACATTGAGGCTCCATTAGTTGCAGAACATGCACAGTGTGTTAAATCTAACAATCTTTACAGCGCACTTTCAAAGCCATTGTTACAGCCCTTATTTAACTGTTAGTCCAATATGTCACGTATGTGGGCAAAATATCACCTTCACAGTTGGTGCTACATGCTCTCCAGATGAGGGAGTCACTTTTTATCTGACTACAGCCTCATAGTGCAATAGAAGTGACAATTTTCCTGACATCCAAGAATAATTCCTATTACACCGCCCTTAGTCTAGTTAATTTTAGTCCTGCTCCCACCCCTTTTTTTTTTCTTAGCGTGTGCAAAGTGTTTTTCCAGGAAGAGAACAGTACACACTATAGAACAGTGGTTAAGTGGTTTTTAAACACAATGCTCAACAGCCTACACATGTGGAAAGTACTACAGAAAGCAGTGTTTTATAAAAAGCAGTAGTCACGGGCCTTTTAATTTCAATGAACAGCCACTGAAATTAAACTGAACACCACTTCAGCGTGATTAAAATAAATAAATAAATAAATAATAAACACCGACCTGGACTCCCACAGTTTTGATTGGCAGCAAGAAGGCATTGAGTGAATGTTGGCTTGTGATCTGCATTAATGTCTCCTGTTCTTCATCAGATATGCAGGATTTTACCCTTTGCAACAAGGTATGTGGCTGCACAAAAAACAAAACAAAACAGCATGTTATTTCACTGAATTCACATAGGAAAATAAGTACAGCATATTAGTGTAACAGAATTAGCAGAACATGTTATTTACCATATTAACTTATTTAAAATATTAAGACCCTCCTCTTTTGCTTTCCCCCTTTAATATCTCATTGTTGCCAAGGGTTTTGGTGGAAGGAACATTTGCAGAGCAATATAGGGCTGTGGATCATGTGAATAAGATTGGTCTACCCCAGACAAAATTCAAATTATAGAAATTTGCATTGAAGTGATTAAGTAAAAAAAGTGTCTATCTGCCACCATTTTGTTCTCAAGTAAAATTGAAAGCTTTGTAAAACTACAAGTTGTGCCATTGTGAATGAGGAGCATGTTCATTTAAAAGGGAGTTCTAAAATATAATACACGTTTTGAAACAAATATTTGGATACTGATTTTTTTTTTTTTTCAGACAGCTCTTCCTGTTATCGGCATTACCCAAAGCCACATAATAACTACTCAGAGCTCCTAGACAGCTTCTTTAATTTTAGTTCCAGCAGGCTTCCTCATCTGCAGACAGTGGTGACCAAAAGTAAATAAACTTCACCCACAAACAAATCACATCTGTCGTCATCAACTGAAAATAACCCTGGTAGTAACACTGAACTGCAGACGAGGGAGTGAGGGAGTGAGGAGAAAACACACTGGAGGAGACGAGATCATAAAAATTAAAGCTTACTTTTTTAACACTGGCTGAAAAATCTACTACAATTTTCAGGATGTTGTTAGTCTCTGCAAAGTCTTTGCAGACGTAAGGTTCGTCTGCACATATCACCCGGATAGCCAGACCAGGACCTAGAAGAAACAAAGTTTTGCATAAAATATATGGTTTAATTATTTTTTTTTTCTAATAAAATGTTGCTCTCATACATAATACTCTCAAACCAGTTTCAAATTATAAAACGAGTTATGTCCCGTCTCCCGCCCCCTCTTACACAGCCCTTCCAGTCTCTTACCTGGGAATGGATGCCTTGATACAATATCTTCAGGAAGACCAAGTTCTCTGCCTAGTGCTCTCACCTCATCCTTGTGAAAGTCCTTCAGTGGCTCGATTACCTTGCCCTGCGGAAAAAGGGAGATTTAGTAAGTTATTCAACTATGATGACAAGCCTGGAATTGAAGGACCACATAATGGCACATCCACTACATCCAGTAGACTGGAGAGAAACGCAGCACAAGGCGTCAAGTCTCTATAACAGGAAACAACAAGAACGGACACATTCTACATGCATTACCTCATCCCTCAGTCTTCTTATAAGTTCTGTGTCGTTGTGATGGGTTTTAATAACTTCGGCTTTAGAGCTGGCAATCGTTGAAGCGCTTTCGATTAAATCAGGTCGTAATGTTCCCTGAGCGAGGTAAACTTCCTCCGGCTTCAGATTCATCTCCCCAATAACCTGATTAGCAACCTGGAGAAAAAGTATCCACACTGAAGTCAAACACACACTCACACACACACACACACACAGGGAGGCAGACACTTTACCACTACAAGCCCTTCTTGGGATTTATGACTTTGCGTACAATGGTTGATTGTAACATTTCCATCCCCCGCAAGGTCACACATTTCAATTTAAATAAATAAAAGAATCTCAAATCAGTTCTTTACTCTCATGGTAACAAAAAGGAATGCGACCGAGAGCCATTCCCTGAAAATGCAACATGTTACAGTGGATATATAAAACTATTGGTAAGCTTTTAGAGAATGAGGCTAAACCGGTCGCCACAGAAAATACTGAGCTTGCCAAGTGGATGTTGCAGATTCATCAGTGTAACAAATGCACAAAAACCCACAATATCTATCCAAGGTTTTTTTTTGTTGCAGAAATTCATACTCTACAATTCTACAGGGACATGGAAAATGCCTCAAGAGTTAAGAGTTGGAAACATCTACAAACCTTGACAAAGGTGTCTCCTATTATTTTTCTCTTCTCCTCTGGATTTGTGGTCATATTCAATGTCTTACTAATTCTCTTTCTGGGAGTTCTGTCTTCGTCTGAAATTGGCAGCGTGGTTGTGCCATTGTAGAACGTGTGGGCTGCATTTACCACTGCGCAAATGGAAAAGAGGCACATAAACAAAGCAACTAATCCAGCCTTTTCCTGTATTCCTACTTACACATACAGTGAAAAAGAAGACTAGTCTTCATATATATATATATATATATATATATATATATATGCATGAAGATCCTCTTAAGCAAACTCTAAAAGGGGAGATAGGGAACTAAATACTCAAGGTGATTTTGAAGCAATGTGTTTAAAAGATTGGGCTCACAAGAGACAAAATGAAGCAATAATTAACTTGTAGGCATGCTAACCTGAAATCGGTTTGCTGATCTAATTTATTATCAGTGGGTCATCATTTCAACTGACCTTGTCATTGGCAAATACAGGTTAAATGTACACCAGATACTATTGTTGACCCAAGTCCTTTACCTTTAACGTTGATGCCCAGCTTTTTGAGTGCCTCCTCCACAGACTTGCTCTCTCTCTTCCTCATGAAGCCATTGTCTATGTGCACAGCTATCACCTGGTCTTGATTCAAAGCCTTGTTCAATAAGGCTGTGCACACTGTGGAATCCACACCACCGCTAAGTAACACCTGGCAACAGAAGACATGGCACAGAGGAGTTCAGTGAAACCCAGAGTGTAACCTTTTTAAAACAAAACGCTACCTTTACCATGTATAAAATCCTTTTACCGAGAGCCTGCGCCTCAATACAGCAGTAATAGCATATCAACGGCCAGATACAGGGGAATGAGTGATAGAATCAAAATATAAGATTTATCCAACTTCACTCATATCCTTACATCTTAAAGGGGCTGATTTAGCATTTCAGGAGCGTGAAGCTAGCGGATTTCTGAATCTCTCTTAAATTAGTCCTGTAGAACTAGAAACGTATTTCTGTACAGCAAGTTATTAAAATGTTCCTTTACCTACTACAGCACGAATGCTTTAACTTGTGCCTTTTGTTTACTTCAGTTATTACGCTAGATGCCAGTATGCATTAGTTTAGTCTCAATTTCCTATTACAATACTTATAATACCAGAATGGAAAAAATATGACTAAAGGTTTTGGAAGAGTGTTCTCATTTCCTTACAAATCACAGTTCACTGAATCTCAAAGAAAAAAAAAAAGACAACTTACCAGAACTTTGGAATTGTTTACTTTTTCTTTTATCTCTCGAATGCACACCACTTCTCTGTTCTGGACCGTGAAGTTGCCACTGCAGCCTGCAATTTCGAACAGGAAGTTCTTTAACATCTCCCGGCCACGTTCGGTCAGGTCCACTTCAGGATGAAACTGGACACCAAAGAGCTTCTTCTGTTCGTTAGCTATACCTACAGGAGGGGAAACAAAACGCAATTGAAAATACCTTCGTATGGCAAATCCGTTATCTTGAATACAGACCCCTATCACCATAAAACTAGTCTGCAAGTGCATTTCAAAACCCCTTTTAAAAATCTACACTGTCAATGCTAAAAGCGAGGACACAGAAACAAGGAGATTAGGTATGTACCTGCAACGATATTCCCAGACTGGGCGACGACCTTAAAGCCATCAGCTACTTTATCCACACTGTCTCCATGTGTGAGCAGCACCAGCTCCTCCTTCTGAAGGCCCCTGAAATGGGGAAAAATAAAACAGAAAGCTGTAACTAATGATCAGCAAGCCGTGTTTATCCACTAACTTTCAGAACAACCAGTGCCTTACAGACACTAAAAGATAAACTAAAAACCATTATCACAAGATGAGTCTACAAATTCAGATTCAAATACAATTGAAAAAAAAAATGGTTTAATGCAGCTGGTAAGTGGCAATGTGACCAATTGTGAGGATGAATGCATACTCCCACTATCTTGTAAGTACCAGTAAAAGTACCCCAGCAAAAGTACCAAACTTCTGGCAAACTACGTATATGGTTCAAGGCTAAAAAAGAAATAAACACACCTCTGAATGCATAGCCCCTTAGCACCACAAATTGAACACCTCCATTACCAAAAGATTAAAATATCTTAATACTATAGGCTCTAAGACCTTCTAAGAGACATGCACACCATCACACCTAATGCTTAAAATATTCATAGGGTTGCGGTGACGTTAACAATGACATACAAGTCAGAGTCCTGGCGGTCCGATTTTTACAACCTGCTTCCGACCTGAACCCGCAACAGCACCGTCTTCTTACCCGCTTTAAAAAGACCTGCAACCCGACCCGAACCCGCAAGTGTTTGTCCTTTACCTACTGCCTGCGTCGACTGACTCTCTCACATTCACACACAGATATCTCTACCATTCTCCACAGATTGCGTTTATACAATAAGCTATCCAGCGTGGTAGCTTTCTCTAGGGGTCTGGATATATTTTAACATTAACGATCTCAACTTACTTTACTATAAAATACCTGTCTTTCGTGCCACCAGTTAAAAGGGAGCTACACCTGTGCTTTCACATCTTCATTATTTTCATTCGCTACGATTCCAAAAGAATTCCACACTTCTGATCGACCTCTTGAACTATTATCCACTACATGATATAAACTCTGTGCTATCTTTTGTTTCACCTTGCGACGTATCAAACAAGCGGCAATACAAACCCAGAACACTGCTTTGTTACCTGAACAAAGAACATGAATTATCCACACTAATATTGAAGACCCCGTCTTCTCTCACATTTTTCCTGTGAACAGCACCTCCAAACACTTTATTCATCATCTGTGGGAAACACAAATTCAGTATTAAAAAAAAAGACAGCAAACCAGTGGAGGAAAGTAATTGAAGAACTGCACAGAAAACCCAGTTGCATCACCCCAAAGATACAAACCAGCAGGTCCCAGTTACTGGTCAAATCTCACCTGCATGCCATAGCAGATACCCAGGACTGGTTTGCCAATCGTGAAGATTGCTGGGTCAAACCAAGGGGCATCTTCAGCATAGACAGAGTTTGGTCCTCCGGATATGATAATAGCCCTACAAAACATTACAATTCTGTTTCATAAAATGCCAACTGAAATAAATATTATTTTAAAAAAAAAACATAATTCCAGGACAGCTTGTGCAAATACCAAACAGAGAGCATCCCACGCACAATTATAAGAATACGCTTTTCTTTTTTGTTGAACCCTTTAGGGTAAAAGGCACATTTGTGTCCATACAAATAAAATTATGCTAACTTTCTTATTTTTGCATTGAGGTACACGAAACTTTACTGGACAGGTTGGACAGGGTCATCCAAATTACTTGAGTCACTCTCAAAATGTCTTTTAAGAAGAACACGCTTTAACAACCCATTACAATACCTCCATTACTTTTAAAACTGGCAACTGTCTTATCCACAACAGATATTAAAGGGTCATATGTCCTGCTTGTAACAAATGTGAATGTCAGAATTGGTATGACTGGACCCCTCCAGAAGGAAGAATGGCGATTGGTTGCTGTGGACAAGGATATCCCAGTGGTGTAGCGAGCAACAGGTATCCTCAAACAGAAGAATTAAATGAAAACCAGCTCTTTTATATTTTCAATAGAAATGAAAGAAATAAATGAAAGGTTACTACACCGCCTGCAGAATTATGCAGATGGACTCTGCAGGAAGTACAAATAGATCAGCATTTCAGTAAAGGTAGTCAAGGCTTTAAGACTGTAGCACGACGCACTAAAATGCTCCTCTTACCTGAAGCCCTGCTCCCGGATTGCAAAAGCAGGGGTGTCCAGCGGCAGGATCTCGGACTGTACAAAGAGCTCACGCACACGCCTGTCGATGACTTTGCCATACTGAGCTCCCGCATCTAGAATAACTACAGCTCCCTCAGTGTGGCGTGGCCCATCCTTGGGGTCTCCTGTGATCTCCTGCTGAGAGACATAAGAAAGGGGGTAAGCTTTGCATGTTGTCGACAGCTATCCCCTGCATAGCTGCGCAGTCAAAATTAAAGCCACCAGTATCATTCACAGCACGACATGTACAAATGCAAGTGTGACACGTAGACAAGATGCCTTCATACATTCCGAGATTCTGCTACTCACAAGCTTGTGCAAAAGTTCTTAGCAATAGGACTTTCGAGGCACATGTGATAATGCAAGCGTGCCATATATTCCCAGGATGGAAATAAGGCCCCTACTGTATAGCAGTTTGATTCAGTCTTGGTTTTGCTATGAGCTTAATGACACACCAGAGCTTGTTACCGATATGGCTAATCAAGCCTGCATTAAAACCTGGAATAGGTGAAGCTGCTATGCACTTGGATTCTTGTTTCCACCCCAGTATTCTGATACTATCAATAGCCTGTACTGAGGAATGTAAGTAGCAAGTTTTATCTAAAACTTGATTAGGAGTTCGCTAGATAAAATGCATAAAACTCACACACAATAGCGTGCTAAAGAAGGTTCCTAGCAATATTCGGTACCCTGTGAAAAAGGTTTGGAATCGACATATTTGTATGTACATGCCACATACAAATAGGACATATCCAAAACAGTAACCCCAAAATTAAAATTGGTAAACCACAGGGTCAGTTTCACCCCTTTGTTGCCTCTGTACCAGCACAGACATGACGTTTATGAAAGTATTCAATAATATTATTATTAGCAGGCGCAGTTGCCTAACTACCATAGCAGAAGCAATGTGGTATGTTTGTCTAAACACCAGCTTTTGTTAAGAGTCTTCGCCAACAAATACAACATATAAAAACGGTGTTGTAGAATACAACGGGTGACTTTAATTACACAGTTTGTAAATAAATAATTTAGCACGTTAAAATAACTCCTCACTGTAGTAAGCATCATTTGATTTAATCCCCACGTGGGCCGTTTACCATTTCTGTCATTGAAAAACAACACAGAAAGACGGACTTTTTAAAAAAAAATTTTAAACGTGCTCATATTTATCGTGGGATATTTAATGTCTTAGAAAAGCAATGCTGCCGTGTCCAGTAATGTGATGAAAATAACCAGTTAGCTGAGCAAAAATGGTATAAACAAATTATTTAAGAACTGATTGCAATAATGTAGTTGTTACCCTGTATATAAATGACCATAGCTCAGCGTGATAATTAAAATAATAATAACAATAACAATAATAATAAAATTAAACAGTTATATGTCTGTATTAAATATGTACATGCTGCTTTATCTTATTATTTGGATTCCGCTGTGATCACCCCATCAGAGTTCAGACTATAATGAGGAAATCTACGCGGTTTAATCGCATACATAGCTTCACCAACAAGCTAAGAAGAGAGAGGAACTGTGACATTACGTTATGAAGGGCGACATGTTTAAAATAGAGAAGAAAAAAAAAACATTGCACGGGTCAATTTCCACCCAACGTTGAAATCTATTAAACCCACACCCTGCATTTACCACCTTCTCCAAAATGAAGTTTAAAACATACACAAGGCCATAACCGGGGACTCTCCCAATGCCCTGCCCGTAGAGAGGTTCGACTCACTGCCGGGGGTTGCCCGTCTACATTATAGACATCGCTGGAGTGAGAGCATGCTATTACTCTGCGAGCAGGTCTCAGTCTATGTAGACATCCTCGGTTCTGAGGCCGATATACTAACCTTGGTATCTCCATTGCAGAGTGCCATGGATGACTTGACTCGTGTAGAACGACGCTATTTTCTTTCTGTTTTACGCAAGAAGGACCTGAGCAGAGATTTCGCCCCGACCTTTAGCACCAAAACTACAATCTGCTCAGTCCTTCCGACAGCCGGAATCGCTTGAATGAATGCAGCTAGCCTCCTGTACAGCTGGGAGGAGCCAGGAGTTAGACAGGCAACCATTGAAACTAAGTACAAAATATATGTTATAAATCTTTAACTTAACCAAAAAATCATAGCATATAATACACGGTCAATATTTTATACATACACTATGCTATAAGCATATAAAATGAATCTTATTTTGTATTTATATTATTATTAATTGGACATACAAACTGGTTTATTTGCCATACAACTTGAGTATGCGCTTTTATTTAGATTAGACTTGGGCGTCTAGTAGAAACGTTTGTGACTGAGTTTCTTTTATTTATTTATACATTCAGACCCATTTAATAGCTATGGATGATGTCGATTCAGTACCTTTTTTTTAAAAGTTTATTCTATATTAAGTATATTCCAAGTCATTCTGGATACACTGCTGTAGTTTTCCTTTGGAAATTATTATGGATTTTCTCTGTTGGTCAGAACATTGCACTCTATCATAGTTGCACAACGTTGACATATCTTTAAACAAAAAGTAGCTTCAAACGTTTTACTATCGCAGCAGTGTAATTGCTATATCGTTTTCATAACATTTCTACTGATAAGCTATGCTGCAGATCAGGTGTTCCCAGGTCTATAGCAATCCAAGTATGGGACGTTTGAGCCCCCTGTTTATCTCTTATCCAGCTACCAGCTGCACCTCTCCATGCTGCTCCCTCCGGTATCCCAAACACTGTTATTTATAAACTTAGTAACCCTTTCCAATTTACAAATGCAATGTCCTCAATTGATGTAACTCTTTTAAGGGATCTTTAAACTCAATATGTACTCTGCATATCTACATTACTGTACTTGTTAAAGATGCATAACCAGCCTGTTGCCTAATATGAACAAAGGTGTCTTAAGTCTTAAAGGAGAAGTGCCCCTTACATTTACATATTTACGATGTTACCTTAAAAGCCACTGCTGAATGCTATTGCTTTATATGTGTTTCCTGTAAAATGTTATCAGTATGACAAACAAATGTAATGTATACATTTTTAAAGCTGCAAATTTAGTAGCAGGTGCATGGCTCCATGGACAGCTTCAACTACGAGTATCATTTCTTATATCAGGCTACACATACAGTAATAAGGAGTGCAGTGCATGTGTTAAGGAGGCAGCTTTGGGTACACTGTCATAAGAGCCAGGCTGTGCGAACACAACCCCATGAGCATCAGGAACCAAATTCAGAAATTCATGCAATGCTTGAGCAACACCTTCACACACATGGGCATATTGAAATCTAGTAAGAGTTCACATTATAAACGCACAGAATCTTTAATCAAAATTTAGAGCAATCTAGAAATATGTTCAAGATGGGGAGATTTTTTATGTAATGTATGTAATGCATGTATGTATGTACAGTACCGTGTGTTTGTCCCAGTGCGTTTATTAATCTGTGTGTATTTATTGTATGTATTTGTGTATTCCAGCAAAGCAGCATGTTGCCACTCAAGTTAAAGGAAAGAAAATGTATGGGAGTTAGATAATACTGAAATTCAGCAGAAACTTCACAGTTCCTGTTGAATTGTGTGACTGACTGGCAGCGACCAGACTTTCAGCTTTTCTAGTTGGAGAATGCTTATGCCAATCAAGATGTACACTCTCCTATTAAAAAGTGGGACAGACTAAAGGAAATTATTTTGTGGATTATTGCAGACCGACTCATGGGTTTCATATTCTGCTGTACCGCAGATCTGTAACGTTACTGACTAATTGATTAATTGATTAATTGTTGTCACAAGATGTTGATTCTGATCACTGTTTATTCTTCTACACATATCAAGCAAGAACGCCATCTACTGGTAACACATACCTATTCCCTTTTTAAGCCTGTCCTTTGTGCTCTGGCACTATAATTAGTTCTGACTTGGGTTTGCTAAATACCGGCTTTCTTTGCTTTGGAAACAGGAACTCGTTTTGCATGTGATCTCCATTAGCTGTCACATGCTAGTACAACTTTAACTGGTACCACATGGCTTACCTCCAGATTGCCAACATACTTGAATAACTGAATAATGGACAAAGCTAGATAATTAATCTATACCTCGTCGACTCAGAGGACCAGTTCTCAGCTGCTCAACAGAATGGTATCTGGGCTAAGGGGGTCAAGCTAAGTGCAACATGTTAATGTTTCCATGTTTTGCTGATAACACAATATCAGCATGCTCTAAGCTGTAGGTCAGGTGTTGTTTACACAACTGCGCTGCACTGAATGTACACATTCTGAGCTCTAGAAGCTCATCGAAAACATTGCATGCTTTTAAAGTAAACTAATGTAGATCAATTAGAAATCTAAAAACTGCTGTACACGAACAAACATGCTGTAAAAGCTTTCCAACACTGGTAAAATCAATAAATAACACTTGCAACGTGTACCACCCATTTTTGGTATATTCTGTAAGACTGGCCAAGTCAAGAATTCTAATGTAATTCCCTCTAGAAAGACATCTAAATGTGTGCTTGTTTGTGCACGTCTCTGTATTTTTCTATGTGGGGCAGTAGAAGCAGAGACACATTAGCTACTTTAGTAACATTATAATGAATCATCAGTATGAATTACATAATGTGCATGAATAGCATGTGTTTCCCTGTAATAGACCACTTTTTTATTGCATGGTGCTATAGAAAGATGCACACTGCAAAAACAAAATTCCTCAGCAGGTGGTGTTTTTTTTAAATTGATATATACATGATGTAGTACCAGAACATACATCCTGTTTATCTTACATCGCTACACCATTCGTCCTGAAGTGGGAGAAGTACAGTATGTTGAAATACAGCTGTCCATCCAAACTCAGGACCTTAAATAGGTCTTCCTACAGAGAATATCACAGAAGGTCCCAGCTATTTTCGCCTGGTTTTTTTTTTTTTTTTACTGTTGTTACATTTGTGGCTATAACTCTTTAACTATAAAGGTTACAGATAAATGTCATACATGAAATGAATGTGCACACACTAGGGTTCCATAAAAAAAGTTAAATAGTCTGAAACTCACCTGTTCAATACAGATAACAAAAACCACAGAAAAAGACAGACACTTTTTAGAAAAAAAACACATTTATTGTTTGTAAAAAATATTTTATCATGGCCAGCTCAAATCTGACAGTGCACAATGAAACTTCAACATGTAGTGAACATGGAAAAAAAAATTGAACAAAATGGATACAATTGTTTAATTGTACAGTGTGGAGTAGTGGTTAGGGCTCTGGACTCTTGACTGAAGGGTTGTGGGTTCAATCCCCAGTGGGGGACACTGCTGCTCTGCCTTTGAGCAAGGTACTTTACCTAGATTGCTCCACTAAAAACCCAACTGTATAAATTGGTAATTGTATGTAAAAAATAATGTGATATCTTGTAACAATTGTAAGTTGCCCTGGATAAGGGTGTCTGCTAAGAAGTAAATAATAATAATATACAAAAGGAACCAAACCCCACCTCCCACCAAAATAAATAAATAACAATTATTCATTTATTCATCCCAGACACCCTGATCATGTTACTCAGGCCTGAGTGAAAGGTCGAGGTCGCCGGCAGGATATTTAACATTGGGCAGACCCTCAAAGATTTACACATACCACACTTTACTACGGGGGCATAAATATTATTTGTTTTCATGGTCAATTTCATATATAAGCCTCAATTTATTCTACCTACTTATTACGCAGCATGTTTGCAATTGTGACCCTCAGAAACTTTCATTGTAAGAATGACTGTGCGTCTTTTGTGCTGCTGTTCAATTGTTGACAACACGGGGGCACCGGAACTCTGAATGGAAAGAGCTCAATCTAATAGAGCAGCCTGGGCTTCGATTTAAAACAGCAGAGATCAAAGAGGATGTCATTTGTCTTTATCGCTGTTCTATGCACATTATTGCGAGTTACAGCACACAAACCCCCAGTTCCTGCTGCCTGTAATCAAACTGTAATCAACCGTAATCAAATTTCAACGATAAGCCTCTGTGCTTTAGACACGTCAGCTGAAGCCGACGGACCATATTTAGTGTTACACAGAACTGCTACTAAGATCCGTTCCGTAATCACACGAAGCAGTTATCGTTATATCCTAACAGGAGAGGTAGAGTTTGCTTTTTTTGGTATTTAATCAGAGTTGATTTACTGTTAACAGTTTCAGCGACATGCTGGTTGTAGAATAAACAAGTAAGCAACGTTTACACATTTTATAATCCAGCATTTGAACTGTAATTCACCAACCGTCATTATTATGAATAATAATAATAATAATAATAATAATAGTAATAATTGAACTGTCATCATGTCATTTGGCAACACTTCATAAAGCAGGTATCTCAGTTTCTATGATTTCTTAAATTTACTTTTTACTATTTCCTTTTTTTTTTAATTTATTTTATTTATTTCCTGGTATGTGTTTATCGCTGCTCATACTCTGAACCGCTGGTGTTGTACGTTGTCATAAGGTGTATTTGTGTTTTTTCACATGAAAATGGAATCCATGTTAAGAGAATAGCTGGTGTTTTCTGTAAAATTATATACAACATATATAACGTAACCCTATCGGTAGGAGGACCACATGGAAAGGCAAACAAATATGGGTATTTTTCCTACATGTGCTGTGTCCGAGCGTGGACATGTAATGTATCGTTCTATTTTGAAAGCAAGCTTTGAATTGATTGTTGGACACATCACAGCCTTTTCTTCTAGAATTTGGCCTTCATAGTTTATTTTATATATATTTTTTTTATATAACGTTTTTGAAACATATTTCTCTGCAGCTTTATTCATTAGTTTTAATACACTTATTTAAATTGATTATTTAAGTTAGTAATTTAAACTGTATTTGTTTATGAATGGGAACAGTATTGAGTATATCACCATTGCTTTATCTGGGATATACCTAACAATTTAAAACTCCTGTTCCAAAAACAACCATGCATATTTTGTTGTAGGATGTTGTCCTAAGGCTGTGGCTCAAAACATGTTTGATCTATTCCTACCATCTTTGCTGCACTAACCACAGAGGTTAAGGAAACCCAGCAAACTTTTTTTTTTCAATAAATTTGTTCCAAAACTAATGTGTTTTTTTTCTTAAAGTATATTTTAGAATCCTGAAAGCAGTGTTGGATTGAAGTTCAAGGGATCACTATGGAAATGAATGAATCGACAACGCAGAACGGGAGGCAGCGCAAGCATCATACTTCTTGGACTATGAAAATGAACGAACGCAAGCATGCAACAGATTTGGAAACTGAAGAGAGGGAAACACTGCTACAGGGCTCAGATAGTGAAGTTGGACATTCTGCTCCCAAAGTGTGCTATGGACTTAAAGATGAGCTGGGAAATGTCTGTTTGCTGCTCTTCCTTTATGTCCTTCAAGGGATTCCATTAGGTTTGGCTGGGAGTATCCCTCTCATACTCCAGAGCAAGAGTGTCAGCTACACGGACCAAGCTTTCTTCAGCTTTGTGTTTTGGCCTTTCAGTCTCAAGCTACTCTGGGCACCTTTGGTGGATTCTATCTATTTTCAACGGTTTGGGCGGAGGAAGTCCTGGCTAGTGCCAACCCAGTATCTCTTGGGACTATTCATGTTGTATTTATCATATACAGTAGACTCCTTACTGGAGAACGATGGGCAAAAAGGCCCTGATATTGTGACACTCACTGCTGTGTTTTTCTTGTTTGAATTCTTAGCTGCCACACAAGATATAGCAGTGGATGGATGGGCATTGACTATGTTGTCTAGGGAAAATGTAGGTTACGCCTCAACCTGCAACTCAGTCGGTCAGACTGCAGGATACTTTCTAGGCAATGTACTCTTCTTGGCATTGGAGTCACCTAATTTCTGTAACAAATACCTGCGTTTTGAACCACAGGCCAAAGGGATTGTCACTCTTTCAGGTACAGAGGTTCACAATCTTATGGTTAAGGGGGGCATTTTCTTGATGAGTTAGGGATATGAATCCATTTACTCTTGACTAGGTATGCCACTGTTTTGCAATATAAAATCAGACCTGTCACCCCAACCACCAATGTTGCAATAGTGGTATCATGGAGGATAGATGTATACTATTTCATGTGATAGATCTATAGGGGCATCAAAATTCAAACATCTTTCTTGTTTGACCTTGTTCTAAAAGTTCAGATGCTGGTATAAAAAGTATATAAACACAGATTCACAACTAAACCATTCCAATCAATGTATACATTCTACAGGATTAAATATTGATTCTAAATATTCACACTATAATCTGTATTTTGTTGTCTTGGTAATATTTCTCATTGAAATTTAAAATCTCTGTCGTTTTTTGTTTCTTGTTTTAGATTTCTTGTTTTTCTGGGGTATTGTTTTCTTGGTGACTACAACATTAGTTGCAATAGTGAAAAAGGAGAACTGTAATAAATCCAGACCCAAAGAAGAAACCCAAGGTGTTATGGAAACATATAAACTGCTCTTTTCAATTATCAAGATGCCAACCGTTTGGACGTTTTGTGTTCTGCTACTCACTGCTAAAGTAAGTCATTTATGTATTTCAGTACCTATAGACACAAATATATATATAGGGATTGTCAGTGGCTTCACAATACAGAGGTTGAATAGAGAGTCTTTGAATGTTAATTATGTATTTATTAGCGCCACCATACTGTATCCTGTTACAGCCTGAAATGTGGGCTATACCTACTAACCACAGAGATTTAGGAAACTGCAAAATGTCTGCAGTCCACCCTTGTAACACAAAATGTTTATTTATTTCTATCATTTCTATACTTTTTTTTTTTTTTTCAGATGGGATTTTCTGCAGCAGATGCTGTAACTGGACTCAAATTAGTTGAAGAAGGGGTTCCTAAAGAACAACTGGCTCTGCTGGCCGTGCCTATGGTACCTTTGCAGATCTTATTGCCTCTGATTATCAGCAAGTATACAGCTGGCCCTCGACCGCTAGACATCTTTTACAAAGCCTTCCCGTTCAGGTAAAATATTATTATTATTATTATTTATGTTTTTATGTATTTATTTATTTATTTATTTATTTGGCAGACACCTTTATCCAAGGTGACTTAGGGCAGTACTGTACAGGGTTATCATGTAAGATTCATATTGAAATACAGTATGGTTTACAATAAGTGCAGTAATACTATTAGAATACAATATGAACTAGGATGCAACAAGTTGTGATTACAACATTTATATTTACAAAGACATTGCAGTGCATTAGCTGAGGATTCAAAGTATTATTTACTGAAAACTGTAAAGTTATATAATTAGCTTGTCAAAATGTGTTGCCAAACGTCACATTTTGAATCTGTGAGTTAACCAAGGGGGCCTTCGGTGTAAGAAATATGCATCAACAAACCCCATTGCTCAGAAAAAGCCAATGACATGCAAAGAATATGTTGCTTGCAAGCAGCTTGTTCTATATAGTAGATGCTATTGCCTGCTGCAGGTGCTCTTTATGTCCCACAGTGTTTTTTGGTGCCATTGTCTTTCAGAATCCTAAATTGCTGTGTCGCAGATCAAAATCCCAGTTGATTTTCAGGGCAGACAAAATCAATATCCAATAGGCTTGCCGACTCCTGGTCAGCATGGTGTCTCTGTCAGGACCTGTCCTTTATAGCTGTGTGATAATGGATTGCATGCACGCCATCCTCTGTGTGCCCCTTGACTGTGTGATGGGCATCATTTTATAGTGGGCAAGAGATCACATTTTGTTTATATAGACCCCTCCCTTCTCCCTCCTCTTATAACTTGTGCCGAGTTCTCTTAAAATACCTTTGGCCTGTTGTCACACGATCATACCTCTGTCTTGCCACATAGTTTCATTGGTTTTCATTCTCTGGGATACATGTGACCTTATTAAATACATAAATCACAATAAGAAGTTGCTTCGATACTTGTATTTCAGACTGCTGATAGGGTTGGAATTTGCATTTCTGGTTTGGTGGACTCCTAGTGTAAAACAAGACGGAGGATTTCCTGTATATTACTATATAGTCGTGCTGCTAAGTTATGCTGTTCACCAGGTGAGAGTTTGTTTTGTTTTATTCTGCATAATTAAATTAAGCTTTGGTTCTCAAGAGGGGGCTCATCGGTTATTCAGACATCGACATTCATGGAATAACTACACTATAAAGGTTCATGGAGTATCATCTAATAATGCTCCAGATCTTAAATATAAATGTCAAAATGTTTCTTGTTTTATTTCAAATCATAAGTACAAAACTAGTGGAGCACAGATGGTAACACAGTAAAAATTAGCTTTTTACAAACGTAACACTTTCAATTCCAAAATACTACCAGTAGTATGTATTCACTTAATTTTTTTAAATTTATTTAATTATTACATATGGTGTGTTTTGAAATTATAATTTTCTTTAACAGGTTTCCTTGTATAGCATGTATGTGGCTGTCATGGCTTTTCATGCGAAAGTAAGTGATCCGCTTATTGGAGGAACATACATGACTCTCTTAAATACTGTAAGCAATCTCGGAGGTAACTGGCCTTCCACGTTGGCTCTGTGGCTGGTGGATCCACTCACCTCGAAGGAGTGTAAAGGAGCTAAAGGGCAAACCTGTGGGTCTGCAGAAGAAGTTGGAGTAAGTATTTTTATTAAATCACATTGTCATCATACCTCTGCCACGGTTTTCATACTTTAACCACAAAGCTATTTTTTTTTTTTTTTTAAAGCTATACGTTTTCACTAGTCCTGCATTTTCATATTTTCTTTTTTTTTCTTACAGTTATGCACAAAACTCGGAGGCGCCTGTGTGACAACATTCGATGGCTATTACGTGGAGTCTGTAGTCTGTGTTGTTATCGGTTTCGGCTGGTGGTTCTGTCTTGGAAAGAAGATGCGGAAGCTGCAGGAGGAAAAAACATCTGCATGGCAATGCAGGAGAACCAAATAAAAGCCATAAATAGACACCAGATCTATGATTTCTTTCAAACTTTAATCTGGTGGTGCTAATTTGATGCAATGGAGCGTTACTATTCTTGGTTTAAATGGTACTGACTCTGAGATCTATGGAACCTAGTATTCCTTTGCCACAAAAATATTATTTGCATAGTTTTGGGATGACACACAAAGATATAAATTTACTAGTATAATTTCAGTTTTATTATTTGATATGTAGATTTTGTTTTACATCTACTTCAGACAGCTTTGCAAAGGGACCAACTAAATGTGGTTGTTTTTAACAATTTGATTTTATATGGTTAACATTGGGAAGTTTACTCATAAGGATTCATCAGTGTGGTCACTATAGACTGGTCATCTTTTAAGATACGATTGACTGGGTTTTTATTTTGGATGGGGGAGGTGCATAAGGGAAGAACTCGTACCCTGTGGTGTTTTGCAAACCTATTCATTTTTTTTTTTTTTTTTTTAATAGTATACTATGATGCACTTCGGGTATGTCAGCAAAATACATACCTCCTAGGATTTAGCACATTATAAGTGTCGTTCTCTTGACATAGGTGGTCCCTGTGACCGACTTTCCCAGCTTGTAAAATAGCACCTCCTTACAAATACTCAAGACTAGTACCACACGAACCCTTCAGTACTTCAGCCAATCAGGTGTCGGGTAATTCAGTCACTGTGACTGTCATTCAGAGTATGCTGAATAGCTTCTTGTATCCAACGTCAGTGCAAAGTTTGATCAGGTGGTTCTGCAAGTACTTTTAGTAGGTCAGCACGACCCACCAGAACCCTAGAGATTGCTAGAAGTATCTAGTGTACAGGCAATCTCCTCCTGTCACAGGTGATGATCACTGTGCTGGCATGCTGTACCATAGCTTATCAAACCCCAAATTGTAAGAAATATAATCCAGTCTATTCACATTATTACCAGTGCCTTTTTGAACCATTTGAATGGCCTACTTTAAAAATAAATAAATACATAAATAAAGATAAAATAAACTATATAAATACATAAGGCCCAGACTGCATGAACGTTTGACCAGATTGTTTGGAATTCTCATTTTAAATGTATATTGTCATCTTAAATATACAAAGAGATTTCTTCTTCTCTGTGAATAACACAATACAGTGTAGATTTTTTAATGCTCTTTATTTAAATTTAGCACTGCTTTAAAATGTCAGTCAAAGTCCAAATATTACACTTTTATTTGGTTTAAGTTTATTTTGAATCTTGTGAAGGTAATATTATAATGTGTAAGAAAGATGCAACTTTTTATCTCCTAAAAAAAACCTGGTTGGGTATAGACTGGTTTACTGACTGAATGTTTTACATTTCTTTGTTTTTATTAATTTTAGCTAATTTTGCGATGTACTTTTAACTGATAATGTATCTGCTAATTAAGTACCATAAACCACGCAGAGCAATAGTTTTGTTTTTTCCCTATACATTGCTAAAATTCATTTATTGAGACAAGTAATGGATAAAAAGGGGTTTGCTGTATTTTGCTTGTTGTTTTTGTCTGTTGTTTTTTGTTTTGTTTGTTTATTCTGTTTTTTTTTTTAAACTGCATTGGATCTTTACATTCCTGAGACTGGTAATAACTACTTTTCATATTTTTTTTTAAATTTAAATTTGAATCCAGATTCATTACTGTAATCTGGATTCAAATGCCTTCTGTTTTGTGTGTCAAAGTAGACATTATGTGCTACATGTAAAAAATTATTATGTTGACAGTGATGGGTTTTCTGCAGTATAAATGTATGTTTAAACAACATATTCATGTCTACACAAAACAAAATTTAATTAACACAATTCCATCATTTGCATCAAAAAGAATATACATTCCTCTTTCTTTTTTCACTGTTACAGGACGTATCATGTATTTTATTTACATCTACTTTTTGTTGAGCTTGGAAAAAAATCTGCTTTGTAAAATGTTCAGTGATTTATGGATTTCATGAAAGACTGAATTTTAATTCCATTTAGTCTCCTTGTTTGAAATTGTTTTGAATAACCTGGGCTATTTTTGGCCCTATACAAATGTGTATTTTGAGTACAGTGTTTATTTGATTTGACAATATCTGTCACTCATTAATTGTAAAGTATACAATTTGTATATAAGCCATACTGTAAACAGTTCTGAATAACTTTTCTACCAACATTACTGAAATGTAAGATTATACAGATTTAATACATATCCTATATGTAATAAAATATATAGAACATGTTTATTTTTCAGTATTCTATTTTGAATTTGTATTATATTATATTTATTTCTTAACTGATGCCCTTATCCAGGGCGACTTACAATTGTTACAAGATATCACATTATTTTTACATACAATTACCCATTTATACAGTTGGGTTTTTTACTGGAGCAATCTAGGTAAAGTACCTTGCTCAAGGGTACAGCAGCAGTGTCCCCCACCTGGGATCGAACCCACGAGGAGTCGAGAGCCCTAACCATTTCGCCATACTGCTCTATTGGGGTGTAATCCAAAATCCTTCTGTTTGTATCTATACAGACATGCCATGTAAATATTTATATTAGTAACATTTATTTTAATATCATTCCATCATTCTATAATTTAGAAAAATAAACCAGTTAGTCAATCCCATAATAATTTCAGCAAGTCATACAAATCTGTGGTTATGTGGTATATTGAAATGCACTACTTTGATTAGTTTTTCCAATCAGCTGTTACGAAGGGATTGTTTGAATTGAGATTTGTTTCACCCTTGGTGTTTTTACCAGTAGTTGCACAACAATGCCAACAGGTTCTCAAAGAACAGTATGGGCATTTTATAAACTCATGCATAAAAATTTCGACATACCCTCTTTAAACCTTCCATTAAATAAACCTTCCATTATGATACCATACAGTTCCATTAAAACTAGGGGAAATGGCAAATGTAGGGTTTTGGAAGTGCTTATTTCAGTAACTTCAATGTCCTGATATTTGCATCATTACAGTTTATGATGTTGCCCTCAAGGCAGGTGTGGAAGCTCTGACAGAAGTCTCCTGAACAGATTGGGAGACTCAATTAAGCGTTGCATATCGGTCAGTTATGCCCATAGTATTTTGTATCACATTTGTTCTGATTCTCTATCTAAGACGTCATCCAGGATAACATCGTCAGGATGATTTTCATTCACACCCCCTGACTAGGTGGCAGTAGCAAGTTTCCTAATGATGGCATATCCTTACCTACACCCGTCTCTTTCTGTCAGCGCTCCTCTGTTGTTTTGCAGCCGCCTCTGCTCCAGCGCAGCACCTCTCAGAATTTGCGCGATCTGTGCAGCCGCTGAAGCCTACTGCTGCGTGACCTGGTGACGTCTTTTTCGGCTGAGCTCACGCAGACGGCGAACGAGTTTTGCATAGAATCTGCGCAGACTGGTGAAAGTCTGCGGTCGCGAACGCAGCCAGTCATAGTGGGTATGCGTGGGGCGTGGCGTCTGTTTGTAAACAACATGACGCCGCCACTGAGTGCAGCAGAAGACCTGCAAGAGCAGAGACAGAAGAAGGAGACACAAGCATCGTCCAACATTGTCGCCAAAATATCACAGATTGCAGATAACCATTTAACTATTATCAGGGTATGAGTACCAAATGATAAAATGAATACCCAGCCGCCAGTAAAGAAAGGGCTGTATTTTTATAGCTAAGTACCGGGTAGGCCGTAGTGTTCTACGACTACTTGGACGTTCACTACGATTAAGTAGCCAGACTTGTTGCATCACTGTTTTGAACAGTAATTAAACATTGTTTACGGTACCATGGTACATGTTTATTTATCTGCTAGTTTAAAATTGTATCTGGATAGTAGGCTTTTACATGGCACGGTGTTGTCGATGTATTTTATAATTGTAGCCATATTTCATTAACATATAGTACAGTAGGGGCGTAAAAACTCTTTCAGTTACAAAAGTAAATACACTTAAAAAGTTAATTGCAGCCTCCAAGTTATCTAGTAAGTTGTCCTATTTTGCAATGCTGCAACAATTTGCTGTGGGTATGTCTCCTTCTAGTGGTGCAACTTTGAAGTACAGTACTTGTATGCCTGCATCTACACAAACATACAGGCACACATACGGTACTTTAAACATACACACGACCACATACGCGCTCTGTGTTGACCGCGATTTGCATTTTAGCCTTTTTTGACTTTACCTAGTGGAGTACCAGGTATTGTTTTCACTACAGTCTAGAAACCTGAAGAAACCAGTTCATAATCCATCATAATTCCTTCTGTGCTATCACCAAAACCTACAAGTCCTTTTTCTAAAAGAAACAGGTAGACCAGCGTTTTTGCTAATGCCTTATTCATCTTATGTATGGAATGTGTAGTCACCCATCAACTCACACACTTGCCAGTATTCTGAGAATGCCAGTAACAATTTTTTTTTTATCCAGGAGTGGCCAGTGTGGGCTGGACAGAAGCATGATTTATTGTTGTTTTTAAACACAGTGGGGGCTATTCAATTGGTCTAAATAGCGGCTGATCTAAATATCGCCAAACTATTTAAATATTACATTGGACCAAACCTGCCGTTTTAAATGCAATAATCTGCTAAAGACACTCACACACACACACACACACACACACACACACACACAGTTACAGATGTTGGTATCAACCAAGTCTTTTAATGATTTAAAGGCCTTTGTTATTTGTGCCACAGTTTACATAAATAGAATAGATATGATGCTGGAATTTATAAATCGATTAATGGACAAAGCAAAATAAAACTGCATTAATCACATAGCGGTATACATGTGGTTTTTATTTTATTGTTTTTTTGTACATGTGAACTAACAAAAATATTTTCTTTCAGAACATCAGCACAGGGCTAGCATTGGCCGGAGTTGTTTTATTAGCAAGGAGTATTAAACTTGTAAGTATTAAAATGTATTTTGAAAACTGTATTATGTATTGCATCATAAGCACAGACTGTTGATTGTAAAATCCTGTTACATTGAAGTAATACAATTAGCAAATCATTTAACATTGATAAATGTACCAAAACCTGTACTCATGGGCATTCACTTTACACATTATTTGGGGTTCAAGGCTAATTTAACTAGTTATGTCTAACAGCTTTGTGGTTAATTATAATTAATTATAGTTAATTATAAGCAAATACATTTGTTTGGGTAAAACCTACCTCATTTTCAATTGATTAGGAACAATACCCAGTCTTTGCAGACACTTCTTGAAAGTCAGCTCCACTGCTAATGTTTTCTTTTTGTCTGTTCGCAGACTTCTAAATTTGGTTCTGCTTTAGAGATTCCTGCAGAATTCATAGAAAAGAATGTGAGACTTCGGGGAAGAGTCCACCATGTAACAGAGAAAGGACTAGAAGTGGAGCACGTTCCAATCAGTGTTCCTGTGATTTCATCACTGCTAAGACAAAGTATGTAAGGGCAATAAAAGTGGGGGTTCAAACTGAAGTTTTAAGGTTTGCTGCAGTGGGCTGGAGTAAGAGCAACCATGCCTATCTTATTAATAGCCTTGCAGTACTTAGATTGCATTGCTGTTGCAGTTGCTTGTTCTTCAGGAAATAAGCTTTGGTACTAGTCACAGCTAGTGGTGAAGCCATCAATAAAAAGGTGAAAGGCTTAACAGAGGTCCGCTGAACCATCCAGGCACCCTGCTAATTTACACTAAATGAAATGGACCTCCTGCAATTATATTGCAGGCTGACTGGTTTTTTTTCTGTAGGCATCTGCAAAGTACTATTTACATAGCAGGGATGTGCTGAATAATTGATGATAATTGAACTGAATTTTTCCAGTTGATTGTTGAAATGAATGGTCAGCAAACTGAGTGATTAATACTTAAGTCTTCTAAAAGCTTTTAATCTATTTAATTCCAACAACGTAAGCGTAAACGCATTATATCTGATGTTGGAGAGGCACCCGTTATTACATTGTAGTCGAGGACTAAGACAAAAATTGTGCATTCTGATCTGAGTGGGTCTTGCTGTAATTTTAGGGGTTGACGAGATGTCATCAAATTGTCTGGATCTTTTTGTGTTTTCCCAAGATGCAATTATTTCAAATTCAGAGCAGCATTAATATTTGTAGTGAAGTGAAGGACGCTGAATGTAAAGCACGGGAATGCTTTCTGTTCTGCAGGGCGATCGGACGCACTTCTGTTGGTCAGATTGGCTGGAGTTGAGGTCACAGAAGATGGAAGGGCCTGGTTAAAACAACAGATAAAGCCGACACAGATTGTGTGGTTTAAACTTCTAAGCAGAGAAGAATCTTCACTTGACTGTCTCGTTATGGCAAATATGGTACAAAAAAGCAGCATATGGTGTAACAAACTATATATTTGTAAGACAATATGTGTCTTTGGAAAATGTTATTATGTTCAAAAGCAACCTTGAGTGAATTACTTCTGAAGCAAGGTCAGTTTTGACATGCAATATAAAAGCAATTCACTGATTACAGCTAATGTATGATTGTTTTTTTCCCTTGGGAATGTTACATTTAAATTATTACATTTGGAGTCCCAAGACTGATTTTTTTTTTTTAATGACTTGATTAACTGGTATTTTTTTTTTTTTACTGGCTTACACATTTAATAGAACAACTGGTTTTGGTCTTATGTATGAGATGGGAATGATGTCAGATTAAAATTCACTGTTTATTTTTTCTTTTACTACATATCAAAAAAAAAATGTAGCACAGAAAAATATAATATTATTTTGAATTATTTCTGAATTTTTCTAGGGTGGAGTATTCCGCACTTGCCTTAACGAGGAGCTCTTGGGTCAGGGCTTTGGAAAGACAGTTCCTGTGTCTGGTCTCCATTATCAATCCAGACTCTACTGGAAGGTTCACAAGAGACTACTGAAAGCAGAACTGAAAGCTCAGAAGAAGGGTAGAGGTCTGTGGAAAGAAAGGGATATCTGGAAACAAATGATAGATAACTTTAACAGTTACAGGATTGTAAAGCATTTAAAAAAGCTTTTTAAAAGGGTCTGATTTCACACATGCTAAAACTATCCATTTCTGATGTTGTGCAGACTTCAGGTCCTTAAAAAAATAGACATCCTTTTGGTATCTTTTTTCATTTGTCTGAAAGCTGACTAGATGGTAATGCTTGGTGGTGCCTGTAAATGGACAAATACAGTAATAATACAGAATGCATGTTTATCAGAACCTAAGATCCAGGCTTTTCTTTTTTTCCCGCACTTAACTTATTTTGTTAGTGTTTATCTAACTAGTAACACGTTCAACAGCCAAATCATTGGATCAGTTATCTAAAACCACCTCAATACTTATGAGTACCACTCTATGCATATTAGGCTCTATTAACACTTGTAATTGCTTGTGAAGGGCAATCTGTTAATCAGATTTAAAAGTGATATGTTGTACATAAACTTTTTTTTTTACTCTAAAGCTTTGTAAATAATGTAAATAATGATCTAAACACAAACAACAATGGGGAATGATAAAGAAAATATATAATAGACTATTAATTAAACAGGTAATACATATTGTGAAAATGTAAACTCTATGAAATTCCCCTTTGTAGTGTTACAATATTATAAATACTGCAATAAACAATTTTCGAAATGGCTGGGAGTATTTCATCTGAAATATATGTACTTTACACGCATGTCATTTTGAAGGGATTTCTTCTAAGATTTATGACTGTGGTAGAACAGTATTGTCATTTCTGCCTACTTTCATTTTACACCATTTAAATGAACAGTTTAATATTCAGTTTATTTACAAAATCAATTTCTTCTACATACACTGAAACGCACAGTAAATGGATATGAAACTAAGCATAAATGTGTTATATACATTATAGATGTACAGTATAGTCTCATGATGTGTAGTATTTAATCTATCCTTTTTTATATGATGTATTTTCGTTACAAGAAACTTCTAACATAAAATTGGCGATTTACACATCTTGAAAGTAACAATGTCAAATATCTTCATTCTAAAAATGTGAAATACTCATACAGTAGTTCACATTCATGCAATCTGACTTAAATCCACATAAGGCCCATATTCAAAACAGTTTTCATAGAAATGAGAAAAAAGGATCATTAGTTTCAGTGCAGTTTTTTGTATTGGGTAAAACATGTTTTAACTTGTAAGTTCCATAGCAAAGTGACAAGTGATCGCAAACCAATGTATTTCCCCTTAGTTTCTGTTGATGGACCTTGAATCTTAACCCCTTAAGATACAAAAGGAATTGAGCGCGTGTTCAAATGGTTTCTTCTTATAATACATTTGAGAGTATCACAAGGAAACTGACAATTTGGACGACCAGATCCAACCTGTCAGTACATTGTCAGTACATTGCAAAAATAAGAAAGTCAGCATCATTTTTTTTTTTTTTGTGGGACACACGTCCCTTGTACCATAATGGGTTAAAGGTTCTTATATGTTGATGGCAAGTCTTTACTGTCACAATGATTCGCTGGGAAGTTTTAATGGCCCCTGGTGTTTTCAGTGACAGGAGCCTGTGGTTTCCTTGGAAGCAGCCAATCCAAAAGCTGAAGCAGATCAAAAGGTGAAACCTGAGATGTTTTTAGAAGACATAAGATCACGGAAAGAACAGAAAGTTTTAACTTCAGCTAAGAGTCCACAAAAAGATAGAACACGACAAATTGTATTATTCCAGATAACACAGCAAACAAAAACAGAATGATTACTTCAATATGTTACACACAACAAAGAGCTCTTTATTCACTTGGCCATTGTTCCCTTGCACATCCATTCAAATTATAAAAGTTGAGAGACCTGTATTGTATTTGTTAATAATTAAAATCTTCTTAAATGCATTACTGGAAAATATTGAACTATTTCCCTGTTCCCTAAGAAAAACACCACTCATCTAAGCACTTCAATACAGTATTTCTATTTAATCTTAGGCTCAGTATCATATTACCCCCGTTCCCTTTATTTGTAAAATATTAACCATCCCCTATCTGCACATTTAAAATAACCACGTGTTGTTTTACCTGGTTTATTAACAGTTTGTGAACTGGTCTTACACAAGACAAACAACACAGCTTAAAGACCCTGTAACATGCATCTTAAAAAGAGATTTGGTGCCCTCCCCCATCCCCTATTGCAAACTTCATTTCCAATGAAACCCACAGAGCTGAAGCAGTGGTTAGCCGGAGCAGTCCCTGGAGCTGACATTGTATAGTGTTTTAAGTTGAATAGGGCAGTGTCTGTGCTCCTGGATTCCTGTGAAGTGCTGGGAAGCAGAATACAAAAAAGCAAAAGGAGGCCTTTGTTGTGCAAATTACGTGACCAAAGCTATGCTGGTTCCTTCCTATTGGAGGAAAATTTGAATTGATAGGTGAATTAAAAGCTGATTAGTGGTTCTAGCAGACTTTGAACTGTAGGCAGTTTGACTAAGGAACTGTTGGAAGGAAATCGTGGACACTCATGAAATTGGCTGTAAGACAGGCTGTGTACTTAGCATACTGACAGTCTCTGTTAAACATTGCTGAATCGGTTTGGATTGACTGACCCATATTGTATGAAATGCATATTTAAAGTGTTTCTCCTTAATGCAGAACTGTGAACTTTTATGTTAAATTGGCTATATATATGTGTGTGTGTGTGTGTGTGTGTGTGTGTGTGTGTGTGTGTGTGTGTGTGTGTGTGTGTGTGTGTGTGTGTGTGTGTTATAAAGCAAAACATTACAATATATAAATGCTAAACACATGTAAACATTGCACTTCTATGATTAGCAACTTCTTGAACTCATTTTTATGCCCATGTTTTTCATGTTACACTTTGATCAGCCATATATACAGTAAATTATGGATCCATTTATTACACTGTATTTATCAGTATTTTGCTATTTTCTTTATGTTCCTTTTGAGGGTTTGTATTTCAATTGCTTTCCCTATATTTAGCACAATAGGGTTGGATTTTGTTTCAATGATGTTAAGGTAAGTTTAGAACGGCACGTTTTGACAATTTGAGTAGATTTAATACACAGAACACACAACAGCAGCTTCAGAAATACACGACGTTCATAGAAAGCAATTCAATATGGGGGCTGTATCGATTCAATAAAACAATCGTCGTAGATGTGGAAAGATCTGGGAAACAGTGTAGAAACATGCAAAGAAAGACGAAGAAGAAGCTGATTCCATGACAGTATATCAGTAAACTGAAATATTTATTGTCACCGTGCGTACTGTAAGCTACAAGATAATAAAAGAAAGTGAATTAATCAATACGTGCCTGTTTGAAAAGTTTATATTAGTTTTTACTGAATTGAAATCATAGCAGTTGGGAATCATGCCATTCCATGGAATCCATTCCCTGTTTTCAAGCTGCCTCTCATTCACGGCGATTGTTTGTTTGAATGAGAAATCGTCTAGTGGCGGCAGATGACCGGGTGCCCCCCAGTAGTCACAACTGCTTTTCTTAAACTGTCCGGGACATGTTTTGCTTCCTTGGACACTTCTCGTCATAGAAAAAAAAACAACAACAAAAAAAACAAAAACACAATAACAACAACAACCCACAGATAGGATATCATGTTTTTGGATCATAAGTTTTAAAAGTGTGCTAGTGAACGCAGTCAAAGAAGTAAGTGCGATTATCCTTGGCTTTGTTATTCTCAGCAGGTGCAGTGCTCACTTCAGTTGGGTGTAGAATATTTATGTTTTGAATACATGCGCTGAATGTTATTGGCAATGTAACTTTGTCAGTCTTGTACGATAGTATATATATATATATATATATATATATATATATATATATATATATATATATATATATATATATATATATATATATGAAAGTTTTTTTATGTACATAAAAGGTGTTCATTAAAATCTTTTAAACCTCTTGTATGTATATATATAGACACACACACACAAAACTAACTACTCACAGTAGTGTTTTTTTCTTTTCTTTTTTCTGAAGTACAGGCGCAGTGAAGTAACACTGGGCTCGGGGGTGCTGTATGCTGTAAATGTCCACCTGCTCTGAATGGATTTTTCAAATGTGGTTTTTTGTATGGTTCAGAGCAAAACTCATTACAACCTTTGAATTGGTAATATCGACAATCCAAATTTTCTGGCATATTTAATCAAGTACACCTTATCTATTTCAATACTCTACAATGTACAGTGTGTTGCAGCATGTCAATGTGACCACACTGTATAGTATCTATAAAATGTGTAGGTGGCAGTTATTTCTGAAATTGCACCTTATTTATTTATTTATTTATTTATTTATTTATAAGAACTTACATTGTAATTGTTGCTAAGTACGTCCGTTTATAGTAGCGGGTGTTGCAAGGAGAATTGTTTTTATTTTACACTGAAGGTAACAATGGATTTAATTTGAACAATGTGAGTTGCACTCCCAGAAAATGAAATACATCTCTGCTCCTTGGGGACAATAATTTAAATGGAGGTCATGTGATTAATGAAGGTTTGTAGATGAAGACTGAAAGATGCTCCTCTCCAACACAGTCACCTTATTATGTTACCTTGAATAAGCGGCACAAGAGTGCCATTGTGAAGTCTCAGTAGAGTTTGCTGATATGTAAACTGATATGAGCAATTTGTGGACCGTGTTCTCTGTTTGCCAAATACTTTAGCCAAATTAATGCAAAAAGAGGAGCATAAATAGAGATTTTTTTTATTCCTGTCCCCAGCCTACATGCCACTTCCTTACCAATTTACTTCATCCAATCATGTACTGCATGTGCCATTGCACTGCAGGTCATAAAGGGAAGGTTTAATTCGCATTTATGAAGCCTTTTCAATGCAGCAGTGGTTCCTATAAAATACAATACTTTTTTTATTCGACAGACCATTTGTAAGCTGTTCAGTGCTTCTTGAGCCAGTGTCCTTTTTCATACTGTATCAAGACTTTTTGTCATCTTTTTGCAAACTGATAAAGATGGTAAGCATATTTGTATGGGTTTGCTTTGTATTGAATCCGTTTACATGTGCATGTGCTTTTTTTTTATAAATAGCAAACCTGTAATGAGCATGGCACTAAATTCTCTCTCCCTTCAATGCAGTTCAGAGTTCAGGGCTTCCTTATTTCCCCGGTAGAACACTGTGAAAGGATCATATTGCTATCTTGTACTGATGTTGCCTTGTATTGGAAAAGGAGTTCTTTGTTGCTGCACTGCTAATTCATTAACCCTATTCTCCAAGGAACAGAAGACACGCATCAGAAATAAGTAACCCAAGAGAAAGGGCTTGTCAGTTATATATATATATATATAGAGAGAGAGAGAGGGAGAGAGAGAGAGAGAGAGATAGGTAACCGTAAAGCTATAGGAACTAAATGACTTGCATGCTGTTATTATATATATATATATATATATATATATATATATATATATATATATATATATATATATATATATATATATATATATATATCTGTGTCTAGTCTACATGCCATGGTTGGCCTCCTTCAGCAACTCCCTAAATCCCAGTGACATGTGTTCTCAATGGTTTGTGGGGAATTAGCTCTCCTGACCACATGTTAGAGGGATGGAAGAGAATAAGATTAGGTTAGGGGGAGGGGTGTAGCAGAGACTGGCTGTTAGTCTGGAGTCTTGTTTTACAGTTTTAAAGAATAGGTCAGATGGAAATGCAACAACCTAAAGGTCCATTTGAAACTGTAGATGCATTTCTCACCTCTGTTTGGATCGCCTTGATTTTTAATTACTTCTGTTTGTATATGCATTTGGATGCAATGTTACACAGTTAAGTACTGGGGATTTCAAACTCAGTGGAAGAACTCTTCCAGAAAGGACCAGAGTTCATGTGGATTTTCTTGGCAAATATTTTGTTATAATGTTGGTGTGAGTGGAAACTGGTACAGACTGAATAAACCGCTCAGCTGGCTTGGGTATGCTGTGCTGTATGGGATGACCCTGCTCAGCTGGCTTGGGTATGCTGTGCTGTATGGGACGTCCCTGCTCAGCTGGCTTGGGTATGCTGTGCTGTATGGGATGTCCCTGCTCAGTTGGCTTGGGTATGCTGTGCTGTATGGGACATCCCTGCTCAGCTGGCTTGGCTGCTTTTATATTGTCCAACTGGGATCATCTGAGGGTCTGTGGAGGGTGCTGTCTGTACATCTTTGAAGGAAGAGTAGTTCAAAATGCATGTGTCTGCATGCATTCGGTGTCTCGCAAATAATTCAATTTCAGGTTATAGCTGTACCTTTATAGAACATAAAAAGAAATGGTGTTTATAGAACATTCTTTTTTTTTACATCACAGCTTTCAATCACAGTGATATTTAGGATCTTTTGTAACAGGATTATGAGCTAACAGATGTTTGAACTGGGAATACGGTAAATGCAGTGCCATTAAATCAGTTAGAGAAGACAACAGCTGTGCAATAAGAGGAGGCTTGAATGTCACAAAAGCATGGATATCAATTGTGCCTGGAAGACATCAAGGTGGGACCTTTGAATCAGTGTAACTGCCATCTCCCCAGGCATCATGTGCATTTCTACATTGGAGCCCAATTTTATAAAACTGTAAGGTTACTAATGGGGTCACCATATGCCAATTGTCTAAATGACGGACGATACTATTCAGAAAAGGCTGTTTGTTTTTTAGCCCCCATGTAAGACATTGTAGGTTCACAATATCTTACAAGCACCGTTGTCTATGTTGCATGCAGTTTTAGTTGCCCTGTTACAGATAAAATGACTTAGCCTTTTTTTACTTACATTATAGAAAGAGATTATAATTCTTTGTATTGCTCCAATATACTATTTTTTCCTTCTGGTAGTGATGCTGACAAATAATATGGTTCTAGCCCTTTACCAACAGCAACTGCCAAACTAAGAGTATTTTAGAGCAATTGTGGACTGAGTATATTGAGAGGGCCCTCCATAGCCCAAAAGAGCTTGGGAGTAGGACGAATTGGTGCCTTTGTATTGCAAAACAAACAGGGAAACACATTGTTAAAGGTGACTGCATTTCCGCTTATCTTACACATAATTGAATTACTGTACTAAAGAACAGCCATTTAATTGTACTCTACAACCGAAGATTTGCCTTAACCCAGTCTACTAAAATAATATTGAAAGGTGTGTTTATTTTTTACTTTGTTAGTCTTATTGGGTGTGTCTTTTATTTTATTTTTTCATGCCCTGCAGTATTGTTGTAAACAAAGCAATGTGTAGTATTTTAGCTCTTTGTTTGTGAAAACCTATGAGGTGCAAAGGTATTGGATCTGTTTACACAGCTGGACATTTACAATACTTTCACAAATGGATTATTTTTTTGCCCGTTTAGAATATGGGAACAGCTGGCACACTCGGTTCAAATTTATTTGAGGAAACTTTAGAAATGAAATATACTGATTGATGCTCCCTCTATTAAACATTACTGTTAATTTATAAAATAAAGCCTCCACATTTGAAATGAATGCCACTTAGATTCTGTCGGTAGTATACCGGTAACATGTCCCTAGTCCTAGATTTTATCTCCTGAGTACATATTGTAAGCCTCCTGTTTTTTTTAGAGAGATTGTCTTTTAACAGTTAATTTCATGCTAGCTCTTGGGTGAGATATAAGTTGCTTGAAAACACTAAATCATCCTGAAAGTGGTAACCTGGCCTCCAAGACGTTTAAAATAACGAGAAAATAAAACACGAATCCTTCAGCTTAATAAAATCTCGATGGTGTTAGCCGATGGTATAGGATATTTGGATTCAATGGGGGATGTTTGATTTACGTCAACACTTAAGGAAGTTAGGTGGGATGTTTCTAATGCTGTGACTGTCGAGTACAGGTTTTATGAACTTGATAGGCAAGGCGTTCAAGTTTCCAGCCAACTGTGTAATAACATGTGTTCAACTGTGAAGTCGTTTAATCCCCTTGACCCCCCTTGACCTCTCACCCAAAGAATTCTGGGTACAGTCAGGACTAGTACAACAAGGCTTCTCTCACTTAAGAATCTCTTTTCTTCAATAACTGTCAAACACTGCCTCTTGTAAGATATGGAAATCGGCACAGTTGCTTCAACTCACTGTTGGCTTGCATAACAAACAAAAATGTGCACAAATGAAATGATCCATTCTTTCCAGCCGCCAAAGAACTTTTTCTGCCGTTGTGAATGTTAAAATGTCTGAATTATGGATGCTGTTCTAGCTAGCATTCATAAACGGTTTGGGCTACAGTATGTGCAAATTAATGCGCCTACAGAGATCCAGAGCAATGAAGTCTTTCATAATTTTTCTTTCAGTCAGATACAGAAAACATGTGCAATATAGAGGCTGTGCACGCTGCGTTATTACTTTGGAGAAAAGCATGTCCCTTTACAGTGATTTTAATCACTGCAGAAAATAAAATGCACCTGTTTCTTTGTGGGTCTCTTGGAAAGTGTGTTGCAGGCTGCTTAGGCAAGTACATTGCTCTGAACACGTTCAGATTGAAGAAATTAAATCTTTAAATTTACCATGATTGAGTTTTAGTTATGGATGGAATACCTGCTTTGTTACACTTTTGAGAGGGTAGTTCCTAGACTAGTATGCAGATGCACAGGGTTGAAAGAGTTAAGTTGACGTTTATATACTGTCTATTTTTTAAAGCACTTCAAAGTTGCGATTTGTGTGTAAGTTAAAAAGCAAATCACCCTATCACATTGTAAATACTGGGAAGTCATTATTGGATAAACAGTGATTTTTGCAGGAGGCTGTACAACTACAGATGTTCCATTTAATTGACAGGAAGAATAAAGAAACAAAAAGAGATGCTGAATGTAAGCAGTGTTCATTTTAAACTGAAAAGTGTCTTCTTGGGTTGAATACAGATTTCCCCAGTTTTCCTGCAGTTTTTACAGCAGTATGGCATTTATAATTGCTGTTACTCGATCTTTCTCAGGCAGTTAAGAGTGTTTTGGAGAGAATGAAACCCCCTTAGCAATGAGGGGAAATTATTAAACAGTGATCTGTAATGTTTCACTACCCATTGTAAACTACAATAAGCTATAAACAAAACATTTTGAATGCATGACTTTCTACCTAATCTTTTATATACATCTATTTGCTTCTACTCATTTACTGTGTGTTACTGTGGCTAGTTGAAGGGAGACAGGTCTTTTAATAAAACTTGTTTAAAGACTCCTTTTCTTACCAGTCAGCTCTTGGTTGGCGGTTGTTCATGGTTTTTTGTCTGCAGTTCTCCCAATATCGGATTATGTCTGAAATGCCTTAAACAAATGTATTGTGTGCAGTTTTAGACAGTATATATGTTATTGATGCATATTTTACATTTTTCTGTTCTAAGTGAAGAAAGCTAGGTAATTCTGTGGGGTGGTTTAGCATTGCTTTTATATAATTTTGTTTCCAAAAAATATAATTGGACATTAATGTTTATATACAGTGTAAGACATCACATTTTTATCCTCTCTGATCAAGGTGCTTCAGTGGCTGCAGGCTTGGTTCTGTGTAGTGCTGTCTGTCTCTTGGGACTCCACTGTGTTTGTCTTGCTCTGCAGCCTCTGTAGTGAAAGTGACATGAGCTGTGCTTCTTTAGCAACGTGCTGTAACTTAAGGGGCTTCGCTATACTAAAACAGATCGGACAAAATAATAGGGATGCCTGTTACAGTCTTATAAAAAATAACAGTGCTGACAGTGGCTTTAACAACATGGCACGGGGAGTCAACACAGTTTTGAACTGTAACTGCACCATTTCCTTTTGTTATCTTCAACCATCCCTCAATTAAATCACTGGCTTTACAGTCATGTCTTTGGATGGGGGCATTTTGTATGAGATGGTATACATTTACTATAAACGTCGATGATGGTATGTGAGTGGACCAAGAGACTACGATATCATTGTGATCTCCTAAAATCTGATGGTATTTAATGACTATAAATAAGTATTTTGTCTACAACCAAGAGTTGTGTTTGACATCCCTCTTTTGTCTTGTGCTGTTTTAATCCAATCATCACCCAATCCACTTGCTTGTGCTTTGAATTGGTTCCAGTCGGTTTTAATCGTGTTCCCTTAATATAATCAGCACTGTCACCTTCCTGACTAACAAGGGATTGGTGCATTCAAGCAAAACTTGTTAATGATTAGCTAGAAACACTGGAACTAAAACAATGTAACCTGCTAAAAAGAAAATCTCTCTCTCTCTCTCTCTCTCTCTCTCTCTCTCTCTCTCTCTCTCTCTCTCTCTCTCTCTCTCTCTCTCTAATATATATATATATATATATACTGTATATATATATAAAATCTCAAAAGGACATTCCAGAGTGCATTACATATATCAGGTTAAAAGGTCTTAAGCCAGAACAAAGAGAAGTCAGGCCAAGTCAATACATTTTGCAGCCCGTGTGTGTGTGTGTTTTGGAGCCTCAAAACATAGAAGCTGTACTCCATTGAAAAGTTTGTACCAGCCCTGTGAGCTTTGAAGAAACATGTGGCTACCATTTCCCTCCCCCCAGAAATGAGCTATTCTGCTGAAAGCTTTAACCAAACAGTATAAATATTTACATACGTATTGGTTTTAACACTTTCCACTGTTAATAATGTTTGTTTAGGGATGGCCTACAAAGTGTAGCAGGGTGGCGGTGGGGCCGAACCAGTGACCACATATACCACAAGAATACAGCTTATACCTCTTTGCTGTAAAATTATACAATGAACAAATTGGATTCTATATACTGTGAATTAATTTTAGCCACTCCCTTTGTATAACAGCTACAGGTAATTGAATTTACATTAATTTGTTGTAAAAAGCTGTACACAGCACTAAACATTCAGTGGAACTGCAGTGTTGAAATCCTAAAGTTCCAGTGTGTTTTGTACTTGTTTAAACCATCCTCTAATCGTCTGTCTTTTTTAATCTTGTTTGCAGGTTAAGTGCCCTGGCTCTGAGTTCACAGAGCTGCTTCTTGAACAATGAGCCCCTGGGCTGCAGATAAAAAGGGATGCCTGCAGTACTGTCGGCACTTTTTAGCAGACAACAGTGTATTTCACAGTAAGTGCTCTTAAGAGAAATTGCTAATATTTTGTCCTTGCTTAAAAGTTTTGCCTAGTTTTGTTGATCCTTGAATATTGTTGAATTCTTGTATTCCGGGTGTCAGGAATGTAATGAATGGTGATTGTATTTTTTCTTATTGTCTGCACAAATAAACCCCAGTCATAGCCTTTCTTCATTATTATTATTATTATTATTATTTGTTTTTTTAGCAGACGCCTTTATCCAAGGCGACTTACAGAGACTAGGGTGTGTGAACTATGCATCAGCTGCAGAGTCACTTACAACTACGTTTCATCCGAAAGACGGAGCACAAGGAGGTTAAGTGACTTGCTCAGGGTCACACAATGAGTCAGTGGCTGAGGTGAACTGAGGTGAACTGGGGACCTCCTAGTTACAAGCCCTTTACTTTAACCACTGGACAGCACAGCCTCCTTGCGTTATTATGTATTTATCTATAGATGATCTGTGTCAGACTTGTTATACAGTCAGACTTGTACTAAAGGCCACCTGTATAGCGTTACCATTAAAACCACCCATCTATAAAAGCACTCCTTATAAGCAGGTTTAGGTTGTAACCAATAAACTATGTACGGTTGTACAAGTACAGGTATAATTCAGAATGTCATTTACACTAGTTGTTGAAGTAGATGGGCACTAGAGGGCAGTGTTCTACATTAACGGTGCAAAGCCATGCAGTTAAGTTTCTGCTGTTGGAAATTAGATGTTATGGTGTCTGGATGTATATATGGTTTATCTCTGTTAAACCAGGAATTTGAACTGATTTTTTTATTTAGTGAAAAAAATGATTTTTGTTTGTGTTATTTCAGACTGCAACCTAACCACCAAATGCTGAAAAAATAAACACCAGTCATTGGAAGTCAAAACCAATCCACAATGAGATTCACATGACAAAACTGGTGCTGGTTCCACAGTAATGCTTTTAGTTGGTTTCACTTCAGGCTTGAATGAACTTCAATGCTATTCATCCCCCAACCTAAAGGGTTTACAGCAGCCTTATTTACATTTATCACCCTACTCTCCAGCCAGTGGAGCCGATTCAGACAGCGTGCTCTGTCTGTCTGTCTGTCTGTCTGTCTGTCTGTCTGTCTGTCTGTCTGTCTGTCTGTCTGTCGGTTAGTTTGTTTGTTTCCATGTTCAGAAAGGTGAAAGGTTAATAGTGCTGAAAAACGAATCTGTCTGTCAACCTGCAAAGATGCAGAAACATGAATGTTATGTCGGGGCATCTCTGTGCCTGACTGGCCCGCGGGCACAAAAACTAATCCATCACGATGACTGTTTGACAAAGAAATGTCATTTTTAATGATTTTGCAGCGCTGTATTAAAAGAACACTCGAGGAGCTGTGCTGTTTTTTTTTTTTTGGTAAAAATTAAACACTAGAACAGAAGTGCTTGTACGAGGTTCCACATTGCCGCTGCAAACCTTCCCCTGGACTTCTTTTGAATATCAAGGAGCAGCTCCCCAGTATTGATGGCTTGTGATGCCTGTAAACCACATGCAGGTAGAACTCCCTTTGCTGCACACTGTCATTAAACACAATGTAGTTCAATCTATGAAGCACCAGGTCTGAATTTCAGAAGAAGCATATGTATTTTTGTAAAAGAGACACATTTTGTATCTTGGCTTGTGAACAGCAACTTGTAGATAAATATAATTTAGACTGGCTCTTAGAATCTGAATCTGTATCTTTAGGGAGATTTAAGAATGGTTTTGATTTCAGAATCCTGTGTGCACAATTTTTCCGTGGGGGTTATGGGTCGCGGGAATAGAGGAAGCTTAAGATTGGATGCCTTTTCCTTGCCCTTTGTGGGATTTCAAATGATCTTTTTGCGATAGATATTTATATAGAGCTTTAATGAGGTCTCAAGACTTAAACCTCCTGCTTTCCCAAAGCAATATTGGTCTGTTTTGTTATAGCCCTTGCTATAGCCCTGATGTGTCTTTCCAAAAGTATATTGATTAATTAATTTATTCTTAATTAATCTGTCATGTTATTCTGTCTGATTTCTGCATAATAACAAGCTCACACTTTGAGATATTGGCCTCATACCCAGTACAGAACTGTATTCTATGATTCTGTGGATCAACGTCAATTGTGGGTTTCATTCACTGGCCATAGCAATGATTTTCTCACATGCTCATTTTACTTCAACATGCTCCTTGATTTTAGTGCAATAAGAGAAGTGGTAATATAATTAAAACATGCTTTGAGCAAGTGTAATCAATGGACTGTATTGAAACTCTGACTGTCACTAGCCTTCTTACTTTCCCATCTCTGCCATATTGTATCAGGAGAGGATTACATAATAACTTTTTTAATCCGCATATTTTAAAATGGTTAAAGATTATTCTGCATCATTTAGCCTTCATAGCAAAAATAATCAGCTGCTGTACCAACAGTGAAATAAATGAACTGCTTTTGAGTTCTAAGACATTCTGAGGTTTGGGTTCTTTTCATTAATAAATATGAGCAGCTTTTGCATCTTGGTATCTGTTGGAAAGAGATAAGAAAGTAACTCGTTTCTACAGTAAGCTGTGCTGTCTATAGCCTGGTGTTTCATGATGTGCCACAGTGTGGGGTTTTTATTATTATTATTTATTTCTTAGCAGACGCCCTTATCCAGGGCGACTTACAATTGTTACAAGATATCACATTATACATTATTTCACATTATACAGATATCACATTATTTTTACATACAATTACCCATTTATACAGTTGGGTTTTTACTGGAGCAATCTAGGTAAAGTACCTTGCTCAAGGGTACAACAGCAATGTCCCCCACTGGGGATTGAACCCACAACCCTCCGGTCAAGAGTCCAGATCCCTAACCACTACTCCACACTGCTGCCCTATTTTTACTTATCGCTATGTATGCACATATAGAAGCTGTGAACAAGATGTTGTGAATTGCCCATTTTCCAAATAACAGCAAAATCTATTTTGACCACTAGCCCTAATTCATATTTTTGTCCATTTTGTATTATTATTATTATTATTATTATTATTATTATTATTATTATTATTATTATTATTATTATTACTAAACTTGACCATTGAATTGATAACATACAATTAACAAGCAGTTATTGCTTCCTTTTCTAAAGGTTAGGGATTATTATTGTAATCACAGTAACACCAGGCAAGCACATTATTACTGAGATTCAATTACAATGAGCCCTAATCTTCTAAGAACCACTGGAGAATGATGACACCGTGCATAGTGGGAGTGGTTTATGATGCTCGATAGCTGAGTTCTAGAATGTGAAATATAATATGGTTTTCAACTGATTAAAACAAAATGAGAACAAAATAGAATTTGTTTTGTTTGAGTGCCTAATGCTAATTGCTGTATAACCCCATTCTATCCATTCTGTAACTGTCCTCCAACATTTTTCATCAGTATTACTGTATTCTAGTGGGCATACTCCCCTTATACAGATATACAGATTATTTCCTTGTTAATGGAGCAGTTAGATTAGATGTCTTAAGGATACATTATTTAATTGACACTGTTGGGTCGGGGTACATATTTCTCTGATATCTTATTGTATATGAAGACAAAAAAACTGCTAATGAGAGAGGTCAACGAAGCAGAACATTTAAAACATTCTTGATGTTGTAATTCAGACATCTGACAATAAGTCATCCTCGGGGACTGCATTAGTTTCTCTCATGGACTGTGAAAAGGGGCTTTGTGTGGATAAATATGACACTTACCTACTGTAATAGAGAATATATCATTTTAGATGGAGACCTAAATATTAGGTTTTCAAATGAGCCTGTTTAAAATGTTCAACAGAAATCATTTATTTTGCCAGCTTTGCAATAATATTGATATTCCTGCATATTGCCTGGGTAAGATACTGTAATGGCTTAAATACACAAATCAATTATTCACGATTCAGAATGAATGCCCCTGTTTCCAAGCACATCCGTATCCCATTTTTATTTTGAGGTATATCAGCTCACAGTTTGTAAGAGGCCTTTGTCCATGATGCTTTGACCTCTGAGAGATGCAACAAGATATGCAGCAACCCTATAATTATCATTTGAAATGTATTAATGTATACTGTATATACACACCATTGGGTCATGAATCTTTTATATTCTGTACTTTATTAAGAAATAGGGTGTGTGTGTGTAGCCCTACTGGGGCCTTGTGCAGTGCAGATAATGGAGGTTAATACTTTGTGTAGCTGAGTTTCCCTTCAGAATGATTGCTTTAATAACTTTTCTGTTTTTTGGCAGCCTTAATGGTTTGATCTGACACAGTTCTGCAGTGTCATGTCTGTGGGTGGAAGAAAAAAAACAGCTTGAATCAACAAGTTAAAGTATTATATTTCCTTGAAGCTGAGTAAATAGCACATAGAGAAAAGAGTTATTGGGGAAGCACAACCGGTAGATTTGAATGCTTGCAGTGCACAGCTGATTGGGTTCATTAGCGCTGTGTGAATCACAATGAATACTGACATTGCATGAGATACAGCTGTGTAGGAATGGCCCCAATATAATATGGGAGATACTGAAATTGAAGAAGGAATCTATGAAAAAGACCTAGGAGTTTATGTTGACTCAGAAATGTCTTCATCTAGACAATGTGGGGAAGCTATAAAAAAGGCCAATAAGATGCTCGGATATATTGTGAAAAGTGTTGAACTTAAATCAAGGTTAAAAACAAGTTAAAACTTTACAATGCATTAGTAAGACCTCATCTAGAATATTGTGTTCAGTTCTGGTCACCTTGTTACAAAAAGGATATTGCTGCTCTAGAAAGAGTGCAAAGAAGAATTATCCCAGGTTTAAAAGGCATGTCGTATGCAGACAGGCTAAAAGAATTGAATCTATTCAGTCTTGAACAAAGAAGACGATGCGGTGAGCTGATTCAAGCATTCAAAATTCTAAAAGGTATTGACAATGTCGAGCCAGGGGACTTTTTCGACCTGAAAAAAGAAATAAGGACCAGGGGTCACAAATGGAGATTAGATAAAGGGGCATTCAGAACAGAAAATAGGAGGCACTTTTTTACACAGAGAATTGTGAAGGTCTGGAACCAACTCCCCAGTAATGTTGTTGAAGCTGACACCCTGGGATCCTTCAAGAAGCTGCTTGATGAGATTCTGGGATCAATAAGCTACTAACAACCAAACGAGCAAGATGGGCTGAATGGCCTCCTCTTGTTTGTGAACTTTCTTATGTTTTTAATATCCTGCTAACATCATTGAGGTATTACAATGGCTGTAATATTTACCAGCTAAGCATATTACATAATGCCAGTTTCAATTAGTTTTCAGCGCCTTGTTATTGATAATGAATCATTACCCTGTTCCCGTTCATTATTACAGTAATTGGATGGTAATTGGTTGATATTACCAGTTTGTTTCAGCATCACAGTGCAATCTATATTATTCAGTACTGTAAAAAATTGCTCCACTACTATAACTATAATATTTAGCTACAGAAAATGTGATTACATTGACTTCAGTCTAATTGGCAAAATACTTGTAATCCAGGAAAGCAAACAATTTAAGGATAATCTCTAAAAAGAGGATTTTGATCGTGAATAACCTGAAAGGAGTGCTGATCTTATTTCTCCTTCGCTCAAGCAACATTATCTTTCATTTGTGAGGAAAATCTTTTCTTGTTTTCTTGTTTTTTTTACTTTAAAGTTTTTTAATTCAATCAAGTTAGAAGTTAATTTTCACTTTTCAAAGCGCTGTTTAATCGAAGAGAATGTTTATACATACACTTTACAAAGTGTTAGGGCCCAATGTCCCAAATAGCTTTACAAAAATAACAACCAAACATTAAATGAAAGAACGACTAAATAACTGTAGGCCCACCTTTAGATAAACATTATACTTAAAAAAAATATTACATCCTGTGGAAGGGTGCGGGTATTCACTGACACGGGAGACAGAAATGGTATTTGAAAACACCACACAGGTGCTTGGTTTTATTTTTACTCTGGTGGGTGCACTGACTTCTTTTAGCCCGTAGAGGGCGCTTGTGGTCCGTGGTCTGGCTACCAGCTATGGTATCCAGAGCCAACGGGGAATACCACGGCAGGGTACTCAGGTACAGTCCGGCACTCGCAGGTGCTCACAAATTATAAAGAGCGAAGAAGGCAAAAAGAAACAGGGAAAATAAAATACAGTAAGGAAAAACTACAAAATAAATGTGCTGCACTTCGCAGCGTGGATCTCCCAGTCGTCGCTACCCGTGCGACCGGGACTCCGTCCTACACTCTGCTGTCTCCAACTCACTGCACAACAATACTGGGGCTGCCCAACAATTCCCCACTTTTCCCTCTCTTTCTTTAAAATTATTTTCTTTAAGTTTCCTTTTCGGACGGCTGTTATCCTCCCGTCCTTGGTAGTCAAACTCAGACCGCTTTGCTCGCTGGTCCAGTCTAAAGGGGCAGATCTGAGGAAACAACAGAGCATTACTTTATAGGCTACCAATCCCATTAAAGCCCGCCTCCCAGCCACTCAGAGAGGGGAAAGCACACACACCTCTTCCCCACCTCTCCGTGTCACCGCCATGACTGGCAGGCAGACCCCACGGGACTGCCGCCCCTTCCTGCAGCATCGTGCATGCGTCAGACGGCCAGTCCAGGTCTCTCCCTGTTACATATCCTCCCCTCAGAATGGCACCACCGGTCCATTCGAAATCCTACACCCCATGCCTTCCGAGAGAAAAAATCAGCATTTAGATGGAGCTTTCCTGCTCAGTGGACAACCCTGAAGGCATAGGGCTGCAGGGCCAAGTACCACCGCGTGATTCTGGCATTATTATTTTTCATCCGGTGAAGCCATGCTAAGGGGCATGATCTGTCACCAGGGTGAAGTGTCGCCCAGGAGGTAGTACCGGAGTGACTCGACTGCCCATTTTACTGCGAGACACTCCTTCTCGATGGTACTATAGTTCTTTTCACGGGGAAGGAGCTTCCTGCTGATGTACAGGACTGGGTGCTCACTTCCCCGCACCTCCTGAGACAACACTGCCCCGAGACCTGTCTCTGACGCATCCGTCTGCAGGGTGAACCCCTTGCTGAAATCAGGACTGCACAGCACTGGCTTGCTACACAGCCTTCGCTTCAGAGCGAGAAAGGCCCTCTGGCACGGCTCCATCCACTGAACCGTATTTGGGGCAGCCTTCCGGGTGAGGTCTGTCAAGGGCGTGGCGGCGTGGCGGTTCGGAATAAACTTCCTATAATAGCCCGCTAGTCCCAGGAAAGAGCGCACCTGGGTTTTGGTCGTAGGGACCGCCAGTCAGCCAAGGCTTTCACCTTAGCAATCAGCGGTCTGATCTGGCCGCCCTACTCGATACCCCAAATACTCCGACTCACTCTTCCCAATGGCACATTTCTTTGGGTTAGCAGTGAGCCCAGCCTCCCGAAGGATTGCAATACCGCCGCTACCTTACACAGATGACTCGGCCAATCCTCACTGTGGATAACCACGTCATCTATGTAAGCAGCGGCGTACTGCTGATGGGGCGCAAAATGCGATCCATCATCCGCTGGAAAGTGGCTGGTGCTCCGTGCAACCCAAAAGGCATGGTCCTAAATTGGTATAACCCGAAGGGAGTCGAAAACGCCGTCCTCTCTCGGGATTCTGAGGTCAGGGGTATCTGCCAGTACCCCTTCGTTAAATCCAGTGTCGTCATAAAATGAGCCGTGCCAAGACGCTCCAGCAACTCATCTACCCGGGGCATGGGATAAGCGTCAAACCTCGATTTCTCATTAACTCGCCTGAAGTCAATGCAAAACCTAGTGGACCCGTCTGGCTTATCCACTAAAACAATCGGACTGTTCCAGTCACTTTGGGACTCTTCTATTACCCCCAGTCTCAGCATCTCATCAATCTCCGTTTTTATTACCTGCCTTTTACGCTCAGGTATGCGGTACGGCCTCTGGCGAACCAGCGCCCCCGGCTCAGTCTCAATGTGATGGTGGGCTACTCGAGTCTGCCCGGGACGGAGAAAACACATCAGGAAATTCCGTCACAAGTGCCCGTGCCTGACATTTCTGTGTTGGTGTCAGATTTTCTGCAATCTGTACCGACCCTGTTTTCGCCACCACAGAAAGATCAGGTCCCAGATCTGTGACGTCATCTGCCTGCGCCACTACCAATGCCTCCGGTTGCAGCCAGGGCTTCAAGAGGTTTATATGATAAATGTGTTTCTCCTCCGTCGCTCCGGCTGGCAGATCTCATAGTCCACATTCCCAATCCGGCGTGTAACCTCAAAGGGTCCTTGCCACTTAGCCAGAAGTTTCGACTCAGAACTGGGTAATAATAGAAGTACTTTATCCCCGGCTGAAATGTGCGTAACGGGCTCCTCGGTTGTACTGCGTCTCCTGTCTGTGCTGAGCCTGCTGCAAATTGTCATGCGCCCATTTTCCCACAGACTCAAGACGCTTATGCAGGTCCAACACATACCGGACTGTATTAGTCAAATTATCCTGCTGTTCCTCCCACATCTCTCTGACCAGATCGAGTACACCCCGCGGTCTTCGCCCATACAGCAGCTCAAATGGCGAAAAACCCGTGGACGCCTGGGGTACCTCTCTGATCGCAAAGAGAAGGGGAGGAATCAGCTGGTCCCAGTAACGCACATCACTATTAATAAATCTGCGCAACATGTTCTTAAGGGTCTTATTAAAGCGCTCCACAAGACCATCGGTCTGAGGATGAAACACCGAGGTCCTAATGGTCTTAATTCCCAAAAGCTTACATGTTCAGCGGATTAGTCGGGACATAAAGTTGGTGCCTTGGTCGGTTAGTATTTCCTTGGGAATCCCCACTGGGAAAAGACCTTCACAAGCTCGTTGGCAACAGATTTGGCTGAGGCAGAGCGAAGGGAATGGCCTCTGGATAACGCGTGGCGTAATCCAGAATGACCAATAGGTGTGTGTATCCCGCCGCACTTCTCTCCAGCGCCCAACCAAATCCATTCCAATACGCTCAAACGGAGCTTCCACCAGGGGCAACGGCACCAGTGGGGCTCGTGGGACGGCTCTAGGACTAGCCTTCTGACACTCCCCACAACGTTCGCAAAAACGTCTGACGTCACCATCCAGCCCCATCCAGTAGAACCGTGACACAAGCCTTGCTTTAGTCTTATCCCTGCCCAAATGACCAGACAAAGGAATAGCGTGAGCCAGCCGCAGTAAATCCTCCTTAAATGGTTGAGGAATCAGCAACTGGTGACGCACTTCCCCGGTCTGGGGCAATTTGTCAACACGGTACAGGAGGTCTCGAGCGATTTCAAAGTGAGGGTACGTGGCGGCGCGTCTGGGCTCGACCACCCGACCATTAACCACAGCTGCTTGGTCAAAGAGCCTGCCCAGCACGTCGTCACGCCCTTGCTCAAGTCGGAAGTCACGGGAACGAGCCAAAAATCAGCTCCCATGGCTTCCAGCTCGGGATCAGGTCGGTCCTGAGCAGAGGCAGCCGAACCAGACCCCTGCGCTGGCTCCGCGGCCTCCCCCCCAGACTCTTCACCAATCGCCCCCACCTGAAACTTCTCAAACCCCTTCCACTGCCAGCCCTCATTCTTAGCAGCCCGGCGCTCCCGTTTAGTTTTACGGGGTTTAAATTTATGACAAAACCACTCCGGGTCGCGAAAGGGAAAGATCTCTCCAATTACTTCCTCTTTCTTAGCCAATAGGGAGGACGGGGCTGTCAGGGCAGCCAACCAACTCTTGAACTGCCCACAGTCCCGTCCCAGAACTACCGGTACTGGCAATCGAGGACACAACCCCACCTGCACCCGTGTCACCTGCTGGCCAATTTTCACCGTTATACTAACCTTAGGATAAGAGCGTATATCCCCATGAATACATTTAATATGCACCCGTCCCAATATTTGTTTATGCCCGGTGAGATTAGGCTATCCTGTATTAGGGACTGACCACACCCTGAATCCAGGAGCGCCTGGGTTTTGTACCATCCACGGTCACAGGAATAACAAAACCCGTCTGCTGAAGTGACTGAGGTAATTGAACATGCTTACCTGGTCGGCTGAGGTCACATTCCATCACGGGCAATCCCGAGCGATGTGGCCCACCTCCTGCACGTCCAACACCTTGGTGGGCTGGTTTCTCGCCCGACGCTTCAACAAGGGGAGGAAACACTGGAGCCATCAAAGGGGCTCGACGGTAAGGTGTCCGCTGAGACCCCGGTCCGACACCGCAGCAGCCCGTGGGTAACCCCACCCTGCCCCAGTTCCCGGGCGGGAGCTCCCATGACACCCCGCCCAAATACCTGTCTACCCCTTCCCCAGTCCCTTCGCCCTCTCCGGGGCCAGTGGAGGGTGATACAGCCCTTGTGCTCCTTCCAGGCAGTCTTGCTGGCGTTGGCTCTGCTGCCTGGTACTGCTCCGCCAACTCGACCGCCCGATCCAGAGTGGCAGGTGCCTGCCGTTGCACCCACAGCCGAGGTGCCGGTGCCAAGCACTCCAGGAAGCGCTCCACCACGATCACCTCCACCAACCTGGCTTTGGTGCTCGCGTCCGGTTCAGCCAGCCCATGGCGTAATCCTTTAAACGGTGGGCGATGGTTCTGGGATGCTCCTCTGCTGAAAACCGCTCCTCCCGGAACTTTCGCCGATACCCTTCTGGGGTGGCCCCACGCGATTAAGGATGGCCGCTTTCAGCGGGGTAGTCCATCATCCTCTCAGGGGATAGCGTTCTCGCTGCTGCCTGTGCCTCCCCGTCAGCTGGGGCAAGAGGTAGCTGGCCCACTGTGCCTGAGCCCACCCGGCCGAGGTCGCCATGGCCTCAAACACCTCCAAGTAGGCTTCGGGTTTATCCTCGGCTGTCATCTTTGTGGGTCTCTGTAACCTGGGGTCAGGACCTGCGGTCGAGCAGCCCCTGCACCGCAGCAGTTAGGGTCTGGCGCAGGAGGTCCATCATGGCCGCAAACTGGACGGCATCCATTTCTTCTCCGTGGGTGGGTGCACTGCTTTGTTTGGGCAGTGCCAGTGAATCCCACTCTGGCACCACGTGTGGAAGGGTGCGGGTATTCACTGACACGGGAGACAGAAATGGTATTTGAAAACACCACACAGGTGCTTGGTTTTATTTTTACTCTGGTGGGTGCACTGACTTCTTTTAGCCCGTAGAGGGCGCTTGTGGTCCGTGGTCTGGCTACCAGCTATGGTATCCAGAGCCAACGGGGAATACCACGGCAGGGTACTCAGGTACAGTCCGGCACTCGCAGGTGCTCACAAATTATAAAGAACGAAGAAGGCAAAAAGAAACAGGGAAAATAAAATACAGTAAGGAAAAACTACAAAATAAATGTGCTGCACTGCAGCGTGGATCTCCCAGTCGTCGCTACCCGTGCGACCGGGACTCCGTCCTACACTCTGCTGTCTCCAACTCACTGCACAACAATACTGGGGCTGCCCAACAATTCCCCACTTTTCCCTCTCTTTCTTTAAAATTATTTTCTTTAAGTTTCCTTTTCGGACGGCTGTTATCCTCCCGTCCTTGGTAGTCAAACTCAGACCGCTTTGCTCGCTGGTCCAGTCTAAAGGGGCAGATCTGAGGAAACAACAGAGCATTACTTTATAGGCTACCAATCCCATTAAAGCCCGCCTCCCAGCCACTCAGAGAGGGGGAAAGCACACACACCCTCTTCCCCACCTCTCCGTGTCACCGCCATGACTGGCAGGCAGACCCCACGGGACTGCCGCCCCCTTCCTGCAGCATCGTGCATGCGTCAGACGGCCAGTCCAGGTCTCTCCCTGTTACACATCCATACACTCTCCTTCAACAGCTGTTTGGCCATTACTAAATATCAGGTGATATGTATATTGTAATCTGACATTTCTCAATTCAACTGCCAAAGCATTTTTTTCTACAGCATATTAAATAGCCTAAGTGGATTAAGAAGTTTCCAGGACTCCAGAGGAAGCATTTTCATTTTCAGGTAATGTGAGCCCTTTTTAAAGCAGTGGCTTAATAGGATAACAGCACAGCTCTCTTGTGAAATTAGTATGTATGAAGACAGAGCTAATTGTGAATTAAGCTTTCAATACACTTTTAATTAAGTTCCCTCAAGATTTAAAAGCACTTAATTGTTCAAATGAGACACAAGGGATATTCATAACACCTGGTAATGTTACAAAACTGTCGATAAGCAACTTAAGAATACTCTGCTAATGTGAATTTCCCCTTATAGTGTGATCTTTTCTTATGTGAAACTTTATTAGCCAGAAATCCATAAAAATGCAAAACTAGTGAGTGCATTGAACTCTCTTTTTTTTGTAGAATTTGATAGCTTGTTGAGCCAAGCATTGAAAAATTGTTTACTTAAGTTTGAACACACACACACACACACACACACACACACACACACACACACACACACACACACACACACACATATATTGTCCTACCTTCCCTAGCTTCCACACCATGTACACTGCTCCCCTGGTGAACTTGGTGACCTGTTAGCTCTATATGCTACCCTTTGGTGTGCCTGCTTTATAAAACTATGGAGCAGATGAGTATGTCCTCCAAAAAAGACAGACCAGCACAGACAGAAAGCATTGAAGGACTCAAGTTGGGTATACAGCCTGAACCAACCAAAAATGTTTCACAAATAGAATTTCAAAAGTTGATCTAACACTTACGAAATTAACGGTGTGGGGGACAATCGAATTTAAAATATATAGATTTTTTTTTTTCAAAGCTCTGATTCCGTTACCACTGAACAAGTGAAAAGCACATTCTGAAGAAAGCTGGGGCGAACCATTTTAAATACAGTACCAGGAATGCACACTTTTTTTTAGGCTAAAAGATAAGAGATCTCTGCTGTGCTGAACATGAAGATAAATTCTAGTTGCTGTTAAATTACACCGACATCCCCGTACGTGGGGACAAAGCTAGCAGTAAAGCTCTGCTCACTTACATTTCATAGAGAACATGCATTAGCATTGTTTGTGTTCACATTGAAAGCGCGCCGAAGCTGCATGGACCAAGTGCAGAAGACAGACACCCCTGCAGCCTCTGACAGATTGTTGATGATTTTTCACTATGCTGCGCTTTCGTCTGCAGCTTGTGTCAAACAGAAACAAAACTTTATTTTAGATGAATAGATACCCAGTTTTGCTTCCCGTTCTCGCGGTTTGCAATTTGATTTAAGGATCTTATAATGGGGCGTTTGTGAGAGACGTCGTGTGAAGTCTTGAAAACTGCTGCATTTCGTGTATTGTTTGGTAGAAGCTATGCTTTGCAAAAACAGTCTTCATGGCAGATCTTGAAGTTTTTAAAGATCTCAGCCCTGAGAAAGGTAAGCATTGGTTTAAAAAAAAAAAGTTTAAATATAAATTGAAAGTACTTGTTTTATGGAAGTGTCTTGCACTAATACATACGACATTTGAGTATTAACAATATGTTAATCTTCAGAAAGATGGTAAATACGTGACTTTAAAGTTCTTGTTAATATCGGTAGAATGATACCGTGTTAGAAGGTAGAAGGAAACAACTTTCAATTATTTTCATGCATGGAACATTTCAGCTGTATAGATATATTCATTTTATTATAAGCAGAAATGTAAATCGAATCGTTTCAAACAATACATTTTGGTGCATTTTAATTTACCAAACCCACGCACTATTTTGCAGTTAAGGAATCTCCTTTAAACAGCTCCAACCTCATCTTCTTGTCGTGTTTAAAATGCCTTTGTATAAAATGCCTTTGTGTGTATATATATATATATATATATATATATATATATATATATATATATATATATATATATATATATATATATATATATCAGTTTCTTTTATGTAAAACTGGCAGATTTTATTGTTGTGAAACATAAACCCCCAAGGAATATTAAGAGGATGTGAGTGTCACAATATGTTGACAGATCTGTTTCTAGAAACCGTACGCCCACTCGTCAGCAGGGGGGACACGGGGATTTTTAGAACTGTCCAAGGTGCTGTCCATGCTTTGTGTTCTGTGAACTTCAAGGACGGTATTCTTTCTATAAAACTTTCGATTAAGTGTTGACAGAAACTATTTTAATTGTCATCAGTTAGTCCATCGTAGTGTTTCTTCTGTTTATGTTGCTGCAGTTAAGAGCTAACACGCGTATTATGCTTTACTGGACGTTCTGAACGCGTAATGATTAGTTTACCAGAGATATTAAACAACTATAATCATTTCAAGTTAGGGTATTCCATCATTTCGAATTGGTATGACATCAGGGTTTCGGGGGAGCGGGGGTGTTGTCCAATTTATTAAAGAGGTGAATTGGGTCATAGCTTATATTGCCATATCTATGCATTCATTGATGTTATAATGTGCAATATGTACAGTGTATTTTATTAAGGCTGTCGTTACATTTCATATTCTGTAACATGAAATTAATTTGACACTTACTTAAGCATTATAGGTCGCAAAAACCGCTGCAGTTAGTAATACAAATCCGTGTCTAGATTATGTGCCTCTCTTGTTCATAAAAAGATAACAATACTAAGGAACACAGCATTTGGAATAATGTTGTAGTTATTCTGTCATTTAGCATCCTATGTTTTATTAATTTAATAAATTAAATAGTTTATATATTTATATTGGTTTAATAAAACATTTAAGTGTTTTTGAGGTCCAGTGTACTATATATTACAATTTATGTGACTAAAGCTGACAGTTATTTTTGTACTGATGGTTTGAGTACTTTATTTAAAAAAACCCAAAAAGAAACCGTTAAAAAACATGATCAAATCGAAATTGTCGTCAGATGTTTGGGTCTTTTAATTTTCTGTATAAATGATTAGAATTTAAAGATATTTGGATTTTTTTTTCATGAAGTACTAAATATTTGTATGATACGGTAAAGTTTTTTTCACAAAAATGCAATGAGTAAAAACAGTACAAAATGTAGTGGGTACATAACGGGTCTCGACGATGCATCAGATTTTCCAACACAAGTGCCTTCTCTTCACTCTCCTTCCTCCCGTGCACGCTCCGTCTCTTCCCTTACTCCCCTGTGGTGGAAGCAGCTATCGATTATCCTCAGGACTGTTCAGTCTTACTGCTTCCTGCTGTCTTCTCAAAACACAGTTATTCAACCTTTATTTATATTTTTTTATTTATATGTATTTCTTTATTTATATGTATTTTGTGTGTGTGCAAAATATATATATATATATATATATATATATATATATATATATATATATATATATATATTTCTGTAAATCACTTTGGATAAAAGTGTCTGCTAAATAATAAGAAGAAGAAGAAGAAGAAGAAGAAGAAGAAGAAGAAGAAGAAGAAGAAGAAGAAAGTGTGGACAAACCTGGTATAAATTGTTGAGTGGCAAACAGATTAGTTATGCAGCCCTTTACTCACAAGTAGAGAAGGTATCACTGTCGAGAGCAGCAGGTATGTCTGTAGTAAGTCAGAGAGGCAGGTGGCAAGGGAAAGGCTGCTTGCACATTCACATTAGTGTTGCGGACGTGAGTCCTTTTAAACCAGCCCTATTAGACGGCTAACGTTTATGAACCAAAAATGCACAGAAGCACCAAGTCACTTGACCCTTTAACTGCTGTCCAAGAATGTACTTATTTTCTGTTCCTCCTGCAAAGGGTGTGTGTGAGTGTGATACATACAACAAACAGTTAGGTGAACAGAGAGTATGTATTTATTTATTTAAAAATGTTACTAACTAGGATAACAGCGCTATAAAATATGTGACAAACAGTTACACACTGAGATTTCCATCAGAACTATTTCTTCTGTTTCTAATATTATTCTGGAACTTGCAGCATTTCTTAATATTGCCTTTTTCTAATAGCTGGATGATTATTTCTTTTAAAAGCTATGTTGCTTAGCATTATACCAACATTTTTTACTGATTACTTCACCAATAACACAATGTGGCATGTTGACTCCAGTTTTTTTTATTAACTCCTAGTTTTTTTTAAAGGAGGCACCTACTGTTTTTTTTTTCTTCAAAACTAGACATAATTGAAGGTTTGCCTCCTAAAGCTGTATTTGTCTCTTTATTTGTTATAGAAAACTGTTGAAAAGTGTGTTGGCCCGAGGTCACTAATTAAGCATGTGATGGTCTGCTGCAGTATATTATTTTAGATTTGCATGCCATGCCAAAAGAGTTGTGTGCCTGTATGTACAGATCAGCTAAGATCCTAATCTAATAACAGCATGCTCCATAGCCTGTCCCCTGGAGTGAAAACTGCATACAGATCTCTGTACAAAGCCTCATGATTAGTGCAATAGGTCTGTGTCGTGGATGAAAGTGTCCTACCAGAAGGCAGTGGCTAAGCTCCACTTGGAGAGCTACTGTTTAAACATCCCTGGCTGTGCAGCAGTGATTCATTCAGTAATTGGACATGGATTCTGTGAGGTGGATTATACTGTAAATCTCACAGCAGGGTATGGAAGTTTTCAAGCCACATCTGAACTCTCCTGTTCAGGTAGCTTCTCTGCTAGCACTCAGGATGTACCATTTGGGGGCAAGTGTAGCTGTTTCACGGAAATGCAGACTGGCACAAATAGGTTGGTACAATAGCTGATTTAACCAAGTTAGATGATTTTGTACAAGGTGTTTGCAAGTAGAATTTTTGTGGAAATGTTGTCCTGCATTGACCTTTTAAGTTTTAATATATTGCATTTGTAAATGTATGAAGCATTATTATAAGACCAGGAGATACAATTTGTACTTTCCTGTTGGCTTTCTATGATGGAGTGGAAATAGTTTTAAGATGTATCTGAGAAACAGGATTTTTAATGATTAAATTAATTAAAACATCACAAGGCTGCTTGACCTATTTTTTGTAAACTGATTTTATATAGTGAATCACTGCTTATATGAATGATCAGCTACAGTGCAGGCTGGTTATGTCCTGTAATACACATGGATTGTAGTCACGGTGCAGTTTAAATGGAAGAAACAAGATTGCTGGTCACTTGTGAATCACAGGTGCAGCTGCATTATTCATTGTGTGTGTTTCGACACTTCTAAGACATTCATCTGTTTTCTCAGTTGGCAATCATTTTGCCCTGTTTTATTATCTAATTACACGCTGTTTGATTTCGCATTTTCAAAGTACTTACGCACTTTGATGTTCAGTCCTCTGCCATCAAAAGTTGTTAAGTGTGTTTGATAATTGCGCCTTGGTTTGAGATTAAGGCCATTTGAGGTTACAAAGATACAAACTGTTGTAATATTGTAAATATTTTATGTAAGCCGCTACTTAAGCTAGCACATGTCCTGTAAATGCAAGAGGATCTCTAATTATAAAGCCAGCTGTCTGCTTTGCAGTGCTATTAAAATGCTGCTGTTTTAGTTGATGGTAAAGCACTTTCTGGAGACAGATGGTGCACATATTAAGCACTTCTAATGCAATATCAATTAGAGGTGTTAGCTGCAGAGACCTTTGTGACACCTGGTGGTTGAACTTGAAGTTGACCATCGTATGGACCTGTCAACTTACACAGCAGCAGAAAGTAGGCTATCATGCTTTATAATTGCCCTGCAGTATAAATCTATTCTTTGCATTCATCATCACAAATATGATTGACTACTAGAACCTGATTATGCAGTGCAGCAATCAGCTGTGAATGTTTATGGCTTTAAATCACTAATTGGGTTTAAATGAAGTGAAGTGTTGGAGTTGGGAGAGAGTGCCTGCAGCTGCTTTTCATCCAGCTGCCACACCTTGTATGCATTTGAAAGGAAAAGCTTGACGGCTGTAAAAAAGAGTCAACATACGAAACCTGCTGCTTTTAACTTGTAGCTTTATTATTATATTATATAATGGGTCCTGTCCTTTCTGTTCTGTGCGTGCAGGCAGTCCCGCTTGGAACAGTAGGGAAGTTAATTCTTTGTGTTCTTTTGTCTGAACTGATAGCATGTTATCTATACTATCTAATGTGTGCAGTACTCTAAAACCACACATTTTTTAAGAAACTTTCATTTACATTTTGTACTAGCTTCTAAGTTGGCTGGATATACCGCTTATGTATATTAAAACATGAACATTCATGGGGTTTCCATGCGGGGCAATTCACACGTGAAATGGCGATGCGCGTGCACGTTTGGGAGAATCACTTGGGTAAATCAGATTTGTGGCTGAAAAAAACGTCCAAAGAGAGGGATAGGGTAAATCTCATTTACTCGTGTAAATGATGACACACGGGAAAATCCACGCCCAGTTTCGCATGGAAACCCGCATTTTATTTGTAAATGTTAATGAGCTTGTTTATACTTAAGTGACATCACTAGAAATATTGCAAGGGAGCAGGTCAGTTGTTACTGTGGATTCCGAGATGGCAGAAAGTGGCTGATGGGCGGTTTTATGGTTAGCAGTGGTGTAGTTCACCTTAATGATAATGCAGGTGCCTTTTTTAATATTGTTTTTTGCTGTGTCTGTCCTGTCATGTTGTATATCTCCTGTGGGTTTACAGTTCTGTATAAAACCACTTACCATGAACTGTGTTATACCCTTGTTATAGTATTAAAGCAGCTGTTTGTGAATACCCTTGCTGTAAAAACTATGCTAAAGTGAAACACGAAGAGCAAGTGAGCTGCTTACTAAATGTCTGTAACTGAATTCCCTTGCTTTTGATCCCAGCTATGCCCAAAGACAACGCGTGTCCGCCCTCCACTCAAAATCACTGGAGCGAGGAGGAAACACGGGCATTAATAAGTATAGTTAGTGACTTGGATGTGTTGAGCCAGCTCGATCACCCGAAACAGCGTAACAAGCATGTCTACCAACAAGTGGTTGATGCCCTTTCAGAAAGAGGAATAGAGCGCAGAGTCCCACAAGCTAGGGACAAATTAAAAAATTAAAACAGTCCTACTTGCAGAAACGAGCAAGGAGGTGTCGTTCGAGAGAAGAGGGATGGTCCTGCAGAGCAATGCTTTTTGCTTCAGTACATCTTGCATATCTATGTACGTGTTGCAGTGCCTCTGAACAAGGGAGTTGACAAACTTGTAAGTACAGTGATGAACTGTGGATTTATGCACCCCAAACACATTGCCAACTACCCTGTACTCAGCTGAGGATGCCAGCCTATACAGAGCAATCACCACTCTTTTTTCCACTGGCACAGGAGGCAGTACGTGATTCCTTTTTGACTGCATATCTTCCTTTACCAGTTCCACTATAATGCTGAATGTTGCCCTGATGATGCTAGCCATTGGCATTAGATAACAAGGCATAAGGATTTGCTGGTAGAGGATGTTTGGAGGTTCAAGCTCCCGAAACAAAGGGAAAACATCCACTGTTCCCAATCCAGACAGCCTTGGGAGCATACGTGGAAGATGTGTGGCACAGAGCTTTAGAATCTTACGTCTTCGCTGGTTTTCAGCCATGGTGATCTGCAATACCTGTGTTGGTCAGTTTCATTTTATACCTCTCAGTTCATTTGTAATAAATGAGTCATAAGATAAATGAGTTGAAACGGATTCAATGCTAACGACATGCCACCCCGCCAATGACATTTAAAAATCAATTTGGGCAAGAGCAGTAGAATACATTATTAATCAACCAGGCACGAGGTATTTTGCTTTATTACAGCAGCTTAGATTCACTTGTGTGAACCAGTTCTCTGCGCATGGAAACCCCATCTTCACAAAATTTTACTAGTAATCTTCAAAAACAGCACAAGTACTTTAAGCATAGCTGATTTAGATATCAACCCCCACCTTTCACATTCATTCATGCACAGCGTCGGGTGAAAGCCTGGTTTACTCGAGTAAAATAAACTGAGCGAATGGAAACCCAAGAAAGCATCGAGCTAAAAAAAAAAAAAGAAAACACGCATGGAAACTCCACCATTGTTTGTTTTTTCATTTTTAATAAAAAACAGAATATATGACTTTTTTTCCAGTTTTTGTTTAATCAAGCTTCAATAGATTAATTCATTATTTGTAATACGATGTGTTTCACATTGTCTCCCTGTCACATTTAATTTGTCTAGGATTAGCTCATTTGGGTTGCTTCTGTCTTATGCAATGTCAGGAATAGATGCTTTCCAGCGTTAGGTTTGTAGCTCCAGGCCAGGACATACACTCAAGAATGCAAGAGTGTCTCGTATATTCAGAATGCATTTTATTCTGTTAAGTGCACCGCCAAATAATTCTCCTGAATCTTTTCAATATTTCTCCATCTTTTTTTGTGTACAATAAATGAATGCATTTCGTTTTTTTTTTTTTAATATGCATGGTTGAATAATGTGATTATGCTGCCCACAGAGAGAGCAAGGAGAGCTTCAGGAGAACTATATGATCTATTTTTGATATTTAATGGGTATCAGACGCAGCTTCTTTGCTGAAATACATTAATGCTAGCTGAGTGCAGTTCAGTGTACAGAACTTACTGGGATCCACAGCAGAAGTGTACATTGTACTATTTATTTTGTATTCTTATTTATTCTGTTAAGCAAGCTTGCAAGAAGTTTCATGAGCTAATTCAAATTAAGTACAGTACGTGCAGCTGATTGAATGAACAGTGGTTCAGTTGCATTACAAATATTGATAGATTTATAGTCAAAACAGATCGTGAAAGTGCAGTGAAAATACTGAAACTTGTTTTATTATTGCTGTTTTTATAAAACCATCTAAAAATATGTTTTGTACAGCTTGCCCTTTTCAACACGGCAGACTTCTAAGAGAAAAAAATCTGTCTATGAAAAACAACACCACCCAACACAGCAATTTTGTGTGTGCTTTAAGTTCTGACTATAAAAAGGTTGCAGAAAGTGGTGTGCAGGGTGAGTCGGATAGACAGGAGAGCTGGCTTGCATCCTGGCTGTGTGAAGGTGCTGGTTGCACTGGTTCTGCGCTGCCGTATATTAGGGAGACAGAACCAGCAGTGATTGTATCTGGACTTTTCCAACAAGTGGGGCCCAAAGTACAGGAAAAAACAAATAATTCACAACGTCATATAGAAACCATGTATGTGTGTGTGTGTGTGTGTGTGTGTGTGTGTGTGTTTTATTTCTGTAAACTTAAGATTATAATAATGCACAAAATGTATCTCTTTTTTTAAATGGAAAATTACTTTCAATTATTCACCCATAAAACTATGAAAGATATTGTGCCAGAAACAAAAGTATATTGCATCCAATTGATTAATAAAAGCCAAAGGTATTGCAATTATTAAAATGCAAATGGCAAATCTGATTAGCTAGTGTTGGAACACTGAGGGGTAGATGTACTGAGATGGGCCAGTCACAGCGCACACATACCACAATTTGCATTTTCGTTGCGACACTTAGCAAAGTATACATTTTGTCATATGTACTAAGAGAAAATAAATCATGCTGGTGTACAATGTGAATAAAAGAGTATTTTAAATTGACACAAAATGATTTTATTATTATTATTATTATTATTATTATTATTATTATTATTATTATTATTATTATTATTATTATTATTATTATTATTATTAACTTGACCTACTTAGTAGCCTAAACAATTAACACACAATAGATCATGGTCCTATACAGATGCTGAGAATGAGCTGGAGGGGTTAGTGGCACATCTGTGCAGTCTATTGCTCCCAACATGTTCGGGAAACCAGAAATGTTACAGAAATGTGTTTTCAAGGCTTGTAAGTACACCCTGCCTTTAGCGAAAATTAGGTAATTGGGTGTTTGCCTCAAAACACACGAGAAAAAGCAGACTGGGAAATGCCAGCAACAATTGCGACTGTTTAAAACATGCTTTCAAAAGTTCTTAACAAATTGTAAGTGTCACAATTGCCGGCAGCTTTAGTACATCTCATTAGAATATTTGAGAACCCTGATTTGCATCTCCACCCCATTTTTGCGAATTCATGCAGCAACGCCCATAATTACATATTCATCTGAGGTTGAAACGCAAAGAAAAACTGCTGCTGAAAAGCATTCCCTAATAGCATTGCGCTTGCTTAGTACATTTCACCCTGGACTTCGACTCGTTTGCAACTGGTTTATGACTATTGTGACAGGCACAACACTTTAGTACATCTACACCAGAGGAGTTACTGTAAAACTTTAATTATTTTGTAAAATGCTATGAATCCCATATAAAAGTTTACACTTGCTGTCATTTTGCAGATGTCTCATGGTTATACTATGCATTTACCAAGTTTTTCATTATTCTTTACCATACCGCTCTACATAGTGCTTACCGAAGCTTTGCAATGCTCTCACTATGCTTTATTACACTTTGCTTGGCTTTTACTATGTACACATTTTATTAAAGTATATTCCTGATTATTGCAGGAGCATTTTCCTACTAATTTCTAGAAATGCTATAACCCCTTAAAGGTGTATTAAAGACAAACCCCATAAAAGACAGCCCATGAGTTATCTGCTATAAACCAGGCAACGATACACCACTGTAGATTGCTTTGATTCTTGCTTCTGTTTTTCTATCAAAATATTTTTCTGCAGTAGCTTAATGAATGCTTACAACCACACACTGTATCATATATGTGTCTCATGTTCGGTCTGTATTCAGGATGTTCAAAAGAATAGAAGTAGAGGATTTGACTCCCCGATACACTACAGTCCTGTAGACTATTTGTACAGTTGAGTTTACTGCATCTTAAAATTTCATTAATTTGCACAATTAACCTTATATTCCCTGATGGAATTGTTCCCGGACGTGCATTACGCTTCCACAGTACTTTGATAATGAATGAACTTTAAAAGGACTTGTAATACGTTGGAACATCTCTTGAAACACCCTCCTCCGAAAGTATCTGGTACATCTTAAAGGCTCAGATATAGGCAAGCTTGGGAGCTCCTAAATGTTACTCAGCGCAGTATGTCCATGTCAGTACATGGGGTTGAATGCACAGTCCTTCCAGTAGCTCACACTCTTTTGTTTTCTCTGCAGTCGAGAGATGCATGAGTGTTATGCAGTCTGGGACCCAAATGGTCAAGCTGAAGAATGGATCGAAGGGGCTGGTTCGGCTCTACTACTTGGACGAGCATCGGACATGCATCAGATGGCGACCATCTAGAAAAAGCGAGAAGGCCAAAAGTAAGACTTTCCTGCTTTTTATTTCATTATTTCCTTTTATTAAGGTGGTTTTTTTTGGGGGTACTGTACCTTGAACTGTCAGATATTTTTTATTTTCTTTTTAGGTTCACCAAAAAAGATTTGATGACATTGGAGGCTAAAGCATAAACAATTATATTGTATTGTTTTTAATATGGTAAAGCAAACATAATGTTTGTGTCTCATGTATGATTTGTGCAATTTGTTGATATTCGCTTCTCATGAAGGTATTTCTCTTAACTGTAATTGTCTAGCGATACAGCTGGAAATCGATTTGGTTTCATAACTCAACAGTGTGCTATTTATACATGTATACAGGGATGTAAATAAGAATCGTGTTGTATATCAGTTTCGTCCATTCGACTACTACTATTTACTATGAGCTCGATTAACCACAGTGTATAGGTGGCAAGCTTAGCGTTTTAAACTCATAGTACAGCCATGAATGGATCAAACTGCTATGCAATAGGAATCTTATTTCCATCCTATATATATATATATATATATATATATATATATATATATATATATATATATATATATATAATAAAGTCAGCATCAAGTATACACAATGCATTATATGCCTAGTATAAAGTGGGGTCTCAGGGTATGCTGTACTACAGTATGCAGTATGCTTACTTTCTTCTTTAAGGACTTCACTTCAGTATCTTTGTGTTACAACGGTGGAAAGAACTAGACTTCCCATTCTCCAGAGGCTCTATATTTCAATAGAGGACCTCGAAGAGCTGCTGGGGGGCCCAATTGAAGAACTGTTGTTGTAATGACAATGTGCTGCCCATGAAGGGTCATTTATTTAGCATGAGAAACATCTTCATGAGCCTCCAGGTGCTGTGAAGTCTGTGCTTGGAAAATTAATATAGACATTTCTGAACTACCCCAGGTTTGAATCTAAAAAAAAAAAAATATTGAGTACTTAGATTACGTGAAGACTACCATTAAGCTTAATGCAGGATTCTGGTGGCTGCTGGTTAACTCAGAAATGGGCTTTGTGTTTGAATGGCAAAAGTTATATTTTATCGATCCCAAACAGTAGTCGTTTATTTATTTATTTATTTTTTTATAAACGTTCTGTTTTGAATTTGCATTGGATTGAACTAGTTTATTTTCTTCTCCAGTTACCATTGATTCTTTGTACAAGGTCACAGAAGGGAGGCATTCTGGGAATTTCCATCGCCATGCCGAAGGGAACTTTGACCCGAGTTGCTGCTTTACCATCTACCATGGCAACCATATGGAGTCCCTGGATGTAGTAACCTCCAACCAAGAGGAGGCTCGCACATGGATTACTGGCCTCAAGTACTTGATGGCTGGAATAAGTGATGAGGATTCACTTTCCAAGAGACAGCGAACCCACAACCAATATCCTTGTTTTTTATGACACATACTTCTTTATAGGAAAATAATGAACATATGAATGTTTAACTTATTCTTTGCTGGGGATACACATGCCTGGCTTCTGGGCTTTAATGGTAGAGTTCATACATGTGTATATCATACTTACAGTTTAGATGTATCCTGGCAAAATGTATTCTATAAGCCTTATGACACAATTCACCATCAATTCCTTTGTTCACCTCATTGCTTTACCCTGATCATTAAAGTGCTATGCATTTCAATGTATAATGGCCTTAAACAACAACTTGCAATCTGTATATTGAATTGGAAGAGACTGTTTGAAGTAATGTAAAGTAATGCACCTTTTATGCAGTGTTGCGAATGAAGCGAATTATAGGACTAAAGGGGGAAAAAAAGCTTTGTTTTTGCATTATTGTTGGTCATTTGTGATGCCTAACTTTTCCTTAGCACTTGTTCACATGGATGAAACAAACCTTTGAGGAAGCTGACAAGAATGGAGATGGGCTGCTGAATATTGAAGAGATCTATCAGTTGTTACATAAAATGAATGTCAATCTGCCACGAAGGAAAGTCAGGCAGATGTTTCAAGTTAGTTCCAAGTTAACACTATAGATAGAAATATAAGGACAGTATCCATGTGCTGGAGAAACATAATTCTCTCTGTGAAGAGACGCTGTTTATCCATCACTCAGCCAGAATGCAGTTCTCGGCCCACAGTAGTTTTAAAAAAGAAACTGCAAAAAATGATTAACTTTCATTTTATAAATGTACAGATAAAACTACTCCATAAATGAATGTGTATTCAATCTGCTTGTCAGGAATCGGGGAATGGTATAAGAATATAATTTGTATTTTAATAGACACATTTGTTGTTTTTTCAAGTGCGATGTATCATTTTGGGTAGCAGGGTGCACACTGCTAGTTAAGTGAACTTGTATATTTTACTTATGCTTATGCATAAATGAGTTGTGGATTTTAAGATTGTTAGAAATGAATTCTAGACATGGTGCTTTCCATTGGCTTCAAGGAGCGCAGGTAATGCATGTCTGCTTGTTCTCTGTGGCAGGCCGTTGACTGCGTGGGAGGGTGCGTGCCTGAGGCTCGTTCTTGAAATGCACGGTTCTCTCGGGACCTCATCTTTTCCCTAGAGAGGGACGTTTAATCTTGCCTAACCCTACTTTTTTAATATTGGTAAATTTAATAAGGCTAAGATTGAGTTGACATTAAAATGAATGTGAAGTGAAGCATTATTATTGCTTAAATAATAATAATAATAATAATAATAATAATAATAATAATAATAATAATAATAATAATAATAATAATCTGGATTTATGTATTTAATTATTATGGGTGTTTGCCCAGTAATGGTTTTATTGGGGGAGGGACCTACCTGAGATAAGGTATAAAGGAGGTCAGTATGAGGAGCTCTGGTTGGCTGGAGGTTAATACCTGACCTCTATGGTAGCCAAGCTATATGATTAGTGTTTTCTGTCCAGTATTCCTTTTTTTGTTTTAAATCCAGAATCAGTGTAAACAGTTATTTGTTGAAAGAACAAGTTTTCTTTTGTTCACAAATAAAATATTTGTTTCTTTTAATTTACCTTTTGGATGTGCATTCTCCCTGTTTAATTAACACCAGCCACTCGGCACACCCTCACAGGGGGTGGAAACACTATTTTGTGTTATATCATCGGTGCTTGAGTTTAGATTCCATTGAAGAAAACTGGTTCTGACATTTCCAGGTCAACCTTAAGCATCACGAAAGGACTTTATGGTTGCCAAATCATTTATGCCTCTGAGTTATTAAGCACCGTCTCTAAAACCCTGTTACCTCTGTTTTGTCGCTCATTTAAATACAGTGCTTGCTGCTTTAGTCTTTCATTATTAGAAAAGCAGTCATATTAAATAATAGGGCTTTTTTGGAAGAAATATTGTCAATTTATTTTCAGTTATTTTTTATTCGATTCCACCTAAATAGCTTGATCTAGACGTCTTCCTGAGTACAGGCAGCTCTTTTGAATTAAATTAATGAGCCCAGCAGTTTTTGTTAAATACTGTAAGCAATGTTTACATGAACTCCTCCATTGTGCCTTTGATATTGATCATAGGTTTTACTGGGGCTCTGAACCTCTGTTGTAAAGAATATATTAAATATTAAGCAGTTGTTAGTCCTAGTCAAAATCCTCGGGCTGTTCTTCAAAAAGAAGAAGACACATATCAAACAGTTTCCCTCACTAATTCCCCAGTGTGCTACAGAGACTAGCAACAGAGGGCTGGTGTCAAAAAATAACAGAATTGCAGACACAGAGCTAATGTAAGTGGGTAAGACAGACAGTAAGAGAAATAATAACACTGCTTTGAGGTTCCCTGCTCTGTGCTTCACAATCTCTTTTGATGTAACCGGTTAGCCTGAGCGCAGTGTTTATGGACCAGCCTAGAGGAGCTCACACAATTAGTTCTGGTAGATCTTCACAGCTATTTAACAGCTATTTCCATAGGAGCCTTGCAATGTGATATTAGAAAACTGGGACACACCAGAAACTGATCTATCCCAGCATAAACTGAATTATATTTTGAACGGAATCCTTCCATATCTATCACCATTGTGCTTGGCTAATGGCCACTCCATCAAATATAACCTGACTGTGCACAGATTGCTTAAACTCTGATCAGAAAGCAGCTGTGTGATCTCAGATGTTCATCACTGTGTTATTATTGCTGTCAGAGAAACATCCAGCCTTTAATTAATAACACTGTGGTATCTTAAGGGCATTGTTGGTGATTGGTGATTTTTGCTATGCGCTTATAACCCAGAATTATCCCTTAATATAGCTGTTGTTGCTTGTTTTGTAGGAGGCCGACACTGATGAGCACCAGGGAACTTTGACCTTTGAGGAGTTCTGCGTTTTTTACAAGATGATGTCACTCCGAAGGGATATCTTCTTGTTGCTCATGTGTTTTAGCGACAAAAAGGATCATCTCACCATTGAGGAACTCGCTCACTTCCTCAAGACGGAACAGAAGGTATGCCAATCAGCCCATGCAAATGATCTGAGCTGGCAACGTCAGGAAAAGAAAATATGCTTCTAGTTATTTGTTATAAATATTCATTATATGTCCATTGTAAGACTGGATATGCTAATACAATATGTTGCTCCTATTTTTCCTACTTGCATTGTGCATTGTTTGTGTGCAAAAATGTGTGTAAGGTGTTATACCATTGCTAATAATCAGAATATTACACACATAGTTATTCCATTTTAATCCAGTACAGGTAATTATTTTGTATTTCTATTGAGCAGTGGTTAAAGTCTTGCCCAGTTCAGGGTTTTAAGAGACAGTGTGAGTGAGGCGGGATACTGCTTATGTGAGACTTCAGGTACAAAGCCGAGGGGGCAGCCTGACCTGCACTCACTATCCTAACAGGGGCCAAAAGACTTCCATCTATTTCCAGCTCGGAAAGGAACATCAGAGGAGGAGAGGTATCAGGAAAGCCTTGCTGGCTTTGAAGCAGGGGTCCCAAAGCCCTTCATAATCCTTTCATTGAGCGAAAAGCTCCATGGAGAAAGCAGAAAGACTGAGACACATTTTCAAACTATACCGTTTTAATATATTTTATTTGTATAATATTTGTCTTCTTTCCCTTGCCTTTCACTTTTATAAATACATACATAAATCAATAAATTCTTACTTTTGTGTTTCCCCAGATGAGCAATGTGACGACAGAATATTGTTTGGACGTTATTGATAAGTTTGAAGTCTCTGAAGAAAACAAAGAGAAAGATGTGTTGGGGATAGAAGGTAAGCAGAAAAGGGTACCTCAGATTTATATCCACATTTCATTAAAAGGACTGCAAATCTCCAAACCTTCTTATCTATATCTATATCTATCTATATATATATATATATATATATATATATATATATATATATATATATATATATATATATATATATATATATGCCCTATCCAGTACATTATTTTCTCAAAATGATATCCCTACCATCTATAACATTAACCCTTCTTAGATTCTGCTACAATAAGAAATAGATGCAGTAACCTGCTATTTAACAACTTACAGTCAAACCCTTTTAATACCATTTTAAAGGGACGGTGCATAAATAAGCTTACTTTATCATGAGTTTATCAGCAACCTTGCAAAATAAGCATAAAACACAGGAGTGTTGATACAACAAATATGTCTGTTTTGCTGTGGAACTCAATATATAATACTAGCTATTGCATGGATTACAGTAGTGTTCATTAATAAAAATGCTATCTTTCAATATACAGTCTATTACATTGCACATGTACAACACATTGAAATAAAAAAAATAAAAAAAACATGCTGTAAACATACATAATGCAGTGCTGTGCATGCTGTATACAGCGATTCAACAAGCCATTGATAAAGGTTAAGCTTGTTTACAGTAATGCTCAAATCCACCCAGATCAATCTGATGCCTGATCTCTTCAGTGTTCAAGCTTTTTGGACATTTCTCCCCCATAGGTGGATGTTGCCACTATGCATTAGCGGAGTGGTCATCAGAAGTCATCCTTGCTTTGGGAAGTGAACAAGAAATTGCATTTGTCCACTAGGTTTTATTGATATATTTCCAGGTTGTAAACGCAATGAATTCATCACATGATTATTATTATTATTTATTTCTTAGCAGACGCCCTTATCCAGGGCGACTTACAGTCGTAAACAAAAATACATTTCAAGAATCACAGTACAAGTATTAATACAATTAAGAGCAAGATAAAATACTTCAGTTCTAGCAAGTACAAGTATATGACAAAATACGATTCAATAACGGAGCAGATAACAGTGTCAGTGATAGTTACATCAGGATATAATTAAATACAAAATACTACAGATTCATCACATGATTCCGTTTCTGTATTCATATTTGTTACTGTTATTCAACAATGAAACTAGTGCCAGGCAAGCCTGTATAGGGGCCTACTGGTCAGTGCAGTAGTTTGGCTAGCATGACCTTTATTGGTGGCATGCACTTCACAGGAGTCCTCTGGTAAAATGTGACAGCCACACACTGTTCTATAACAGTAGAGTCAGCTGTACCCACTGGTAAGGACCAGTTCCTTTCCACTCACTCACTCTGCGACATTGAGCAAGTAGACTGACCTCCCTCTTACTTCGCTTTACAAGCTGTAAGATTGGTTAGACTGTGACCCACACTAGAAATTTGGTGAATCATTTCTAAAATATATTGGAATACAGTAGGTTTATCTTTCTTGATTCCTCTTTCAAAAATATAATGAAACATTGCGATTGGGGTTGGGGATCAACTTTGAGCACATACTATCCTCTCCAAGGGTGTAAGGCAGGGTGAAAAAATTGGATTTTCATTGGATGTCCAAATAACCAATAATCCTGTTTTAACCATGAATTTTATTTGCAGATATTCACACCTTTTAATCTGAATCTGAATCTTTTTTACTGTATGGCTTTTGTAACAGGACAGAAACAAAATAATGTCATGGTGCAGAATAACTTTGATTCCTGCTGCAGGGTTTACCCACTTCATGCGTAGCCCTGCCTGTGATATATTCAACCCACTGCACCACGAGGTCAACCAAGACATGGACCAGCCACTGTGTAACTACTTCATCGCTTCATCCCACAACACCTACCTGACCGGCGACCAGCTGCTGTCTCATTCCAAGACAGATATGTATGCCTGGGTCCTTCAGTCTGGCTGTCGATGCGTTGAGGGTAACCGATTATAATGGACTACATTGAACGTTGTTTATGGCACCTTTCCTTTCTTAATGTTTAAAAGAGATGCAACCAAGACGTTACATTCGATTCTATCCCCTCTTATTAGCAAAGAAAAATTACACTTGTGATAATTTGCCCGCTTCTCAAAGCTTTCTTGAAACGGTTCTAAACTTGTTGATTTTAAAGAAACCGCCTAAAAAAACATGCAGGTAATTCATCATAACAGACTTGGACCCTCTACACTCTGAACTTTGTGTATACTTTGTGTGGCTGTTTGTGCTAATGCAAATAACATTTTTTATTTATTCCTAGCCCGACATGTTTAGTAGGTTTCACACTATACCATTTCTATTGGAGGTTTATTTCATTGTAGCTTTTCTAACTGTCAAATCTATTTAAATGTGCCAGTAAATTCAGTGATTTCACAGTGCTGTCATGCACAATTCTAAACGCTGTGGTGCTTCTATCTGAAATGAATTGCTGCTCACTGTTTTTCAGTCGACTGTTGGGATGGCGCAGATGGTGAGCCAGTGGTACATCACGGATACACACTGACGTCCAAAATCTCTTTCAAAGATGTCATTGAAACAATCAACAAATACGCCTTCGTGAAAAATGAGTATGTCTTTTCTTTTTCCCAAGGTTTAGCAAGCATTTCACATCCTGTTGGCTAGAAGTTGCTGCATCCAAAAATCTTGAATAGTACTGTACTTGTAAACATGCCAGTTTATGAGCTGTACTGTTGCCACAGCCTTTTCAGAATCGACAGCTGTTGAAGGAGATTATATTATATATGTATTTTTCTTTTTATAGTCCCCCCCCCAAAGGTTTCTTTTGTTCTAGTACTTTTACCTTTCACTTCATATGTTTACAGTAAATTGTCCGCTGATTGGATGGTAGGTGCATTTGTGAGTTAGATTGTAAATATTGACACACGCAGCCACTGATTGGGTATGGCATTTTGAGAACAGGTCTGCAGATGTCTTGATGTTTTTTGATGACAACATTTTCTGAACCTTCAGGATATAGTCTCTCGGATAATATTAAGAGCTGAAATGTTAAATATTGTTTGTCAGTAGATGCATAGGCATTCATAGCTGTAATGGTAATTTCCTTTTTTGGAGAAGTGTTCATTAATGCATGAATGCATGTCTTATACTTTTGATCAGTGTCATTTGTTACATGGAAACGTGGAATGAATACAAGCAGTTAAATCCACATTGTATTTTAAACCAATCAAAAAAAAAAAAACCTGCTCCCAGCATTAGGTATAAGAAATTAGTTTTCACTGTAAAACCACTGTCGCGGGTGATGGTGTGCTGCCTCATGCCTCATATGGAATACTTTGTGTTAAGGGAAAAATATTTTAAAATGTCATATTGTTTATTGTTTTGCCTTCCTAGGGGGCAAAGACAATCAAACCGGCTATTTGGTTTAGTAGCCTCTAACAGGATGGAAGTCTTTTTTTTTTTTATATAGAGCACCTCATGAGAGTTGAGTCCTAATCGATTAATGAGATGCTTTGCACACGCCGTCTTAGTAACACTACTGCCGCTTGTTCCTTGTTTTTCAGATTCCCGGTGATCCTTTCAATAGAAAACCATTGCAGTATCCTGCAACAGAAAAAGATTGCCCAGTACCTGACTGAAATACTTGGAGAGAAGCTGGATCTTGGTGGAGTTCTAACTAAGGATTCGAAACAACTCCCCAGCCCAATCAGTTTGAAAGGCAAGATTCTCATTAAGGTAACCCTCACCCCCCCACCCAACCCTTTATTATTTTATCAAGAGGAAATACTTTTGCTCAGCATTGCAATCTGCATACTTTAAAACACTTCAGTTCATGTGGGCTCCAGGGTCTTTGCAAAGGTGGCCTGCAGGCTGCATTAAAACCCATTAATGTCTGAATGATTAAAGCTGTTCATTTAGTCTAATGTTGGTGATGTTCATGGGCATCTGTCGGAATTGGCACAGAGTGTGTACTTGTGTGTGTGTGTGTGTGTGTGTGTGTGTGTGTGTGTGTGTGTGTGTGTGTGTGTGTGTGTGTGTGTGTGTGTGTGTGTGTGTGTGTGTGTGTGTGTGTGTGTGTGTGTGTGTGTGGAGGCTGTTACCAGTGTTTAATTTTGTTAAAACATTTAATGTTGTACTGAGCTTGGAGAATTAAGGATATTATAATGTTGAAAATCTCAGCTCTATAAATGTTATGAGCATTTATTACATGTTTAGTACCTTTTGGGGATGCGTTCTAGTAAAGCAGAGACCATGGAAGGCTAAATTAATATTTTAGAATAGAACTGAACATGGTTGAGGGACACATCTGCTTTAAATAGATTCCATATGCTTCTATAAAAACTGCTTCAGAGTAGAAAACCATTTCTTCCCAGACACTTAATGTGTGTAATACAGTAATATTAGAATATTAGCTGTATATACAGGGATGATTGTGACCAAAACATCTATCAAAACTGATACATTTTAATTTCCACTCTAATTGATACACCTGCTTTTTTAATTCAGGGGAAAAGGCTGCCCCTATACCTTGCTGCTGATGCAGAGGAAGGAGACGTTTCGGATGACGACAGCGCTGATGAAATAGAAGATGACTTCAAATTAAAGCACAGCAGTGTAAGATTACAACAGCTTTCTTAAAAAGGGTGCTGAATTCACTGAAATCTCCAGGTGCTTAGATTGTTTATTTTCTGTCCATACACCCCTTCCAGACACTTGTAAGCACCACTTACTGAATTATTCTTACATAAAATTGAAAGGTTACATTTTACCATGAAATACTACATTACTCAGGCTGTTATTCATGTGTGCACAATTCACAGCAGTCTTCTATTCTCTCCCCTCTGATTGGTGACTTCATACATATATCATTGTCATCTCTTTTATGGAGCAACCAATGAAAAAACAGGGATGCTCCATAATGGATGAAATGTGTCACAGGGTCAAATAATCACTATGATAATACGATCACTGGGTTCGGAATTTGCCACTAGAATAACTTTCCTAGATTTTGCATCACAAGCACGGCTTGGTAACACATTCATTTTGTAAGAGATTTTGGCAGCATGCAAATTCACATAAAAGCAATATTTGGGATAGACTAAACGATACAAACAAGTACTTCAAGAAGAAATAAAAAAGTGGATTAGACTTATAAATACTAAGACATAAGATAAAAAGAATTGCACATGCTTTCATTTCTTTAAATGTCAAAAGTGCCTATATTGTTCACGTTGTAAAGATTCAAGATCCGGTGCAGCTGGTAACAGAAATATGAATAGGAAATTAAAAATCAAACAATTAGCTACATTTTAGAATTTGCAAAAATAATGGATATTGGGTTGTATTTAGGTTCTTGAAGTGTAAAGGAGGAGATTAGCACTGATATGGTAGCGTGACGGGGGGTAATATTTATATTTCTTGGATTTAAACGAGGTAGAGGGACTCATCCGATTTGAAACCTTATTTATCAAAAAATAAATGAAATAATCATGCAAGGCAATTCCTTTTGCCCGGCTGGAGAGATGCAGTTGGTAATATTAATATGAAAGCTCACAACTGGGAACTGATCTGCTTATCCACTTTGGAATTGGTTTGACAGATACTATTCTACATTATGTATTCTAGTCCATCCCATTTGGATACCTGCAATTCATATTAGATTTAGGGCCGGTATGGAATTGAGAGACTTGAGAAATAGATCAACCAGTTTATACTTGTTCTGATCTGTCTGGTAAAATGCCTCAAATTAATTTCCTAAGCCTACACCAAATCTGATAAAACATAAGCCAGGCCTCACAGAAGACAATAACACAAGAAAACTGTAAAGTATGCTGCTGTACGCTCCCTATCAATTCTTTTTAAGTTACCATATATTGATGCTAGTAAATTAACTTCAAATCCCTTCTATAATAGAATCCCATCTTTAGTGCGGTGTACATCAGTGGTCCCATGTTGTTTCCGAATTCAGTAATTGAGGAATTCTATGAATTATTATTATTTGTTTATTTAACAGACGCCTTTATCCAAGGCACCTTACAGAGACTAGTGTGTGTGAACTATGCATCAGCTGCAGAGTCACTTACAATTACGTCTCATCCGAAAGACGGAACCCTTTTCTTTAACCACTGGACCACTTAACCACTTTAACCACATTTGACAAGTTATTTAATGTAAACCAAGGGATCGCTGTGTAACACAGGGCTGCAACTGCATTGTACTTATCCAAGTGGTGTAAGACCTTTCTCTTTCACCAGAGCAACGGAGCAACCGAACACCAGGTGGAATCCTGCATCAGGAAGAAGCTAGACTCCTTGCTGAAAGAATCAAAAATTGGGGATAAGGAGGATTCTGAGAGCTTTACCATTAAGGCTCTATTAAAAGCCACACACGGAGGCTTGCACATGAATCTCAAACAGGTATTTAACTGTGTGTATGTGTGTGTGCGTGCGTGTGCATGTGTGTTTGTGTGTGCGTGCTCGTTTATAGAGGTTGCTGCGTCAAAAAAGTCCCACAAGGAAGGAAACTCTGACAAAACCTGCCTTATGAGGAAATAGGCCAGGTCCTAGTAATAATGTTTAAACAGATATTTCAAACATAAAAATGCAGGTGTGTATTTCATTCCCTAACAATGATTTCAGAGGAGTCTTTGCAGGCATGCAGCAGTCTAATAGGCTTAAATGTAGAATTATAATGCTGTCAAAAATACATCTTCCTGCTCGCTGACATCACACTAATTTGCTCAAGAGACAATGAATTATATTGAATTCCAATATGAAAGGAAGGGTACAGTGTTGCCATGTTCTTTATTGAAACAATTGATAGAGAATCAGATTATCAATAAATATCAAAACCTATGTATCTGTGAGTGCAGTATGTGTGTAAAATAAAAAAATTAGTCCAATGAATAACACCCTAACACATTGCACAGTGTTATGCAGCATTATTAGTAACCAAACAAAAGGGGCTAAATAAAAAAAGCTGTATCCTTTTATAGCACAGATGTTGGTGATACTATATAGATTCATAAAAATAAGTATTTCCCTCTTGTGACTACTCATCAGCCCTTGAAGCCTCTTAAAGATTCATATCTGTTCAGCTTGTCAAGTGAGATGCCATTGTGTTCACTTGAGAGCTCCCTCATCCAGGTAAAGATAGCTGCTGTTCTTCCCCATATCATAAATATACTCCCTTGCTTTGCTAGATAGGAAAGAAAGCTTTGGAAAGGAAATGCACCCCAGTGTTGTCATACTAGTTTAAAGGAGGCTCTGAACTGGGAGAATGTATTTAAAAGACAATTAGAGTCTAAAATGGAAAAGCTAAATTGACAGAGCTTGCCTGAGCTTGCTCACTGATTCTGTTTTTTTATTTTTTATTTTATCTTGCTTGTTTCCAGAATTCAAACATTAAAGAAGCTGGAAAGAAATCCCAAAGCTGCTCCTTTATCAGCAACTTTTCAAAACATAAGGTGAGATCTACCTCAGCTATATAAATAGAACTGTATCTAGATAGTCTTAGCATGTCCTCTAATGAGTCTGTTCCTGATGTATTGGGCATTCCTGCTGCTATGTTTTTTTTTTCTCTTTAACAGAAAAACGGAAAATCGAGATCCAAGTCTCAGAGCACGGAGGGAGATGAAGAAGGACAGCATGACGCATCGGGGAAAGACGGGGGGCTGCTTCACAGGTTAGGCAGCTTGTCACTCGTTCCTGCCACTGCAGATTCCTGCATTCCCATCTTAATATCCACAGCATGGTCTGGAGCTCTTTGTGCAGAAGCAGTCTGGAACACAATCGAGAGTCATGATGATGCACATCACTGTCCGTACCCAAAGATATTTAGCTGTGGCTGATTAGGGCTTTGGTTTCCAGTTTTGGAAATGATAGAGACAGATCCGCTTCCGAGGGCACAGCCCAGGGTGTTAGTCAGTGCTTTTGAACTGTGTGATTCACAAAAGTATGTTTAAAACTGATAGGCGCAAATAAGGTCAGACGCACAGACTTGTAACATTTTCAATCCGAGGCACGTGCAGACAATCTGAAGCATTGACTTCAATGTTAGATATCAGCAATATAGCAGAACGAGAAATGGGGACTGGGCATTGATGGCAAAGCTGAGGCAAAGTCCGAAAACAAATAAAATAGATTCAATCTAATAACACTGCAGGCGTTCTCTCTGTCGTCCAGTCTATATAAATCTGAGACAAGCAGGTTGCATACTGTGGGGACTCAAACATTGATTGAAAATGCAATAATAGAATCATACTCAATAGTTTTAAGGGGGTAATGCAAAGATATTCAATCTGTGATGGAAGACCATTACTCTTATTCTTTTTTTAATCATCGTGTACCCCTTATGTAAAGTACTGTATTATTGCATCTCAGTTGTTTATTAATTGGCCATAGGAAATACAGAAAAAGAGTAGTCACTTTATGAAAGAAATCAAGACATAGGTAATCAGAGCTGACAGAGCTGTGGTTAAAAAAATGAATAAAATACGTAATACTGTATGTGTATGTTTGGGGTCCGTGATTCTTCTCTGCATTCGCTACTGTTCCTTTGTATGTAAAGGGCTGGGCGGCGCAGGAAAACAATCAAGCTGAGCCGAGAGCTCTCTGAGCTGGTGGTTTTCACAAACTCTGTGGCCTCCCAGGACATTCTCGAGGAAGGTAAGAAAAAGATCCTGTCCTATTAAACCTCCATTAATGTTGTGTACCATGCTGCGCGTGACCAGGTACATAAAGTAATGTATACAATACATTCATACCTTTTAACAAGAAAGTCAAGTTTTAGCTAGTGTGCCTTTATCAGTGTACTAATTAAAACTGTATGTGCTGGTAGTAATATATCATTTAGGAAGGGCTGGCCCCTCCCTGTCATTATCATTATGATAAGCCTGTTAATTGTGGGTGATTAGGAGCAGGGTTTGGGGGAGGGGTGGAGATGGAAGGGGGCCAGTTCCAAAGGTTTGAGAAAAGAGGAGCGAGGGGAAACAGAAAATAAGATTAGATAGGGTAGATTTTCTGGTAAAGGGGTGTAAGTCTGCAGGGATAATCAGCCACAATTTGTGCAATTAATTCCGGTTCTTTGTTTGTGATCAACAGTTGTCCTGGTAGGGCAGAGAACAGATACAGTACATGCTGTTAAAGTGAGCGATCATGTTGTGAAAATGTATCAAATGGTTAACCTGCTCCAAGATCTACAGAGCTAATGAAATTGAAACCAAATCAGAGGATTGGAATACTCCCTGGGCAATCAATTTGACTGCTACACTACAAACTGTGTGCATATCATTCAGTGATTAAAAAAAAAACAAAAAAAGAAAAACCTGCGCCCACTATGTGCCTGGGTTTGGTCAATGGATACCATTTTTTGCAGTGCTTGCTAACCTGGTCTGACTCATGCAATTATTTCCATGGGTTTATCAGGTTTGTGATAAGCTGTAGGGTTATTATTACATAGTAATTACCAAGGAATTATTTAGTATGTTGACATTCCCATGTACTGTCATTCAGGGGTAAGACAAATAAGTTACATTACTATTACATCATACCACAGTGAGACTTATATAATCATTTTAAGGAGATAGTTATGTGTGCACTTTATAATCATTATATAAATAATAAAACATGAATTGCTGTAATTCATCTGAAGTTCCCAATAATTACACCGTAGTTTTCAAGCAATTCTTTTTGCTGAGTATGAGCCATGTAAGTACAAAATAGATAAAGCTTCCAAAATAAAATAACACAACATATAGAATATATATCTTGACATTTACCACGAAGGGATTATAAAAGAATGAGATTATTTGGGGTCTGAGAATATGATGTTAAGACAGTAAGGTCAATTTTGAGCAGAACAGTCCAAGTAATTTCATGCTCTCCAGAAAGCACACGGTGGCTGCTGAGAAGACTTCACAGTTCTTAGGAAGATAGTTATCAGCTACACCACAGGGGTCAAGTCATATTAACAGGTTGCAGGGAATCAGCTTGTACGGATTTTTATCACTTTAAATTATGTACTGCTGTTTACCAGCCAAGCTTTATGTGAGACACCTGGGCTGTCAGAATGTAAATGTATTTAAAATTGACATTTTTATATACAAATCTCTTCTTACTCCATGCAGGCAGCGCTGGGAATGTGCTGTCATTTAGCGAGACAAGAGCCCACCAACTGGTGAATCAAAAGCCTGAACAGTTTATCTTGTTCAACCAGAAACAGCTGTCCAGAATCTATCCATCTGCATACAGGGTAGACTCCAGCAATTTCAACCCACAGGCTTACTGGAACATTGGATGCCAGCTAGGTAAGCAGTGGAAAAGGCTGTTTAGGCTACAGCTTTATCAGAACATCAGGTTCTGCCTACACACATTGTCTTGATGGTAAGCAGACAATCTGCAGCGATGGTAGCTGAAAGGCACTCCTGGTTATACAGTGCCAGCCCTGCAAACGCTGTGTTTGGCTGCATTCCCAGTGATTAAATGATCCATTGTGGGGGAAAAAATCTACCCAATCAATCATCATTTTATGCTGAAAAAGATCTTTCAGGGTTACGTGCAAAGCTGGAGACGGCAATGGTGAATAGTAAGCTTTTAAACAGGGTGCTGTATCAACTGGTTCTTTCCAGCACTTAGCTTTGCATCTGAAAAGATTGTTTCAGACAGGAACAAAAAAGTCAATACAAATTCTCATTTCTTATATAAGCTACTTATTGCTCTCAGATTTATTCGTTTAGATTGCCTTAGTGAGAAACTTTCGGACTGTTTTAAAAGCCCATTCTTCAAATGCTTTGATGGTTTATTGTCCCATGTGTGCAAGTGAGGCCAAGTAAATGACATGGTCTGCTTGTTGTATTAAATTAACTGTAAAACCAACAACAGCATAATGAGTCTGTGTATTTATTTGAATTCCCAGTGGCTTTAAATTACCAGACTGAAGGGCGTATGATGCAGCTTAACCGGGCTAAATTCCTGGTGAACGGGAGCACTGGCTATGTCCTCAAACCTCAGCCAATGTGCAAAGGTATGTACTGCAGTAGATCATTTCAGTGAATGCAGTATATTAGTATCTTGTATTAACTCCCTGTAGCACGTGGCACAAGCTTTTATTGCAATGTGGATGTTTTGTACCTGTGATTAGGATGATGGTATGCTTTCTGCATGGGCAGGCGGTTGATTGCCTGGGCAGATGCAAGCCAAACTACAATTGCTGGATACTGATCTATAAAGGAGATTAACAGTGATTTAGGAATAAAACCCATCTGTCCTATGCAAAGGAATGTTTCAGAAACACCCACTGAATAGCAAAGCCACCAATACTACATCATAAGTCCTGTATGAAGTTTCTAGATTCACAGTTCATTGCACTGACAAGGTACCAAAACATTGCTTGGTGGGACTTCATATATGTATGAATCTTCTCCTGTTTAAGCCACTTATAAGAGTTGCAATGACACAGACTTGCACATCAATGTATGATGCAATCCATATAAAGACGATGACAAGAAAACTTGCATTAACTGTAGCAACTTGTTGTAAAGTGTGACACTGGAACCATTTTCTATTGTCCAGACTTTTTCTTAACTTCTGTGCATGCTGTTTTTTTTCCCCAGGTGCATTCAATCCATTCTCTGAAGATCCTCTCCCTGCTTATCCCAAGAAACAACTTGTTCTTAAAATCATCAGCGGACAGCAGTTACCTAAACCCCCCGACTCCATGCTAGGGGATAGAGGAGAGGTAAGCGTACTATTTGCAAGCCATGTGTATGTGACTGAGAGATCAGCATGTTTCCTCTTCCAGCATAAGGTATCTCTGCTGCTGTCATTCTAAAACTGGTGTCAGATTTGCGGTAAGACAACAGCTGGCTTTATACTCCTGGGCACTGTCTCTCTAGCGTTCTGCAATAGTGGTTCTCAAAGCAGATGGTAAATGTTAAGAAAATAGGCTTTAGGAGGACTAGGTGGCGTAGCGTTTAGTGCGCTAGCCTTTCATATCTGATTAGTCCACGTCACACAATCAAAACCAAGTTTTGCTCAAGACTGAATGACAGCATAGAGGTGCATTGACAAGCATTCATAGTGTCTGTCTGCACACAGAACAATCACACACATATTTTAGACTATACAACATTTTGTTGAACTTTGAGTATTCATTTTATTGAAATAAGTTTTAGTACCCCAATTGGGCATTATATGTGTATTTTGCCGTTTTGAATTTTGTTTTGTTTTGTGTCTCTGCAGATAATTGATCCCTTTGTTGAAGTAGAGATCATTGGTTTGCCAGTGGACTGCTGCAAAGACCAGACCAGAGTTGTTGATGATAATGGTAACGCACCTGACAGTTAAATATGTAAAAATAAGTACAAATAAAAATACGTTGGAGCATCACTTCATTTCTGTTTCTGGCCAGTCTTGCATAGTAGAAAAATGAGCCCTTTAATTCAGATGAAATGCCGTCTAATACAGTTGAAAGGACTTCTAATTTGGGTTTTCATTTAAAGTGCAGATGCGCAGAACAGACGGCAAATGGAGGTAAAGAATCCTTAATATAATATCAGTGCAGAAAGTGCAACACGGCTGGATGATGAAAAGTAATAGAAATCGATGCCTCACTTGGTCCACTTAAATCAAAGTAATTCAATTCAATTGAAAGTCACGGCATGATTTAAAATAAGGTAATAGGTGCAAGAGTAGGTTTGGAAGGACAGTTCAGTGGTTCAGTTTTCGGTCAGCCTCGCACCCAAAGGGAACATTTTCAAGCTCTGAAGATCATTTTTCAAATGCCACTTCACTTTTAGTATAAATGAATGTGGGCAAGGTCACAGAATTAGGAATGAGCCGCCAAGATGTCCCTTTGCATAGTGTTGTTGTGTTTCTTTCTTTTGAGGGGAAGTGTAATTAATTGATAGAAAACAAACACACTGTGTGTGTGTGTGTGTGTGTGTGTATATATATATATATATATATATATATATATATATATATATATATATATATATAGTCTTTTCTTTTCTTTCAGGATTCAACCCTGTTTGGGAGGAGACAATAACTTTCACCCTTCACATGCCTGAGCTGGCTTTAGTTCGTTTTCTGGTCTGGGACCATGATCCAATTGGGCGAGATTTTGTTGGGCAAAGAACTGTGGCCTTCAATAGCCTCATGCCTGGTCAGTGAATGTGGTCTTTCGTTTTCACACACAAAAAAGGTTGTTTTGCATTTGGAGTGATGTGGTTTGTAAATTGGCATGGGTGGAAATAATCTGGGGAAAATGGTTTTTAAAACATAGACAGGTTCCTGTCCTGACCTCTAATTCTGTCCATTACTAGTAAGAGGACTGGATACGAAAGAGATTGCTTGGTAGAATTCATTCTTATGTTACAGCACATACTTTCCCCCACATAGCGTGATCCAATTGAATAATTTTTTAACCACTGTGTAAATCAAGACACTGGCAAGAATAAAAATAGATTCCATAGACACAACATGAATGATAGATTCCATAGATACAACATGAATGATAGATTCCATAGACACAACATGAATGATAGATTCCATAGATACAAAATGAATGATAGATTCCATAGATACAACATGAATGATAGATTCCATAGACACAACATGAATAATAGATTCCATAGACACAACATGAATGATAGATTCCATAGATACAAAATGAATGATAGATTCCATAGACACAACATGAATGATAGATTCCATAGACACAACATGAATGATAGATTCCATAGATACAAAATGAATGATAGATTCCATAGACACAACATGAATGATAGATTCCATAGACACAACATGAATGATAGATTCCATAGACACAACATGAATGATAGATTCCATAGACACAACATGAATGATAGATTCCATAGATACAACATGAATGATAGATTCCATAGATACAACATGAATGATAGATTCCATAGACACAACATGAATGATAGATTCCATAGACACAACATGAATGATAGATTCCATAGACACAACATGAATGATAGATTCCATAGACACAACATGAATGATAGATTCCATAGACACAACATGAATAATCTGAGTGGTTCATTTTGTCATGAGGATGGCGCTGTCCTGAGCTGAATTGAAGAAGTGACAAGCTAGCAGAAAAACACCAGTCAGATGAACTTAAGAAGTCTCCACCTTTGTGTTTTACGTAGCTATTGCTTCCTGATGAAGATAACCTTTTACTTTCCATGCTGCAGGTTATCGGCATGTCTATTTAGAGGGGATGACAGAAGCATCCATCTTCATTCACGTTTTAATCAATGACATTTATGGAAAGGTAGGTAAACGCCGCAATTCAACTGGCTGTGAACGAGTTATTTAATCTGAATATAGTGAATATATTCCCCTCTTGGTAAAAAAGTATTGTTAACTGAAAATGTTGAACCCTCTGCTATAATGGATTGAAATATTACTTTGATGTAATTCATTAAGAATGGATCAATGAATTGTGATGGGCAACAAGATTCAGCAAGTTTTTTGAACCTGCATGCATTCAGCAGTGCCTATATTAATTCAAAGTACAACTACATTTAAGTCTGTCGGTACCACATTTTTTCAAATTACAAATCAATATGATTTATATTAATAACTGCATTGTTATATATTTTGTCAGTTTAATGTTTATATTGTTTAGCATATAACAAATAAACATTTAACATTTTGCTTTACAGTGGAGCCCACTAGTCCTCAATCCAAGTTATACTATATTGCACTTTCTTGGAGCTTCAAAGGTATTCTGTGTATGGCATGCACCCACTGGGTGGGACATTGTGTATTCAAGTTTTTTCTGCATGAATCATTGCCATGTATTTTTTTGGTTCCAGATCTATAAAATCACTGTCTTCGATTGCTGAGAAAAGTAGATTCATTACTTTTGAGGCATTTATATTAGAACTGCTTAAAACATGTATAAAAGAAGACTGAAGATGCCCAGCATAATGAGTCATTAGAAAGAATGCATTTAATTATCTATTGGATATGTCACTTGCTGGAGCTGACTCATTCAGCCAGATATATCCAGATCTCTAAAAAAATAAATAAAATCTGTTGGAGGGCTGAATCTTGCCTTCAGTTTCTTCTCAACTGAAGACATTTTGTGGTCTCAAAACCTAGCCTTTATATTTACTTTATGCATATGCTAGCTGATCTTACTAAAAAGATATGACAAAAAAAACTTGTTCATACATTAGCGAGAATAGAAACGGACGACCGCTTGTGAATATGAGGGCGTAGGTGGAGTGGAAGAGGTGGTTGATTTGGATCTGAAGGATAATGCTTCTCAATAGCAGCCCAGTAAAGATGAAGGAAAGGTTTGCTGCAGCTGTCAACTTTGATACATTATAGTATTACCAGGAGGTATGCCACAATTCTGTTATGACATTTTCTGGACCTTTGAGATGCAGCAATAAAGTGAAGACCATAAAGTTATAATAATACTTATTGGGAAAGTGAGAAGAGAATGACAGTAAAGGAGTAGTATTGATGAAGAAGCATGGATAAAAACAGGAAAAAAAGCAAAATGGTACACTGCAGCCGAAGTACAAACCAACATTAAAATGACTCTTTTGATATATGGGTTGACACATTTTTTTTTGGCTGAATATTTGTCTTGGCACAAAACAATATTTTCATTGTGCAAGAATTTTACGCATGAAATATTTTTCCTGTCATTTGTGCATCTGGGGCCATATTACAAAAGCATCCTACGTGACAATCTTATCTTCAGAGATAGAATGTCCTAACTACAAGTTTAGGAGAGTTGATTTTACAGAAAATGCTCAAATAACTTAATTTCCTATCTTCATTTAAGAGAGGAAATAGCAGATTACAGAACGTTCCTCTTGGTCATTTCCTAAGTTTCTTTCCTAACATTTAGGACTCGGGGGGGAACATTTCCTATCTGTTGGTTAGAAAAAGAAAATTGTTAGTTTGCAAGATCTGAACAAACCATGCAAAAAACAAAAGAAAAAATGATGCACATTTATTATTGTTGTTGTGCTTTAGATTTTAAGTTTTTTATTGCCAAATATTTCTGGGCATTTCTATAGTGAACCATAATTATCCATTCGTATGTTTGGGCTACGTTTGTCTAGATCTAGCAACACCTCCCAAGATGGTGGTTCATGTTATGGAGTTTGACGCACTCACAAGTTACTGTCGGTGATCATGATTATTGATATTTGAAACTTTACTGAGTAATAAGATATGAAGTATTCTGTGTTGATTCTGTCATGTTATTGTATTACACTAACTATTACATTAACTAGATTTTATTGTAGATTTTTCTGCGATCAAATCCTTATTCTCTTCCCGAGTAAAATTTAGAGACCCATGTTTCTTTACCACAACTGAATTAGTTTAGACGTCATAATTTAAAAACATGTATATTAGTTACCTGAAACTCGAGCTGTAACCTGCTCTATTCAGACTCGATCAGTCGTGTATGGATAAGATTGTTGCTAGATAGGATTTCTAAACTAATGTTAGGATAGGGGGAGACACTTAGGAAATTGTAGGCACTGCTGACTTAGGAAATGCTTCTGTAATACCAAGTTAGGTATTACAGAAGCAAAATTCCTATCCGAGCCACGAAAGATAAGGTAGGAAAGCAAATTGTTCTGTAATACGGCCCCTGTTTTCTTTTTAAGCAGCATATACTTTGTGAAAATGTACTGAGGTAAATGCAATAAATATAAAACATTGATGACTGCTTGGGATAATTTTAACATTCGCCATCTCCTCGTTCATGTTTTGCAGGGCCGACAGCTTAGGGGATTTAAGGGTCTGTTTACCAAGAACCCCAAGAACTGTTCTGTTGACACCAATTCTGGTTTTACATTCATGGCCTTCGGTCAGTGATCATACACTGCGTCAAGACAGCCAGCGCCCTGCAAAGGGCATAAAAGAACAAAATGGGTTTCAGTGAAGTCAGCAACGAAATAAAGGAGAATGAACCTGACACTCTGAGCCTGGAGCCGCCTGGGAAACGCAAGACCAACAACGTGCAGACACGCCCTGTATCCATGCCAGTCGATAAACTTCTCAATGGAGGACTTGAGTTGCCATCTTGTAAACCTGTGAACGATCCTGAGGAGAAAGGCACTGAACTGAGTAGGTCTACCCAAATATTATGTTTTTTTTTGTGAAAAAATGTGTATGCTTTTCACAACAAGTAGTCCATGTTCTTGTCCAAATTTGAATGCAACTGAAAAAAATATGAATTTAAGTGTATAAGATGACAGTGACCAACAGTGTAAAAACTTTTTCGCACATTCAGTTTTACCCTTCTGATTATTTTAACTCAACTTTCTTTGTTCTGTCTTTTATTGTTGTGCTTCTTCAAAGTAGAAAACTGACTAGGAAACTCCGGCAGGTAATCTAAAGCTTACTAAGGCTGCCTCATTCCAAACATCCTCTGCCAATATTGCATCATGCCACCTGATGTAATAAAATGTATTTTTTTGAATGAATTACTAGCAGTATCGTCACATTGCATCATATCCCACAGAATTGCTGTTCTTAAGTACTTGTACCTGCACAACCTCCATAGTCGAACCCTGTCTCAGTTGTAATTGGTGGCCACATTGCATTTGTCTTTGTGTTGGGATGGCTTGTTGGTGGGACCGCTTTTTGGTTTTGATGTGTCGGTTCAAGGTGATTAACCCTGTGTTTTTTATTTATTTTCATAGGAAGATCTACTGACACACCAGGCCATGTAGAAAGGATAAGGTCTGCATCCATTGATGTTTTGATTGAAACCCAACCTTCAACACAATCTGATGATGAGACGCCCACAAATACAGTTTACAAATACTCTCCCAAAAAATTACCCACAAGCAAAGCCCTTGAAACTGATAAAACCTCTTACCTTGAAATTGGAGGAAATGATGCAGAGGAATGTTTAGGAGCCCCGCTTCAAAATGAAATATCAAGCACATTTGCTGAAGAAAGTGTCACAGATGACACGGTGTGGCACACATCTGACGTCAGTGCTTCAAAACAAAAACACCCAGGGACCAAGAAAGACATACAAGAAGCTTGCAGCCCCACACATTCATCTAAACCTGACGCCGTCCTGCCTAACACATGTAACAACAGTGTCACTTCCATTTCGACTGTTGATGTGTCCTCAACAATCTGCCTTGATAAGACTGGAAGCTTGTCTTCTAATGGGACAATGCAGGACAGTACAATTTCCAGACTTATCGATGCTGTTTCTTTGGGTAATGAAAGTGGGATGGGTTCTATCTCTGCATTAATCAGTCAGTTTGACACTACAGACGACAGGACCAACCTTACTACCATTTCAAGCAGTCATGGAACCAATAACCACACTTTTAGCTTAATGTCAGGCTTTTCAAATACGTTCACCTTGGAGCCTAACTCTCCCCAGAAACCATTTTTGCCGAAATAAAAAGCCTAAAGATTCATTGTTGAACTCAACTGCAGTGTTTTCTAGCCCTGAGACAACAGAACACTCCATGTACACAATACTCAATGAAGAGATCCTGTCTCCTGTCTCTGTGTATAACCTCACAGAGAGGACAATACGAAGAGCAAACCTGGATTCTGAAGAAAGTACACCTGCTGGCAGTTCCTGCTCTTCCCCTGTGAAAACATTACACACCATACAAGAAAATAATGAAGCAAGCTGGGTTCCCTTGCAGACTCGCAGGTCATATGATCGTGCTGCTTCTGTCCATCTCCAGGTATCTGCAGACTCTGCTGGAAGCAGCCTAATGGAGGTAGAGACTGACGTTGATGATGAATTACAGGACTTTACATTAACATCATCATCTAGTAAATTAAATAACCAATGGCCTAGGCAAACAACATCTCCATATGAAGGATCACCTTATGGCAGGCCTAAAAACGATGGTTCATATCATGAAAGCTACCAGCTGTCAGAAGACCTCAAGACTCAAAACAGTAACACGTATCACTGTAGCTATCGAATTTCAAACGATATCAGAACCCAAAAGAATAATACTTATCATAGGGGCTATGAGTTTTCTGAAAATATGAGAACTCAAAACAATGGTAGATGCTCTGGTGGTTATCCATTGTCAGAAGATATCAGAACTCAAAACAATGGTAGATGCTATGATAACGACCAGTTGTTAGAAGATATCCAAGCTTCCAGAAAAATGACCTCTCCTCATGAGAATGGCTACTGTACATTTAAACACAACGGTGAAGAGTTAAGTAACGTTTTTCATGACCCTGTTACTCCAAAGACATATCATGAAGGGTTTCCTGTTTCCAAGAGGCCTGTTGACCGACTGCACGCCCACATGGAGCAATCATCAGAAGGGCTGCACATAGCTAGGCATCCAAGCCCCTGCAAATCCAAGAGCCTCGGGGATCTGACGTCGGAGGACATATCGTGCAACTTCGAGAGCAAGTACAAGTACATCAGCAGAAGTTTTGTTCCCCCTGCCATGAAGGAAAGAGCGAGGATGGCTTCTCTTACCAACAGGCCGCAGTCTGCCGATCCTTTAACAGAACAGCTGCGTAAACTCGTATCCTTCGAACAGGAGGAGAGGAGCCCACCCGCGCCCGTCACTCAGGTGAAGGATGATGAAGAAGACTTCCCAAAGATGCTGTCTAGAAAGCTGTCGTCCCGTAGCCAGAGCAGAGTCCGTCACATCGCCAGCCGAGCCAGGGAAAGGCTGGAAGCCAGCAAGCAAAAACTTCCCAACAGCTGCAGCACAGCCGGCATAGTTCTGCGAAAGAAGCCCCCGGCTCAGCACCCTACTGTTAACAGACATTCCACAGGTTCCTACATTGCTGGATACCTAAACCATATTAATGGTGCGGAGCTGGCAGACCGGAGCTTGCCTGAAGGAGCCTGCACATCCTTACGTTACAGCTATCATGATCATTTTTATGCGGATGACTCAGATCCTGGCCCCACCTCAGAGCCAGAGATATACTTCTTACTGCGACTGTAAATGTATTTGGAAAAACAACCAACCAAACCAAACAAAAACAAAACAACAACATTTGCTTTTACCTGAACATTTTTAGCATTGCGTCAGTCCACTCTTTTTAAGATGTGTTATATTTTAATCAAAATCTTAGTCTTCCTTTTGATTAGGATGTTGAGTGATAGGCTGTACTGTACAAAAGTGGATTCTCTTAAGCTTTTTAATGTATACTAAAATAAATACTGTGACAACAAACTTAAGAAACTGCTGCATGTGACTGATCTAATTAGTGCAAAGCTTGTATGTGTAATGCATGACCTATGCACATTTTTTAAAATACATTTCCGTCCTTTACATTTCAGATCAGTACAGCATTGCATTTGATGCAATCAACTGAAAACCAATTAAATATGACTGTCTTTAAAGAAACTGTATCTTCAGTTTTATATTTTGTATTTTGTCTACGTGTGTGTTGATATAGAAATGGAGCACCTAGTGGACTGTTGTGGAATAACACATTATTCTTCCTTGTGATGATAACTGTCAAATAAAAAAGAAAGGCCATATTGTTTGGAGCTCCAGATGTCTGTTTTATTTTATTTTTAAGGGTGTAACAGAAATTATAAAAGCAGCATTTTTTGTTGTGTTGTTTTATATCCCCCGTAAGATTGAACAGAATTTATAGGGGTCACAAAAAAAGCTTAGTACAGACATATTTTACATGTTAAAAATAACACATTAGGAAAAACAGTTTTCAATAGGCATTGCCATATTTATGAAAGCTGAACATTCCTTAGGCTAGTTCTAGTGCTCCTAAACTGAAAGACACAAATCTGTGCGTGATTGGTATATGCAAACAAGTTTGCCCCAAAGGCAAGAAGACAAGGGTGACATTTTCACCAGCTGCTTTATGCAATAAGGTGGTCAGTGCCACTTTTATTATTTATCACTTCATTGTCTTGCAGTGCAGTATGTACATTTCCACTCTACAGCATGTCCCAACTGCAGTTAGTTCAGCTTAACTTAACATTAATAGGGCTTACTCACCCCTGCAAATCATTCATGCCTTATTGTGCATTTCCACTGAGATTCATCATAAAACAGAAGTTAATTGTTCGTGAAATTTGATGTTTCAAAGATTACACACCTGAGCACTTGTGTGTGTGTTTGTGTATAGATATGATTTATTTTTTTAAAGTAAAAAGCCTGGATATAACAGTTGTGTTGTTTTTGCACTTAGATGCATCTATTATTCCCACTGTTCAGTACTGGCCAGACTGGCATTGGAAAGGGGACCCTTGGGGAGAATGAGCACAAGCCCGAACCAGTTGGGTTTTTCTGCCAGTTGTAGAAACAATTTCATTAAGAATGTTCTGCCTTTTGATTTCAGAATTCAGTTCACGTATAAAAGACGAATAACCAGCACAATCTAACATTGCAGGTCTAAGCTGAAAAAAAGTTTATTAATACCTATGCTAGGAACAGAAGCTGGTTTCCATTCTACTAAAACTGAGAAGCATTGTAACTTTGTTCACAGCTGACATTTTAATAGGTTTTATAGCTGCATACCTAATGGGGTTGAAGCTATTTTATGGTTAAATTGATATTATCAGTGGTTTACTCCAGGAAGATTCACGACTCTTGTGGCAAAGATCCTGTAGCTCTAAAAGCAGCCATTTCACTCATCAGTCCACAGGATGAAGCTGCAGCTGGTACTCAGTGCACTGGATGGGGGGGGGGGGGGATGCCCTTGGTAAGATCTGCTTTGTACATTGTAAAAGGTTAGAACAGTGTAATGCTTCACTTATAGACAGAAGAAGGGCATTGGAGCAATTGTTAAGCTGTAAGTTATTTTAGTGGAAATATGAAGGTGTCAGCCAAACTGTATAGAGCTGTACAGTGATTACCTTCAGTGAAATCAGTTTAGCCTGGCTACTAATATTAGGTTTAAAATGTGCGTGTGTGAATTGTCCTATTATCTCTGCTTGCTTTTTTTGTTTTGTGTAGGTCAGTTATTATGCTACATGTGCTTGTCTTAGCAACAGACAAGAGTTTCCTAACTTTTTTAGGACAATACCCAGCAATTTCAGGCCAGAGGCATGGCTCAAATTGCAAAACGTTTTGGCTGGACTTGGATTGGCACTGTTGCCTCCGTCAATGATTACAGACGATTAGCAACTCAGACGTTTATTGAAGAGGTTGAAGTTGCAGGAGCCTGCATTGCTTTTTTAGAAACGCTGTCCACAGTCTATCCCAAAGAGGATTCTGTTCACATTGCTGATGTTCTCAAAAGGTTGTCTGCATGAGTCATAGTTGTAATTGAGGGGGATCACACAGTGTTCCATTTGTTTATGGAGTTCTTCACAATATTACCAATAGGCAGTTCATTTCACAAGAATCCTGGAGCACTTTTTTCCTATTTCTAGTCAGTTACCAGTGGGGTGCTTGGGATAGCCATCTGGCATGCAGAAATACCTGGACTAGCGCAGTTCCTTGTCGCTGTCTATCCCTCCAAGTTCCCTGGGAATGTGTTTGTTCGTGAACTGTGGGAAAATTCCTTTAACTGCAAATTACCTACAGCAAATCTCACAGAGCAGGCTTCCACCAAGGCTCCTTTGTGCAATGGATCAGAGAATCTACGTGAAGTAAAGAATGGCTACACTGACGTGTCTCATCTAGGAATTGCTCACAATGTGTACAAAGCAGTGTATGCCACTCCCCATGCAATAATTTACAATTGTGTCAAAATGGAAGCGGGCCATTTCAGAATAAATCTAGTGGCAATATTAGTAATTTGCAACAGGGACAGGTAAAATTAATTATTATTTAAATACCTGTTTCCTAAAATACATACTTTGGAGTCCAGATTTGGTAGTGATAAAATAATATTTTTTCTGTTGGCTGCAACAATATTAGAGCCCACACCACAGTTTATTTGTGGCGGCTTTAAGTGAATAACACCAGAAAACTAGAAACCTTTAGTACCGGACGAACAGAGAACCTGCTCATATTATGCACCTGTTAATTTAGTCTTACAACAAAATGCAGATACTTATTGGTATTTGTCAAACATTTTGTTTTTGGTTAAAATAAATTAAACTAAATGAGTGTTTAATAAAATAATGGCAATTTTAATATATCACTTTTTTCGATTCACAACAAAATTGGGCGTGGAAGTTTACTTTGATGAAAACAGAGGTACTCCAGCATCCTATTATATACTAAATTGGCAGACGGGCAAAACAGGTGCTTTGGAGATTGATGGTAAAGCTATTGTTTGGGCTGGAGGGATGAACACGGAACCCTTCTTAAGCATTTTGAAAAGTCTCGTCTGCTCATTCAGCAGAGAAAGAATTGTGTACCAGTTCTGGAAAATGCCTGTAGTTGTGTTTTTGTTAATTACACAATGTTTTACATTCTGTGGCCCTATTGGTTGCAGAACATTGATGTTTCAAAATTAAGAATTGTTAGGAGCACTGACTGTGATCTAAACCAAACTAATGTGTAAAAAATAATGTAATTGTATGTATAAATAATGTGATATCTTGTAACAATTGTAAGTCGCTCTGGATAAGGGTGTCTGCTAAGAAATAAATAATAATAATAATAATAATAATAATAATAATAATAATAATAATAATAATAATAATAATAATAATAATAAAGTGCCTTGTTTAGTCTTTTATGTTTTTTTAAATATTTTATCAAAAATCAGCAAGAACCATTTTAATAAAAAATAAATATTTTACACACCATCCTAGAAATATTATAATGAAGTTTTGTTTCAACATCTGTATCTGCCTGCATTTTATTATTATAATAGCGTACAGTAGTTCGGATTACTGTATTCCTAGTGTTGTTTGTGCACTGTGAGTCTCAATAAATATAACCATAGTAAAATAAACTTAATAAATAAACGGGTTGTATTACATTTCTAACACATATTAACAATAAATGTTATCTCAATTTTCTGCCTCGTTAAATGCTTTCAATATCTGCTTGCATTATAGCAGCAAATTAATCAAATAATTCAATACTATTTCAAATGTATTATACAAGGTTAATAATCCTTTCCATTTACAGGACTTCATTGGAAACATTAAAAACACAGCTGTGAGGATAAAGACATTGTGGTGTCCCTGTTGTCTTTGTAGCTGGAGGGGGGTGCAGCTATGGTGTGCTTAGTCACACACCAGTGGTCCCTCAGAACTCCTGGTAGCAGACAGTTTATTCCTTTGTGACAAGAAGATGTGACCTACATTGCAGCCACCTGAATTGTGTTGATTTAATACTACAGCTCTAGGGACACAGTTGTTACTTACAAGTTATCCAACATACATGTTGTTCATAAATAGCGTGATAATTGGACCAACAATCAAAAGCCTTTCCAATTACCAGTTGCACCCTTGTGTGGCTCTCTTTCTTTCTTGCAATGCATTTCTCTACTTCAGCGTGTGCTTTTAAAACATTGTAATTTTAATATAATTCTACAACAGATGGCCATCGCATATATTTTGGATCAGTGTTTTATCTGCAGTGCTTGTCTCCCCTGAACACCTCCTCCTCCTTCTCCTCCTACTACTACTATTTATTTCTTAGCCGACGCCCTTATCCAGGGCGAATACTACTACTACTACTACTACTACTACTAATCAAAATGCTGATTTATGTGTTTATAAATTGTACTAGTAAATAACAAATGTCCTTAGCTTGGTTGCTGGGTTTTTTTTTGTACTTCATGTGAAAACAAATTGCCTAAAGGAAGATGCCAGCTGTACCAGGCACACAGGCCTCTCTCTGTAGTAGTGTTGCACTATTGAGATATAGCTGTGCTGGCCCTGAGGCACAACTAAAGGAAGATGCCAGCTGCAACAGGCACACGGGTGATTCCATGTCTCTTTTTAGCTCTAGCAAACACCTGGTCCTGGGTCCTTGAACACTTGCAGGGCTAAGCCCTGAAGCAGAGCTAACACTGGGGTATTTGATTTGTTGTTTCTGTTATTTGTGATCAGCGTAATGGCTAGAGGTATTCCAGTATTTCATATCTAAGGAGATGTTGCAAAAAACACCAGGCAAAAATGTTTGTAGATTTAAGAAGAAAACATTTAAAATGAATATACTGACTTTGTAGGAAACACAAGGTCTTTGTTTACAATGGCAATTCCTGATGCAGAGTTACAGTATATCAGCATATCAACATTCAATTCACGTGCACATATCATTGGACTGATACTGTCACATGCCTTGTGATGAATGAAGAAGTCATTATAAAAGCTAACGCAGTTACAAAAGCACATAGTTGTCACACCAGAATATTGTTAATAATATTATCCAGATTTTACAATACAATACAATACAATACAATTCACATTTCTATAACCTTTTTCATCACAAGGATCCCAAAGCGCTTCACACACACATGCACAAACACACACACACACACACACACACACACACACACACACACACACACAAACAAACCAATAAATTAAAAATCGTTGAATACAAAATGTAATACAATTAAAATAAAAAGGACAAACCATTTGTTTTTAATTGTAAAATTAGAATAACAAAGATAAAAAAAAGTCTAAAACAAAAATGTAATAAAATTGGAATTAGAAAAGGAGAACAAGAAAATGCAGTTTTGATTTAAAAATCTTAACTAAGATTGGAAAAAAAAAACTTGTATAATTGAGTTAGATTTTTTGTATAATTATTATTATTTATTTCTTAGCAGACACCCTTATCCAGGGCAACTTACTGTTACAAGATATCACATTCTTTTTACATACAATTACCCTATTGGGTTTTTACAGGAGCAATCTAGGTAAAGTACCTTGCTAAAGGGTACAACATGAGTCTCCCCCAACTGGGATTGAACCCACAACCCTCTGGTCAAGAGTCCAAAGCCCTAACCACTGCTCCACATAATTAACAGATTTTGTAAAATGAATTATTTCCATAATAATCAGCAAAAATAATGCATCAGCTATTGGTTATAATTTGGTCATGTTATTTCAATATCTTGGCCATACAAATCTCAGTGGAATACACTGATTACCCCAACAGGTCATGCATGGCTGAATAATGGCTCATTTATTGTCAAAGAACTACACCTGAGAAAATGTATAAATCCATTCACTGTGAATAAGAACTTGCTTGATCTGAATGATACCATTATTGTCTGGTTTCAAAGACACTTGGCTCTAGTCTTGGTCACCTTACATGAGGTAGAGTCAGGTAATCGAATATTAGTGGTAAACAATGCCTGCCATGCATGGTAAAAGACAGTTCTGTAAACTGTGAAGTGCAATATTTTTATTTTTGTATAAAGTTGTCTTTAACTGCCTACCAGGTCATGATAACACAGCTGAATCTTTATAAGGTTTTTGAAGGTTAAAGTTATCCAGTATAATAATGGCATTTCATTTTAATGCCAAACAGACACAGTAGGAAATGTCATCTATCAACATAGCTTTTGTTGGTGATTATTCATGCATGACTGACAACAAATTAGTATGAGCCTAATACTTATAAAATTGTATTAGAAGTGAAAACATCACTCTGGGGTGTCTTTATTCATTATTATGATATGTGTTGTATGTATTTCAGTTTTAAATAACTGAACTACATACAACTCTGTGGAGTAGTGGTTAGGGGCTCTGGACTCTTGACTAAGAGGGTCGTGGGTTCAATCCCAGGTGGGGGACACTGTTGCTGTACCCTTGAGCAAGGTACTTTACCTAGATTGCTCCAGTAAAAACCCAACTGTATAAATAGGTAATTGTATGTAAAAAATAATGTGATATCTTGTAACAATTGTAAGTCGCCCTGGATACGGGCGTCTGCTAAGAAATAATAATAATAAATAATGCCCCAGTATGCTGTGTGTATGAATATGGCTTAATTATAAAGCTTTACCATCATAATAATGTTCATTTTCTACATCAAGCAATTCTCCAAATAAATGTTTTAAATCTGTGTCAACAATCTGATGAATTTATTTAGAAAGGATGTTGAATGTAATCACAACATCCTCTCCACACACTTGGGGGCTCATCTGGGATACTCAGCCCATAGCTCGGAGTTATAGTCTTTGATACCTGCTGCAACAAAGACTCTTCTTTTATGACCAAACCAAATGGTTCTTTGTTATAACAGCATTTCGTAAAATAAATGCAACCACCAACACTGCAGGAGACATGTAAGGACTTCTTAAATAATGATGCTCATTCTTTAGATTGATACTAACCATGGGGGTGTCAAGGCATGGTTTGACGATACATTTTTTGGCAATGCTGTTGACTCATGCAGTGGAAAAAAAATCCTGATCTCATAGCATGCGATTGTATTTGTCCCTGCTTGACTCCACAAGGAAATAAGGCGTATACTAGATGGTGTAGCGATCAGACAATTAATTCACAATGCAATACAGTTTATTGTTTTGTAAAGGGTGACAATACAGTATTTTAAAAGACACATTTAAATGTGGGTATGATATACCCTTCAATGACATGTAAGGTGGGGGAAGATGACTTTATACAATTTAACTCTTAAAAGACATTGTAACAGGAATAGTTTATCTAATTAAACAAGACATATACAGTACAAACATATATATGTACTGTATAAAAAGCCTTATTTATAAACTAGTTATGAAAACAATATATAGTATGCTAATATGTTATTACAATACCATAATAATTAAAATGTAGAGAAAGCATGCAGAAAGCAATACATTTGTTTAATTGTCTTTCTTGTTTAATTGTCAAGGAAGCAATCACTGTAACTGCCTTTATTTATCTCAGCTAATTATTAGTTTACTAGTTAGTTCCTGCTCTGCCCATAAGGGCTTTCTTAGTATTCTTTTCTGGTTTAAGCAGAATAATATAACATTTGGGAGCAAATATGGCAACAAGGAGACCAAAGCCTGATGCAAAAATAGCAACAATTTCGACAGCTACTGTGTATTTTTCTGGTGAGCTAACATAAGCTGGTAAAATGTGATCCAAATGGCACAAAATACAAGCATGCTGAAAGTAATAAACTTAGCCTCATTAAAGGTGTCTGGTAGGTTCCTTGCAAAGAAAGCAAACAGAAAGCAAGTGCATGCTAACAAGCCTATGTATCCTAGCAGACAGCTATATCCAGTGAAAGAGCCGGCATTGCACGCAAAAATGATTTTCGCAGTTTGATACTTTGTGCTGTTAGTTGGGAGAGGAGGAGCTGTGGTCAACCACACAATACATATCACAACTTGAATAAAGGTTAAGGGGAAGACAGTGCCTCTTTGCTGGGCAACACCAAACCATTTCATGAGATTACCACAAGGTAAGGTAGCTTTAAATGCCATTATCACAACAATTGTTTTTACAAGAATGCAAGAAATACACAACAAAGCTTATTCCAAATACCTCATGCCTCAGCAGACACGTCAAGTTTGCAGGCTGCCCAATAAAACACAATGAGCAAAGAAAGCACAGTGTCAAGGAAACCAGCAACACAAAGCTCAATTCAGAATTATTAGCTTTTACCACCGGGGTGTTCCGATAGAATATAAAAGCCGGCTCTCAATAATGCAATGGTCATCAAGTTGATTCCCATAGCATCTTTATATGAGAGAAACTCAATCTCTTTTAACATGCGCTGGTTTCGTCCTTCGTTTGACCAGAAATCTGGTGGGCAATCAAAGCATTCAACTGAATCTATAAGAGAAATATAGCAACCTAAAATCACTCTTCAAATAAGGCTGGTAAGATGACAATAATTAATCAATGATTAGTCCAGACTTGTATAACATGCTTTTGTACATTAGAATGCTGATATTTGAAGAAAAGATACCGTTGTATTGCATCAGCTCGTGAAGCATTAATACAATCGAACCCTTATGTTTCTTGTATTTAAGATATGCATTGCTCCTACCTATTTCACTGCTAATTATTCCATCTGCATGTGGTATAGAGTTAAAACAGCACAGTGGCTCCCCTTTCCTGGTTGCTTTTCTTATGCTGGGTGCACAGCTTTCACTGCAGCTAGACTGAGGAATCTGGAATTTGAATAGGCCATGAATACATTTTGAATGTTCTGTTCAATTCAAATAAATTATATTTAAACACAAAATGTGTTTAAATTTAAAACTAGATTGCATTTTGTAATGGTGAAATGAAAAACAAAACTTCTAAAAATTAATGCATGTTCTTAACTGCTGTAGCATTGACAGTCAGCAATGACGAAAACATGCTTTATGCAATATCGTTTTTTTTTAAAGAAGTGTTCCAAACTCAGTTTTAACCCATTATTTTTGAAACCTGTGGAGAATTTAATAGAGCTGTGCTCAATCCTGTTAATAATTAACTTATCTCAATTATTCTCAAACCTACAACCATTGTTTTAATTTGCTAAGCAACGGGCCATTCACAGCACTATTGTGGAGGGAGTGATTGTTTCAATTTGTGTCCACAAAAAATGTCCAGACCACCCTCCGAACATAACTGTGTCATGAGTTTGTGCAGTGTTGTGTGCGGAACAATGCTACATGGTTTCAGCCCCACCAAGAAAACCGCCAGGAGCATCAAGTAAAGGACCCGGACAGTCAGAACCTTCAGGTAAACTGTAAAAAGCATCTACAAAAACAGAACTGAAAACCCTTCACTGCTGAGCTGGCCACAGAGGGCGCCGTGTTGCCACCCAGCAAATGTCAAATGTCATTGATGAAGGCCACCATAAAGAGAGTTGCAGTAGTCGAGTCGAGAGGTAGCTCCACATCCTGGAGAGAAAGGTAGGGATGGACTTTGGAGATGTTTTGAAGATGGTAGAAGGAAGATTTGACCATGGAGGAGATGTGGGCATCAAAGGAGAGGTTGCTGTCAAGAAGTACACCAAGGTTTCGTTCTGTGGGGGAAGGCAGCAGCAGACAGTTTCCGAGGTTCAGGGCAGTTACATTGAGATTATTAAGTTAAGTTTTAGATCCTACTAGAAGGAGTTCAGATTTGCTAGTCTTTAGCTGAAGAAAATTGGAAGGTATACAGGCCTCGATGTCTTGAATGCAAGCCAAGAACCGGACCATGGCAGAGGGGCTTCCAGGGTCGAGTTTTAAGTAGAGCTGGGTGTCGTCAGTATAGGAGTGAAACATGAGGCTGTGTTGGTGGATGAGGTGACCCAAGGGAAGCATGTATATATTGAAGAGAAGGGGCCCAAGAACAGATCCTTGGGGATCACCACAAGTGACTGGGTTTGTGACACCACTGCATCCAGCATATTAAACAGACTGCATGCGTCCAGATTGGTAAGAGGACATCCAGCAGAGACAGGTTCCAGAGATCCCAGCATACTTCTGAAGGCGGTAAAGAAGAATGCCATGATCTATGGTGTCAAAAGAAGCTATTAGGTCAAGGAGGACAAGCACAGAGGGAGCACCAGCATCAGCATTAAGCAGGAGATCATTCACAATCCGAAGCAGAGTAGTTTCAGTACTGTGATGCGGCCCGAAGCCAGACTGTAGAGATTGAAGCAGATTGTTATCCATGAGATGTTTCATCAGCTGACTGGCTACAGCATTTTTGAAAGTTTTGGAGAGTAAAGGGAGATTGGAGATTGGGTCGAGGGAGGGTTACCATATTAATGCATGTGCAAAGTATATTGGTTTGATAGTAAATCACTGTTTTCTATTGTTACATTTTCGTATAATCCTGTGGGATTAAACATAAGAGGTTTGTGTGCCGCCGGTTAGCAGTGTAGTAGATATTATACTTGGAGGCTCAGGGCACAAGAGAGACCTTGCCAGTTCCTTCTTCATTTCCAGTGGGGGCACAGTCAGGAACAACATTCTGAGCCCGAGATCATCACTTTAATTTCCTTCTGCATGTCCCACTGGGAGGCTGCTTTCCCGCCCCCACGCCTGGCATTAGGACTTAGATTCTCAAATGGAATTTATATAAAAAAAAGATAACTCCAGATTACCCTGGGGACCCCCTAACTGGGCAGAGATGAATGAGACGTAATACTTCAGAACATGTTTTATCCATTTGAATGCCCCCTCTCTCTCTCTCTCTCTCTCTCTCTCTCTCTCTCTCTCTCTCTCTCTCTCTCTCTCTCTCTCTCTCTCTCTCTCTCTCTCTCTCTCTCTCTCTCTCTCCAGCTTAATATGTGGGATTCTCTTGAAAGTGTAACACAATGTATTAATTGCATGGCTCACTATATTTTAGCAACTGTTTCTATCTATCACCTAAAACACCTGTGAGTGGCCTACTGTATTAAACATTGTTAGTTCTTAGTCTGATTCTCTGCTGAGGCTGGCTCTCTCGTCACTATAAATATGTTAGAACCCATAGTACGTTTCTCCCCTCCTAATATTATATAACAGGGATGGCTGTTTAAATGAAGTTGTTTAGGTATGGTATTGGATGCAATCTCTAATCTCTCTCAGTATTTGATATGTTTAAATGGGATTTGTATTTCAATTGTTGCCTGCAGTATGCTAATCCAACACAGTGAATAAACTTGCTCTTCAGGTTGGCAGACATGAATGCCTTTCTCCCTTGGAATTCCCAGGTGCCAAGTTCAGCATGCAGTGAGAGCTGCCCTCCAGGCATGAGGAAAGCTACCCGAACTGGGAAGCCAGTCTGCTGTTTTGACTGCATTCAATGTGCAGAGGGAGAAATCAGCAATGCAACCGGTAGCTGAATTTTATACAGTTGTCATTATAGAAGTACAATATACAACAAAAAACAAAGGGCACGGCTTTATTGATTTCTAGCCAAAGGTTTAATGAGGTTTCAATTAGGCTCAGGGATCTCTTCTGCTTCCTTTCTGATATGCTCTGCACCAAGTGCGCCCGGATTACTGGTCTGATAAGGACAGAGTGAGATGTGTAGCAAGGGAGGTGGAGTTCCTGTCTTTCCAGGACACCATGGGCATTGCTTTAGTGCTTTACTAGGGACTCCTCAACAGTGGCTGTTATTGCTGTTTTCTACTGTTTCAAGAGCACCCCTTTAGTGATGGCTAACAACTCTGAAATCAGTTTCCTCTTGTTGTTCTCGTTGATACTTTGCTCCCTCTGTTCGATTACCTTTATCGGTGAGCCCTCGAAGTCCTGTATGGCTAACCATACAACCTTTGAAATCAGCTTTGTCCTTTGCATTTCCTGTATTCTTGCGAAAACTGTTGTGGTGCTGGCAGCATTCAGAACAACCCTTCCCGCATCAAACGGCATGAAATGGTTTGGCCCACTGCAACAAAAGGATATTATTTTTTATCTGTACTGTCATTCAAGTGCTTTTGTGTACTGTGTGGTTAGTCAGAGCTCCCCCATTCCCATTCAGGAACACCAGCTATCAAGGTGGGAAGATTGTAGTTGAATGCAATGCTGGATCGGTTCTGGCTTTCTTTCTTGCGTTAGGATATATTGGATTCCTGTTTTGCATCTGCTTTGTGCTCTCTTTTATCTCCTCTGATGACTGCCTCTTTCTTCTTCTCTAAAATCTCTGATATCCGCAAACTCTTACCGCCTCTCCCTCCCCCACCCTCCCGCTCCAACCCCAATACCCTCTGTCTCCCCTACTAACTCACCCTCCTTCTCCTCCTTCTCTCCCCTCTCAGACTCTGACCTCTCCTCCCTCCTCCAGGGCCACAAACCTAAGACGTGTGCCCTAGACCCCCTCCCCACTCACCTCTTTCAAGCTGCTGCTCCTGCTCTACTCCCCTTCATCTCCTCCCTTCTCATCGCCTCTCTCCTCTATGGCCTCTTTCCCTCTGCCTTCAAACAAGGCTCTATCTCCCCCCTCCTCAAAAAACCTACCCTCGACCCCACCTCCCTCCAGCACCTCTTACCCTTCCTCTCTAAAACCCTCGAGCAGGCAGTACACCGCCAGCTCTCTGCTTTCCTGTCTAACCACTCTCTGCTCGACCCTCTCCAATATGGTTTCCGCTCTGCTCACTCCACTGAAACTGCTCTCCTGTGTGTCACTAACTTGCTAAACTCTGCCTGTGCTGCCTCTCTCTCCTCTGTCCTCATTCTCCTTGATCTCTCTGCTGTCTTTGACACTGTTGATCACTCTATTCTCCTATCCTCTCTTGCTAACCTGGGAATCTCTGGCACTGCTCTGGCCTGGTTCTCCTCCTACCTCTCCAACCACACCTACCAGGTAACCTGGCGTGGCTCAACCTCCACACCTCACCCTCTCTCAACAGGAGTCCACCAAGGATCAGTCTTGGGTCCTCTCCTGTTCTCTCTCTACACTCGCTCCCTGGGCCCCCTCATCGCATCCTATGGTTTCTCATACCATTTCTATGCTGATGATGCTCAGATCTTCCTCTCCTTCCACCCCCTCTGGCCCCATCATCCCCTCCCATATCTCTACCTGTCTGTCTGTTATCTCCTCCAGGATGCACTCGCATCACCTCAAACTCAGCCTCTCTAAATCTGACCTCCTTTTCTTCCCCTCCTCATCTTTCCCCTCCTCTGATCTCTCTATCGCGATTCCTCTGGAATCTACCACGCTTTCTTCCTCCTCCTCAGCCAAGAACCTCGGAGTAACCCTGGACCCCTGCCTCTCCTACTCCCAGCACATCTCCACTCTAGAACACACCTGCCGTCTCTTCCTGAGCAATATGCAAAGAATCCGACCCTTCCTCACCAACTATTCCACGCAACTCCTCGTCCAGGCCCTGGTACTCTCCCGCCTAGACTACTGCAACTCCCTCCTGGCCGGCCTCCCTGCATTCGCCACCCGTCCGCTCCAGCTCATCCAGAACTCCGCTGCTCGCCTGGTGTTCTCTCTACCTCTCTTCTCCCACGCTACTCCACTGCTCCGCTCACTCCACTGGCTCCTGATCACCGCTCACATACAGTTCAAGACTCCTGTACTTACTGATGTCTTGACCAGACTGCACCCAGTTACCTCCAGACCCTCATCTCTCCCTACACCCCAACCTGACCGCTCCACTCCGCCTGCACTAGAAGACTGGCTGTACCTCCTCTATGCTCCCCTGCCTCCAGAGCCCGCTCCTTCTCCACCCTCGCCCCGCAGTGGTGGAATGACCTTCTATGGATGTCAGGACTGCCCAGTCACTGACCATTTTCCAGTGCCTCCTCAAGACACACCTCTTTAAACAACACCTGTAAAACTCAACTCTTCCTTTCTGGACAATATAGCACTCTGCCTTTAATGTACTTTAACTTGCACTTATCTGCTCCCTATTTTACTGTATGTAATCCTGGACTTAACCCAATCTGTAGTATTTTGTATTTCACTTGCACTCGTATCTAACCCTGATGTAACTATCAACACTGTTATCTGCTCTTGAACTGCCCCAATATCAAATTGCACTGTGTTTTGTAATATATATATATATATATATATATATATATATATATATATATATATATATATATATATATATATATATATACTGTATATATATATTGTGTATATACTGTATATATATATAGTATAATAATAATCCAAAATGCCCTTTTGATGATGCAGTACAATTAACAGCATTACTGTCACAAAGACTTTAAAGTACATACAAACAAACAGAAACATTTAATGAGATATCCATCAACTTGTTTATCACAAATTAAGTTTTTCATGCATAATACAAAAGGTTTACAACAGGGGTTCTCAAACTCGGTCTTGGGGACCCCCTGTGTCTGCTGGATTTCATAACTATACCCTTAATTTAACTAATAATTTGCTTAATTAGACCTTTTTACTTATTTTCAGCTCTTAAACATTTGCAAAGTTCGAGATGCTTATAAAATGTTACGGCTAACTTGAAATATGCAACTGTTCAGAGCTGAAAAGAAGTAAAAAGGTCTATAAAGCAAATGATCAGTTTAATTAAGGGTCTAGTTAAATAACTGAGAGCTCGGTTGGAATGAAAACCAGCAGACACTAGGGGTCCCCAGGACCGAGTATGATAAGCCCTGCTTTACAATATTTGTCAATATTGCCATCTAGTGGCCTTACAAAGTATTTCTTTCATTTTTAATCGTTGTACATACTTTTCCACTTCTCTCCTGAGCATTGCGTGAAATTTAATTTTACCGGCGTGTCTATCACGTTTGTCAATCTGTGTTACTCTCGCCTTAATATACTTTTCAAACAATGACATTAGATTGTACACCAATTTTTGGTACTTATATGTTTACTTCGTTCATAGTATATGGTAACTTTCCATGAAATCCATTGAGATTGGATATCCTGATTACATGGAAACATTTGGAAACATTTTTGATTTTGACTTGAGGCTGGCAGGGGAGTGTGGAACGTGCACGGGGGTAGGGGACAAGGCTGGTAGGTGACGCAATCAAATAAAAAGACATAAGCCCGGTACGAGGTCCTACAAGGAACCCGACTCTTTTGTACCGCGGTATCGGTGTTATGCTTCAGACTGTGGGTCCCGGGTTCGTATCCCAATTCTGGTTGTGAGAAACCCCTGTCTGAGGCAACAGTAGTGTGCGCTACATACCGGTATATTTCTGCTCTAATTAATTCCAGAAAGTAGGCAATAACAGCCGTTTGTCGTCGCGTGCATTTTTAGAGTTCTATTTTTTCGTTAATTTCACCCAGTCTCGTTGTTTTATAACTTATCTATGTACAATAATTAATTTAATTCAGACCAATTGTACAGTAATAATTTTGTGTTTTTATTATAAACGTCGTCATCATGTAAGTATGACAGTATTTGCTTGGCCAAGAATGAGTTATCAAAAGGCAAAACACAATTCTATTTATGATTAGGCCATTTTTTTTCTCTGTGCTTCTCAAACCGGTAGAAACCGTAAATCAAACCTGGTCACTAACACTATATATATATGTATATATATTTGAATTCTATATATAACATTTGAATTTTAATATTAAACACTGAGGCCTGCCGCTTATCGTGGCATAACCTACCGGTGGTAAAGACGGATGTGACGGTGTGTAATTCTAGTTATGTTGAGGGAATGATCATCTACCTATTTAAAAATGTAAAATAAAATTACATTAAAATACAGATTTGTGATATGGCACAAAAGCAGAGACCGAGAGCACAATGACTCGGTCTCTGTACTGCATATTGCAATGTAATCAGTCAGTTGGCATCTTGCTTACACAACCGGTTTTGCGAGCACAGCTTTGAGGACCACTATGCTAGCACCATATTCTAAACAACAAGTATGCATGGGTATTGTAATAGTGTTTTCGTCATTAAACCATTCAATAATTAAATAAAAAATGTTGATCTCAGTGTTGATACTACAAGAAAAAAAAAAAAAAGACCTTGCAGTTCTAGGCATTGCACCGTTTGTTATACTACTTCCAATGCAGCAATCTTTTTAAACTACTTTTTATTTGTCAGTTTTCATTAACCAATTAATATGGCAAAAATATTTTAAATTTGTAAAACAAGAAAGAGAAACAGCAGTCATTCCATCAGTAATTTTATTGAGCAACTTCAGACATATTATTACCAGCTACAACACAAAATTAGATTTGTTTTCTTTTATTGTCTATTTATAACAGCTTATAATCAATTTGAGGGCATTTTACCCATAATATGTTTTCTTGTGTTCTTCAGTAATAGGTTGTAACATTCGGGAGCAAAAATACAGAAAAGCAAACCCAAATTAGAAGCTAAAATTGCAAATATTTCTACAGCTGCAGTGTTCTTTCCAGGTGAACTGATATAAGCTGGGATAAAGGTGATCCAAACAGCACAGAATATGAGCTTGCTAAATGGGTGCACGGTAAAGCCTGTAGGAGTGTGACTGCAAATCACTTAACCGCTGCTGGGCGGGCCCAAACCATTTCATTATATTATTACCAGGAAGTGTAGCCCAGAACGCCATTAACACGACTATTGTTTTCCCTAGAACACAAGAGATGCACAGGACAAATGTGATCCCAAAGGCAGTGTGGTGCAACATACAGGACCACTCAGAGGGCTGGCCAATGAAAGTAAGTGAACAAAGGAAACACAGAGCTAATGAAAACAGAAGGAAACAGTTTAGAGTTATTAGCTTTAACAATGGTGGTATCTCTGTAACGCAAGAAAACCACAGCAACAGTGATAGTTATACAAGCTCTGCATACTGAAAATATCATTAAAATCATTCCCAGGACTTCTCCAAATTACAATAATTACATTGCCTTCCGGATGCATTGATCTCTTTGAGAATTCGGCCATTATTCCAAAGAGCACCTAATGCAGTCTATGGAATCTACAAACAAAAGGACAGCTCTCACTGCACACTGATTTAGGTATCTAGAAGAGAGTATAAAAGCTTTGCCCTAAAATCTTTTTTGGGTTAGATTAAATATGGGTTGCATGAAGCTACACTAATTGCTAAATTATAATATTCAATAAACCTATGTAAAGGATAGTTTTGTCATTTTAAATATATTTACTCATTTTATATGATTGTTGTTCTGAAGCATCATTGAGTTGCCAGTTTACTAATTCATATGTTGGTAATGGATCTCCATTTTCATCAAAATAGACTTTGTAACCATTTTTGGCTGTGAAATCAAACTGTTTGTAATTGTTGTAGTACCTGGAATTAAAAGAAAGTTCAAAGGGTTATTTTCTTTGTAATATTTTTGGAAAAAAAACAACAAAAAACAAAACAATCTGCTGATAAAAAGTTCTACAAAGTAATAGTAACTTTTCATTTCAAATGGTACAGCAGTACTCTGTTGCAGTGCAGGCAAATCCCATGGAGTGACCTACATACTATACTGTACATATATGAAAACATATTTTCTATTAATCTTTCTTACACATTTTCTTTTAACCACTCATTTAGACCACAACTTGTGGTTCAAAACAACCAGAGATATGATGCAGAACTTTTAAATAGATGCAAATGTGTTTTCCTTACCTGCCATGTTCAATAGTAAACTTGTTTCCACAGTTATTTACTAAAGGATTTGGTTTGTTTTTGCAAGATAACAAATTATGAATTGAATAGGCTACAGCATACACTGCTTTTGTACACAGTATTGGAAATTCGTAGCTGAGACACATCCGTATAAGGGTTTTGCAAGTCATGCAAGTTCTCTTACCCTGTACATGGTCTTTTGATAGAGGTTTTAATTTGTTCTGGAAAACTACAACTAAATGCACTTTCCCAAAACGCCTTCATGAAGGGATTGCTAAGGATCTGAGATGGATCTTGCTGATGTTAAATAGAAATTCTTCTAATTTTGAAATAACAGATTTCCTTATTCCAAAACCTATTGCCCCATCTTTTGAGAGAAACTCTGGATCAGTGACCCAAGTTTCACGCCAATCCACTGAAAGCCAGTAATGTTCTGATTGGCTAGCTCTCGGAACAGAACCACCATTTCACTCGATGCAAGGAAAGATACAATGACCTTTGTCGTGGCTTTCTTTAAGGTGTCCATAACTTTAAGAATTTTCTGTCTTGTGTTGGTTCTGTAAAAGGCCTCTGAATACTCAAAATGCCATCTTCTTGGGCTGCTTTGATAAAAGTCACCATTCCAAAGTTTCCGTAATCATTGTCACTTCTAATTGCTCCAACCCAACTTCATCCAAAATGCTTCACAAGCTTTGCCAAAGCAGTGGCCTCAAAATAGTCACTTGGTATTGTTCTGAAAAATGCAGGAAATTCTTGTTTGTTGCTAAGACAGGCACCGGTAGAGTAGGGAGTAACCTGTAAGAAAATATAAAAGGCACTGCATAACAGAAACCAGATCATGTTTCTGTGAAAATGCATAATTGTATTTGTGTGAAATGTTTTTTCTTACAAATATAGATGATCATGTTACACAATATATTATATGGTAAACTGTTTGACTAGAGACACAAATCTTGTATTGTCAAGTTTCTGAAAAAATACTTAAAAAGAAAAAATGTTAGAGGCTCCAATTGTAAAGTATATCAGAAAGTATATTGTTGTAAATACAAATAATTTGAATTTACTCAAAATTACAGCTGTGACCTAGTTTAGTTGTTTGTAACAGACTGTTTAGTGTTATCGTGACTTTTTGGCAACCCATTCATTGAAAAATGTACTGCACAGCATATACAATACTTTATTTGCTCTAGAAAGATACAAAAAAACTATAAGTATTATCATAAAAATAGTAACTTTTTAAAGTGTTACCACTAACTGTTTTTTATTGTTGACTGGTAACAAAAATAATTTCCAAAGGCATTATATGCTTACCAGTGGAATTTTTAATGGTTCACAACCTTAGAAATTGCTATAGAGGTTGATGATTCAGACTCCTCTATTATAGCGGTGACAAAGGGTGGATTGGTACAGGAAATATTGGAGAAGAATTCTCAGCTTCCTGCCCATTTACCAGTGTCAGACCAGCTTTTAAGACCAGGGATATAGATGCACATGTATCATATATCTTGTAGCCCAGTAAAACATTGGGAAGTATTTCTGTACTGTTATCGATCTCTTCTATGGTAAAGACCATAGTTCGAGCAAATCGAAACTCTCTGAAAGCTATGGAAAAACAGAAGTTCATAAGGCCTGGTCACAAGATATGCAAAAATGAAACATTAACATTCTACTGAGTTACAGCATAATTTGATCATTGCCTTGAATTAAACATTGATAATGTTTCATTTATATGTTTTCTTTTAATTATAAAATGATACAGATAAGCTTTTAGATACATGTATTTGACTGCCCTGAGCTACAGTGGTTGTACACTTTTTTTTTTTATTAAACATTTGTTTTTTCTTCAAAGAGAACAACTTTTCACTAACCTTTTGCATTTTACAGGTTCTGGCATGATACTAAAGGTATGCATAACATAAGTGCTGGCGTGGATTGTAAAGATCACTCCAGTTATAATGTTGCTGTCTTTTACAACTGTTGTAAGGCTGGTGTTCCTTGTAGTCTACATATTGGCTCTTTTGCCCTTGTTAACAGGAAAACTGCTAGTAAGAGCAGCATCATAAAATGTTTCTGTACACTTCTTTCAAGAATCGGGCTTACAGTACTTTATATGGTGTTTGATGGGTTTATATAGAATGTTAGGCCTCAAGGGTGCTGAAATGTACATGTGGTACATTTTGAAATGCCAGGGATATTGTTCTAACCCCAAAAGTGAGCTGTTTGAATTTGCCCCACATAGGAATCTTTTGAACAAAATGTTTGCTGGGGTTTTACATCATTCGGTTTTATTTTTGAAAGGGGGAGCTTACAAAGCTTGAGAACTGTAAAAAAGTTATTTCTGTATTTTATTTACAAATTGTGTAGGTTCTGCATTATATTTACTGTTACAGGACAAAACTATTTGCCATATTATTCATAACAAATCATGTTTTTGTAACTATAAATGACACATGGACATTTAATTTATATTATAAATCAAACTAGGAACCCTATAAGCTAAAAAACAGTTGTTAACTGCTCTGAGACTGCATTACTGCCAATTGAGCCAGAACAGAAAAATGAATTTTTCAAAGAGAAACTAACAATAATAAAAAAGATAGAATTGCAAAGTTAACATAGATCATGTTTAGTATTTTCATTGACGTATTATCGCAATAATACCCTTGCACAGTCAATACCCATGGGCATTACTGCCAAAAACTGTTCCGTAATTTGTGGTAATGCCCTCTGTGCTGGGTATTGCTTAAGTAGTGGAAATGTGAATTATGTTTGCTCCAGTTCACACTATTCCATCCCTAAATTTAAGAATGCCTTTTCTGTTTTAAAGAGACATCCTATTATAATTAAAACAAACCTGTACATGGTGTTGTGTAATGGTAATCTGCTGTTATAGCTCTTATCAGCCTGGAGGTTGAAGCTCTGATTCAACACCCCTATCTTGTTACAATTTACCCCATGTACTCAGCAAGTCCAAACTTTTGTTAAGTTGTAACATCTTAAAGAAAGAACATAAACCTAGGTTGGCACTGAAAAAAAAAATCTCTAAATAGCAAATTGAAAAGCAAGTAAAATCATGGAAGGAAACCACTTTTTTCCAAGCAAACTAATTAAAAACAGTTTTTCTTCCCTGTTTAGATAGTGCTACAGAGGTGCCTGCAATTTATAAAGCAAAGAAGAGAAACATCAGTCATTTTATTGAAACTTCAGACACAATGTTAACATCATAACATTATACTTTTTTATCGTATGCAACTTGTGTTTTTAGTTTTTAGTATGCTTGTATACTTGTATTTATTGTCTATTTTTATAAGACAATTGAAATGATATGATATTTAAGGAAATGATATGTGGAAACAGAGTACCATAAAGGATTGTAACAGCAGTTGGTGTGTTAAAGTGGTTTTGAGGGCATTTTACATATCATGTGTTTTCCTGTATTCTTACCAGGGATAATCTTATAATCCCAAAAGTGAGCTAACTGTTTGAATTTGCCTTAGGAGAACAAAACCCCACATAGGAATGTTTTGAACAAAATATTTACCTGACATTTATGTCAAGCATTATATTTTATTTTTTAAAGGGTGGGTGAGACAAATCCACAGTACTGTGAAAAAAAGATGCAACATATGGCTATATGGCTAAATTATATGTTTAGTATTTATTATATTATCCACAACAAATTCATTAATTGTTCATCTGATTAATACAGTTGAACCCAGTGCATTACCTCATCCTTTGGCTCAAACTAATTTCTACAAAAAACTGGTCCATAATTTCTGGTAATTAACTACAGTTACAGAATGTAATCATGCTTGCTCCAGGACGCAATGCACCATTCCTAAAATAAAGAATGCTTTCTTAGCTTAAAGAGCCCTGTTTGCACGTATTATAATTCAAAGCGTGGTATCTGTTGTTTTAGCTCTTATTATCCATTGAAAATAGCAACCTAAAAATAACAATGGAAGAAAATCATCACAGGCCCCCATATTTTTCTTAAAAAGGAAAATTATGGATGCAGCTTACACATATTAATTTACATTTGGTTGTCTTTTAATATGGTTCTTTATAAGTAATAATCAAAGGGGGAAAAAAAACAGTCTTATAAATCAAATTATACTATCTAGTCTGTGTCACAGAGGTAAACTTGCATGCAATTTATAAAGACAGAAGAGAAACTTAAGCCATTAGATCCAAACGGCTGATCCAAATGCTTTAGATCTAAAGTCAACTTCTAAAATTATTCTATCTTTGTAGGTGTACGTGTTTTTGCTAGGGAAAGGAGGAGATATAGCCAGCCAAAGTGTGCATATTAGGACCTGAATACACGTTAATGCAAAAACACTTAACCGCTGCTGAGTGGGCCCAAACCATTTTATAATATTGTTGCCTAGAAGTGTAGACCTAAACGCCATTAACACAACTATTGTTTTCCCCAGAACACAAGAGATGCACAGGACAAATGTGATCCCAAAGGCAGTGTGGCGCAACATACAGGACCACGCAGGGCTGACCAATGAAAGTAAGTCCACAAAGGAAACACAGTGCTAATGAAAACAGAAGAAGGAAACTGAGCTCAGAGTTATTAGTTTTAAAAATGGTGGTATCTCTGTAACGCAAGAAAACCACAGCAACAGTGATTATGTGAGTTATACAAGCTCCGCAGACGGAAAATGAATGCAAAAAAAAAACTTTATATAAGTAAAAAAAGGTCTGGTATATATGGGATTTGAACCTTCAACCTTCAGTTTGCAAGCATGTTGTATTAACTATCAGTGCTATATGATTAGTTGTGACAAGTAGTATTTTGAAAGATTAAGTCAGCCAGCTGAGAATTCTCTGGACTTTGTTATATTTTTGAGCTTTTTCGAGCCATCATTCATCTTCATTATCCTCATTCTGAGATTTTGAGCATGAGTTGTGAATATTTTTGGTTTCCTGTGAATGTAACGCTCATTGTGATCCCTATTGGCACAAGCAAGTACGGTTTCCTCTCTCTATACTGGTCGATGAGAGTAACGCTATTTGTGGTCCCCGCTGGACAAAAAAGGAAAATTTCTGAGAATTAGCTATGCAGAAGGATAGCCTGCATATTTGGTAAAAGTAAAACACAAATAAATAAATACATTAATATAAATATTGAAATACATGAATACATAAATGAATACATAGACATTTATGTATTTATTTATTTATCTTGATATTTATTTATTTATTTTTCATCATCATATAAACAATGACATTTAATACCGTACGATTGGCTTGAACAATGCAACAGTCAGCATAACACGCACCACGAGGAGGTGGGCCGGTGTGGTGACCTTCTGCCTTCCAGAACGTGGCCTGTCCCTCACAGAGCCGGTTACCTGGTTTCTCTGGACTAGTTATCTTTTTGAATGGCTATTTATACAGATTCTTAATCAACTCATTTTGGCCGTTTTAACTCAACTCAAATAACAAACACTGAGCACCTGAGAACAATACTACTCAAACAATCAACAAACCTATCTGCTCACTATTTAAAATGCAAATAACATTATGTATGTGCCCAATGAACTATTGATGTAAAAGTTACTGTTGCATTTTCATTGTGCATCAGTGTATATGCAGCTAAATGAAATAGAAGAAAAAAAAATGAAAAAACACACACAAGAATACCTACAGCATGGGCTGGTTAATGTACTTAAAGAAATAAAATATGGACATTCATTTCATGGAAATAAGTACAAAAAATCTCAACAACATTAAGGGAATTTTACACCAGTGCAAGAAGTTCAACTGGGGACCAGTATTCAGTCTCTAGTTTTATAACACTGAGCTGGACTAAAGACTTATTAAACAGTAGAAGTTTTAATATCTCTGCTGACAGCGAGTTTAAAACCAGCAATAATGTATTCCTGTCAGTCAGGAAAACTCTTAGAAAAGCAGGTAACGACAAGGCCAGACACCCCCCCCCCCAAATTACCGGCCTGGATCTGAAGTGTCTGCGGGAAACTGAGGTACTGTCTGTCCCCTGACACCGCAAACTAACTTCAAGATCCGGCTTCAGTCTCCATCGCAGCTGCTCCTCTTAAGCCCGGCATTACTTCCTTAGTGTCATTTGAAACTCCGACCATCATCACAGCTTGTGCTCAGTCCTCCTAGTTTCTAGTGAGATGGCACATTCGATGCAGAAATTCACAATAAACGAACATGTGCAATTTATTTTTAAAAAGGAAACAATGAATTAAATTAAATTAAATTAAATTAAATTAAATTAAATGTGGGACTATATTACACTGCGGATGTATACACAATAAAAATGTCTGGTTTTGTCTTAAATTAAATGTGTTTTAATTATTTTAATTATTTTTCTTCCCACGAAAAACAGATAGCCGTGTTATTTTTCTTCCCACAAATAACAGGTAGCCGTGTTTATAAGTGGTATAAACCACTTTGGGCCCTGCGGTTCCGATGATATATACCCCAGGCGTGGTATATATTATGGGAACTGCACTTCCCATCGTGATTTATACCTTACACATATGACAGGATTTGAGCGCTAACTAGTCATATTTTCACTCCAACTACATAACCGCTATGCTTCACAGATTCACATCTTAACCCTTTCAACAGACTAGGCGACTATTTACATTTACCCTATCCAAACGACAATACATTGCCTCAATAAAGATTGAACAATTTTGCCATTCCCGTAATGTCTGTGTGTGTTATAAAGTAAAACAAAGAAGTGATATCTGAAACAAAAACACATTGGAAATGTGAAAAAATGCCAAGTTATAAAAATGCCATTTAAAGTAGAGATATCAAAAACAATAAACGCGGATCAAACACATGAAAAACACAAGCCAAGTTAGTAGAAACAATTGGGGCAACCTTGACCCCCACCGCTTTGACAGTTGTGCTTATTTGCTCTGTGCTGGGCAAGGTTGCCTCAATGGTTTCTTGAAACTTGGCTGGTGTTTTTGGTATCTCTACTTTAAATGGCTGGGCACTTTTGATAACTTGGTGTTTGTCAATGTGTTTTTTTTCAGATTATAAATACATGGCTAGATTGCACCACTCGTTACCAGAGTTCACACTCCCACTACATTTCTAATTAATTTGGAAATAATCTGATACAGTAATATTGAAATATTTTAACCTGTATATTCACTCTCTGAATATACCTGCATTGGTTACAAGTAGCAGTGGTGAAAAGCAGCTTTATTCGTTGAGGCCATCAGCTGAACTTGCAGGATAACTTAATCAAGCAATAATATTTACACCACATTTGCAGTGCAGTTAGTTGACAGCGAGTGCTGCAGTGCAGTACAGGTATGTCACTGTATTGTAACCGTAACCAAAATAAATAAATAAATAATACAGGTATGTCACTGTATTATAACCGTAACCAAAATAAATAAATAAATAATAACCACGAAAAAAATAAGAAAAGATTCTTCAAGTTTTTTTTTTCCCCCACTTGCTAATGTACAGTAAAATGTCAGTAGCCCTTACAACATGAACTGTATCTAATAAACAAACAAAGGGTAAAACTTTATTTTTTTTTATCTGTAAGTGTGCAGATGTTTACATTTTTAACCTTCAAGTAGGAAATGCCTTTACATGAAAACATTCTCACAAAACAATAAATCAGTTTAAGAAATATGGTGAATTATTTAAATTGCACCATTTTTTGTAGCTGGTACGCGAGAGTGAGAAACAAAACCCCATTTTGTATTAGAATCTAGAAATACAATCTACTTGCATGTCTAATAAAATTACACAATATATAAAGAAGAAAAACACCATATCAATTGGTATTTAAAATAAAACTTGAAATAAATTAACCATTCAACAACAGTGATTTGTCAGTGCTCATATTGCTTGTCGAACTGGATGCGTTCTTGCAGAGCTCTGCACGTCACTCTAGTCTGGATGTCAGGTGACCCTGTTTGATGCTTCAGGAAATTACATCAGAGGTTAAAACTGCAGTAAATTAAACAGTGTTATGCAAAATAAAGAAAACTAGTGTTTGAATGTTGGCGATTATATAGGGCCTTATTCTCACTTGGTTTACGCGCTGGAAGAAGGGCTTTAAACGGACAATATAAGACTAACCAATGCATCAAAGTAAAGGTGAAATGTGACCAAAACAAAGGTAAGCAAAACAAAAGTAAACTTTCATATGACAATGTTTACTTTAAGAACTAAGCAAATACAAAGTGGTTGTTCTGAGTTTATCAACTCTACCATCTGGTGGATGTGAATGGTTACTGCAACATTTAAAAATGCACCAAGTCTATGACTGCTGATGTATGCAAGCAAAGACAATATAAAAAATCTGATTACGTTGGTAAAGTGAATGCACAGGTTAGACATGACTGATAGTCTTTCAAAACATTAAAAAAATATATATTTAAAAAAACTTCACATAGGTACAGGAATAATTTACTACATTCTACCCACTTGGAGACCCTAGAGAAGTCCCTACTCAGCTCAGTCTAGACGGCTGATATACTAGGGAGGCCGCACTGTGGTTTATCCCTGGAGCCAGCATTACACTTCAGCCATCAACACCAGGCAGAAGGATATCTATCATCAGATGGAAGGAAACGCAGATGGATGATGTTAGTTTACAGTAAAATAAGCTATGTCTTGGTGCTTATCTTGGCAAGAGTTGAATCCAATATCAGCATGAAGTTTTAACACCTACTCTCATGTAATGGATATCATAGTTATCCATCATAGATAATTATAGTTTTATAATTTTCTTGTTTTTTTGTTACAGTTTGAACAAGATTATTTTATGATTACATTTAATAAATATTGTGCAGTATTTATTTTCATAAGATAACAGAAGATGCACATAATACACTGTAAATACAGGTAACAACATTGGCAAATTCATTACATTAATAATGTATGTACAGGGTAATGTAGTAAGCAATTAAATCCACTAGGTGGGGCATTTTGTTAACTAATATTAAGATTAAATCAGATACTAGGAGAATGTGAGTGTAAAGACTTGTTGGAATATGTTTTCCTGTATAATTGATGCAGCATGTGTGCAGCATTCCTTAATGGTTTAATTTTTAAATGTTTAAAATCCTCCCTTTCATTACCATTAGAACCACTGCTAAGGTGACCATATGGCTCTGTGTTCAGTGGGACAGTTTGGGACAGTTCAAGCTTTTCAACTCACAACACAATGCATTTTGGTAAGCGTAGTCCTGCTTCTCTTAAAGGAAAGAATGGTACCTGAGACAGGTAAAACGTACCAGAATGCATTGGACTGTCCCAAATTGTGCCGCTGGACATGGACCCATATGATCACCTTAACCACTGCTGCCCTTAACTTGTTTGTATTTGTTATTTACTTGACTGATTTGATTGGTTTTTCTTTACTATTTCAGCAGTGTAAGCAAATTATAATACAAATAATTGCTGCCCCTGGATTGGAGGGTCATTCTACCCTCAGTTTGATAGGTAACATTTTCCATGATTATTTTTCCTAGACTTTTCTATTAATTAATTCATCATTATATTAATGTCTATAATACTTGCAGCTGTGCTGTCTTGCTCTGCCAACTTGCATTTGATAGTGTGCACAAGGGCAATGTATGGAAAACATGTGCTCTACAGTATAAGTGGATTCCCACAGGCTTGTTGATGTGGGTGAAAGGCATCCCACTATGTTACAGTAAAAATGGTATGTCCTGATGAATAGTGAATAGTGTACTGTATACACCAATGCATTGTGTAAATGTGTATATAAGGTTTTGCAGGGATAAGGTTAAAAAACATCCCTGAAGGATCTTTGTATTTCCTTTCCAATTAGGCAGGCCGACCATACCTGTGGAAATGTATTGGTTTAAATTACGCACCAGTACTTTCATGAGATTCTATAGCAAGGGTTTGGAATGTGTTCCTTTTTAATTATATTGCAATTGTTTCTGTGTGCTCATTATTTTTGATATGTTATCCAAATATTGTTTTTCATATTATCCAAAAATAAACAGGGCTAGATTCTCAAAGCTATTTACTCCATGTAGTTTTTTTCAGAAAGGAGAAACACACACAATAAAGTTGTCAAACCAGACAAAAACAATTAATACTTTTAACTTAGGAACGTTAAACAGTTTAATTTTTTAGAATTGCAATGTTGTTTTTTTTTCCTTTTAGATAAAAATTGTGCTAATGATGATTTTGAGTATAGAGCTTTGAGAATCTAGGATTAAAAGTGACATTCAGTTAATCTAAACAGCGACAGTTCTTATTACTGCGACTGTAGATAATTAAATACCGTAGGAACTGTTGTCTACACCAGTTTTAACAATCAGATATTTAAAGCTTATGGCTGTATTTTGAGCCAACCCCCTTGAAAGCAATTAAATAGGCCCACTTATCTTAAAGTCATCATGAATAATTGTTTTTGTGTCCCAGACCCCCCACGGGCAGAAGAGGAAGCCAGCAAACACTACAGGAATCCTCAGCTGACAAAATGATGCAGAACATCCAGACAAAGATGATGAAAACCAAATCCAGCAGCAGAGCATTCCCAAGGCAAGTGGATTTTGAATAGCTTCCAACTAAAAAGTTGTTTTTAATTTTGTAAGTATACAGATCATCTATACAGCAATACAGCGTCTCGATTGAAAACAGGTATTTAGGTCATTTAAAAGAGTATTTACATGAAACGCAATTCATTGATCTATAAACCTTATCATGGTTAACATTGTCCAGATTTTTATTATTGAATATTTCTTACCATGTGAGTCACATATTGTATTTTTTAATAATAATGTTGTACCCTTAGATATCATTTTAAGGCTGATTTATTATGCATTACATAACACTTTACAAAGTCTAATGGTTCACAATATGGTTTACATACAGAATGTGTTTTATTGGCCACACTGTCCACTCTCCTCTTCCATATCCACTCTCCTCTTCTATATCCATTCTACTCTTCGTGCTTTCATCAAATGTTTTTTTTCTACTGGCATGTTACTTCCCCATAATGTATTGTTTAGTGTTTTTCTCTGGTTTTAATAAAATTATATAGCATTTTGGTGCAAATATGCAGAGAAGTAGCCCAAAACTCGATGAAAGAATAGCAAATATTTCAACTGCAACAGTGTATTTTCCTGGTGAACTGACATACGCAGGTATAAAGGCTATCCATACAGCACAAAAGATGAGCATACTAAATGTAATGTATTTGGCCTCATTGAAATTCCCTGGCAGTTTCCTTGCTAAAAATGCAAGAACAAAGCACATACAAGCCAAAACCCCAATGTAGCCCAATACACACCAAAATGCCAAGGTAGACCCAACATCACATTCCAAAATAATCTTTGAACTTTGATATTTAGTGTTTTTTGAAGGGAAGGGGGGCGTAGCAATCAACCATATAGCACAGATGATAATCTGAACAGAAGTGGAAGCGGAAATCATAATTCTTTGTTGTATGGGTCCAAACCATTTCATGATATTACTGCCAGGCTGTGTGGCTTTAAAGGCCATCAGCACCACTACTGTTTTACCAAGAATACAAGATATGCACAGTGAAAAGGTGATGCTAAACACAGTGTGCCTAAACATGCAAGACCAATTAGCTGGCTCACCTATGAATGCAATAGAAGACAGGATACACAGTGCCAGTGACATCAGAATGAAAAAGCTGAGTTCAGAGTTGTTGACACGGACTATTGGAGTGTTTTTGTAATGAAGGAACACAGCAAGGACACCAATTGTAAGACAGGCTCCAAATAAGGCAATCACAGTTAATGTCACCCCCATTTCATCATATGTAAGGTATTCAATTTCTTTGGGTATGCATTCAGTTCTGTCCGCATTTGACCAGAAATCCACAGGGCATTGTATGCATTCTATTGAATCTGCAGAGGAAAACAACAATAATAAAATGTGGTTACAAGAGTATTTAAGTTACAAACGTGTTTTTTTTTCTTTTTCTGTCATATAATGTTTAGTGCATTATACATTATGCTACACCCCATTCAATTGTGAATGTGATACCAGGAAAGAGGTAGAATATTATCAGGCGGTTGTTTATTTGGCTTTGAGCCAAGATGGAGAAAAGGTTGTGACACAATTAATTAAACACATACCTGTCTGATTACTAATCTCGCCATCAGCACATGATAGACAGTCAAAGCAACAAAGAGGCTCTCCTCGACGAACCCCTTTCCTTGTACCAGGGGGGCAGCTTTCAGTGCATACTGAACTCGGTACCTGAAAATCAAAACAGGGAACAGTAAAATACAGAAAGGTTAAATGGTTTGAAAGCAATATTTGGCAATGGAGGAATAAAGGAAGGTGGTACTGTGCTTAGAAAGACTGTATTTTTATAATATGGAATTCTAATGCATACACTGCTGTTGAAACCATTCATTCCCACATTTATTAATAACGTTTCTTACAAAGGAGTTACAAGAGGCTGTTTGTAGCTTGCCTTGGTTTGGCCGCCACTCCAGTTTAATATCTTTTTGTTTATCACAAGCTCTTTGCCCACACCTTTGGATACATCGTAAAGCCCCACTGTGACAAAGTGAATAGTTCCATCTGTGTCTCTCTGCCAGTTTATCAAATCATAGGAGGCAGCTGTGTCTCCATTGTTATCAAAGTGGATTTCTTCTCCAAAAATGGTGAATGACACCTCTTGAATGTAATGCTGAAGCTTCAAGAAAAAAAAAAATGCATATAATACATAACACAAATATAGTCTTTCTTTTTATCACCTTATTTTTTTTAACTAGTTGTACCCCTTTTGTTACATCAAACAATCTAAAAGGTCAAAGAAAAACATTTAAAATATCAAAGAATAGTAGGATATTACACATATACATCATCCTTACGATCAAATATTTACCTGAAAAGGCTCGATGTTTGAAATATCTGCACATGTGAAATTATCAAATGGTCCTTTGCCAGGCTCACAGTTTATCAAATTGTGCAACGAATGAGCAAAAGCATATACTGCTTTATAAACATTATAAGAGAATCTGAGACTAGATACGTCTGCATATTCACTGTTCTTCTCTTCTAAAGATTCATGACCAGTACACAAAGGCAGCTCTCTCACAGACTGGTCAGTGGTGTTTGAAGGTTGAAATGTGCATCCAAACATAGTGTTCCAGAGCTCCTTGACTAGAGCATTGTCAGGGTACAGCAATGGATGAACTTTAAGTAGGAAGTCTTTTAAACCAGGAATCTCCCCACTGCGAATGGCAAATCCAATTGTACCACCAAGTGATGGGTAGAATTCTCTGGCTGAAAACAAGGAAGCTGTTATCCAGGCTTCGCTTGCTATCCACTGAATTTCTGTGATATTTTGCTGTACATACTCGGTCAGCAAGGGGTAGAGCTGCCCTTGATCAGCAAACGATATGACCACCTTTGCAGAGGACTTCTTCATTATGTCTAAAATTTCAAGAATCCTTTTTCTGCTGTATGCTTTAGGAATCATTTCACAGTAGGCCAAACAGACTCCGATGTTTTTAAATTCTTTACTTAGCTGTTCAAACGCGAATATTCCATAATCAGTATCTTCATAAACTCCTCCAACCCAGGTCCAGCCAAAGTGCTTTACCAGCTGAACGATGGCTTTCACCTGGTAATAATCACTTGGAATAGTTCGAAAAAAATGTGGAAAGTTGTTTCTGTTGCTTAGGCAAGCACATGTTGAAGCATAACTTATCTGCAAACAAATAATAAATAAAACAGCCTTGAATATATATTTAAAGGATGGTAACTGTTAATATCCTAACTGTTTTAACATAAAGTATTTAATGTCATACATTAGCAGTGTTCGTCTCACTTTGGTATATTTTTCATGGCAATTTTGAGAATTTTTCCATTTTTAACAAGCTTTCCAAAGTTCTTGTTGGTTTACTTGAAACATGTTTTCACTACACTTTACTGTACTTTTATCACGGCATACAAAACTTATTAGGTAGTTCATGAGGTCCCCAGAATCAAGTGTGCTATTTAACTCAGGTAGACCCACATCAAACTTAAAAATAACACTTACCAAGGGGATTTTAAAAGGTTGCAGTGTATTTGACACAATACTGGAAAATGCTGTAATAATGACCTTCACAGGTGATGCTCCAGAGCACATCATACTTGAGACTTCTTTGATTCCATTAATAACTGAGAGAGCGGCTCGCACTGTAGCCACATGTGTTTCACAGATATCATAAATCTTATATCCCAAAGTAATATTTGGAAGAAGAATTGGATTCTTGTTGATTTCTTCAATAGCAAATCTCATCGTCTGAGAATCACAAAATGTTCCAGAGTTAAAGCTGGAAAAATAAATACATGGTAAAAAAATAAAGAATAAATATTAAATCCAAATGAATACTATACAGTAAACATGTATACATGTGCTGGTATATTTTACATGTGTTTACCATATTATATATGCAGCCTGTGGTTTTTAGCAATTGCTTAAGAGTTTTAAAAACCTTTGGTATTTCTTCCTAAAAGACATGACACTGTATGTCAATAATAATAATTATTATTTTTTAATATACTGTGCTCCCATAATCTGGGAAGTGTAAAAATGACCCATTTATTTTGCAGTTAGATATACACTTTTTTAAATATGGGGCGCTCTGTCTAGTTACTCAGACCTAAATGTAAAGTATGGAGGAAACAATGCCTTGTTTATTTAAAAAAAAAAAAACAAGAAGTGAAAAACTGTAAATAAAAAAGAGGCCAAAAGTCTATTCTTACCCTTCGCATCCTAAAGCTGCAGGTTTGTAGGTATAGTTGAGTTCAGGAACCACTAACCGGGCATGCATGGAAAACAGTCCTCCAATAATGATGTCTCCATCTGCAAGGAATCCAGGCAGCTCAAAGCTTGCCTGAAGTGTGCAAGCAGCTTCTGTTGTTTTACCTGGTGTAGGTTTAACCACTGGGCTCAACAGAGCCAAGATCAAAAGAAACTGCATTGCGGTAGCTTGTATCATACTGACCAGGCACAGCTGATAACTGCTTGTCTGATTTAGTTTACTTTATCTAGTTCTTATATCTTATTATCTGATGTACACATGAGAATAGGTTGTCAAACTGAGAATACAAGACTTGTGCTAAATTAAAATCCCAATAGATATCTATCCCACAGTTTGTATTAGGTAAGCACAGCACAAGATTCAGTTCAGAGTCTTAAGGGTATATTCATTTCCTAAGAGACATTTTAGTTCAATTAAATGCTGTTTCAGGGAGAGTATTTAACAATATGCAGAATCGAAAGAAATTGCAAACTTTATTATACACAATAGCAACAACAACTTTTATATAAGTATGTACATTTTCACAAACCTGTTAAAAAATCAAAGGTAAATATTGAGCAAATGTAAATGCTATTAGGTTGTAAGTAACACATTGATTTGACAATCTAATTTAGATTATGCTAACATGTACTTTCAGTATTCAGTGAGCTGTTTATTTTTTAAATATATGAATAAGCTTTTGTTTTTAATATTCATATTAATATATACACAAACTTGAAGTTGCCTGACTGTCTTTTATGGGTAAATTAATTTGTGATGTTCATGGAACCAGACTGCATTTCTCAGAAGAGTAATTGTACAGAGATTATTTTGTTCTTCATGATCTCAGGTGTATTCCCTCAAACCATAATCATTAGGACTGCAGTATAAACCTGGGCTGCCATATTACCTTAAGCAGTTTTATGCACATGCACATCAGTGCAAATCATAAAAGGTAGAACAGTTAGAAAAAATGACAGTACTACTTTTCATTAATAGGAATGGTTAATTAAGGGTGAACTCTGTATCTCACAGTAATGAGGTATAACTAATAGCCTGGCTCTTTAAAGCTTAAGAAATACTATTGTAAAACCAGAGAGCCTTAAGCCTTGACTGCTTTTTTTCTTTCTTCTGGTCAGTTCTGTATTTGGAAATATTATTTCAACATTCTAGTATGTTGTTGATTTTGTATTTTTTATGATTTTGTATTTGATGAGTTTTTTTTTCAGAAAGAATAAATATAGCTTATTTCATGGGAGGCTATTGGTTTTACAACAAAATCCAAATCAATGGCAATGCTTGTGGTCAGCCTATTAAACGTGAGGAAATTAAAAAGTAAAGTTTAGTCGGTCAACAAGAGACAACCGTTGTCATTACAAATAGTGCAAACTAATAAACATTAAAGGGAATATGTATAGGTCTGAAAGTTTTAACACACGTTTACCATGAGCGTGTGCACATTTTCCATTAAACGTTCATGCATCACCCTGCTCTTGCAATGGAAACTGAATCTTACCTTCTGGACTGTCAGGGTCCAACAAATCAGTTTTTGGAAAAATAAAATGAAAAAAAAGATTAATCACTTTAAGAAAAAGTGTAAAAATAAATAAATAATAATAATAGGTTAAAAAAATAAATAACACAAAAACTCTTAAAACCGACACATTGATGCATAGAGCCCACAGAGATACGGAAAGCACTTTCTCATTGATTAATCAATGAAGGTGTTGGTTTATGTTTAGAATAGACTACTTTTAAAATATATAAATGCATGGTGGACACTGTAACTAGATTGCACCACTCATCACCAGGCTTCCACTACGTTTCAAATTAATTTGGTAATAATCCGATACAGTAATATTTACATGTTTTAACCTGTATATTCACTCTCTGAATATACCTGTACTGGTTACAAGTAGCAGTGGTGAAAAGCAGCTTTATTCGTTGAGGCCAGCAGCTGAACTTGCAGGATAACTTAATCAAGCAATAATATTTACACCACATTTGCAGCGCAGTTAGTTGACAGAGAGTGCTGCAGTGCAGTACAGGTATGTCACTGTATTGTAACCGCAAGCTAAATAAATAATAGCCACGAAAACAATAAGAAAAGATTCTTTGAGGTATTTTTTTCCTAGTTGCCAATGTACAGTAAAATATCAATAGCCCCTACAACATGAACTGTAGCTAATAAACAAACAAATAAAAGGCAAAACGTTCTAGAGGAGGCAGCGTGGTCCAGTGGTTAAAGTCCATGGCTTAATTGTAGTCAGAAGGTCACCGGTTCAAATCCCATCTCCACTCACTCACACACTGTGTGACCCTGAGCAAGTCACTTAACCTCCTTGTGCTCCATCCTACGGATGAGAAATTAAATCAACGTCCTTTTGTAAGTGACTCTGCAAGTGACAGTTCACAGCCTACCTCTGTAAAGCACTTTGTGATGGTGGTCCACTGTGAAAGGTGCTATATAAAGATATTATTATTTTTATTTCATCTGTAAGTGTGCAGGTGTGTGCACTGTTAACCTTTAAATAGTAAATTCCTTTAAATAAAAACATTCACGCCAAACAATAAATCAGTTTAAGAAATATGGTGAAATATTTAAATTGCACCATTTTTCGTAGCTGTACTCGAGAGCGAGACACAAAAAACCATTTTGTATTAGAATCTAGAAATACAATCTACTTGCATGTCTAATAATCACCATATTAATGACCTTAAAATTACACAATGTATAAAGAAAAAAACACCATATTAAAGTGTTATTTAAAATAAAATTTGAAATAAATTAACCATTCAACAATAGTGATTTGTCAGTGCTTGTATTGCTTGTCAAACTGGATGCGTTCTTGCAGAGCTCTGCACGTCACTCTAGTCTGGATTTCAGGTGACCCTTTTTGATGCTCCTTGAAATTACATCAGAGGTTAAAACTGCTGTAAACGAAACAGTGTTATGCAAAATAAAGAAAACCGTATGTTTGAATGTTAGGGATTATGTAGGGCCCTATTCTTACTTGGTTTACTCGAAATACCAAGCATTTGTTCTGCGTTTATCAATTGCGTGCTCTGGTGGATATGAGTGGTTACTGCAACATTTAGAAATGCACTTTTGTCCGACTGCTGATGCATGCAAGCAAAGGCAATATAAAAAATCTCATTACGTTGGTAAAGTGAATGCACAGGTTAGGCATGACTGATAGTCTTTCAAAACATTTTAAAAATATGCAAATAAACTTCATGGAGGTACAGAAATAATCTACTATATTTATATATAGTTTTATAAGTTTCTTGTTTGTTTTGTTACTTTTTAAAAAGTTTTATTGTATGATTACATTTATAAAAATGAGCAATACTATTTTTATAAATATTGTACAGTATTTACTTTCATAAGGTAACAGAAGATGCACATAATACACCTTAACTACTGGTAACAATTTTACCAAATTCATTAGATTAACAATTTATGGACAGGATGATGTAGTAAGCAATTTAATCCACTAGATGGGGCAAGATCTGTGTAAAGACTTGTTGGAACATGTTTTGCTGTATAATAGATGGAGCATGTGTGCTGCATTCTTTAATGGTATGATTTTGAAACGTTTAACATCCTCCCTCTCATTAGCATTAGAACCACTGCTGCCCTTATCTTGTTTGTATTTGTTATTTACTTGACTGATTTCATTGATTTTTGTCTGCTTAACTTGCATGTCAAGTCTCAAGGTTTAGCCGTATTATTTCATTTTTTGGGGGTCACCATGAAGAGGTATACATTACCATTCATATTCCTGAAGCTGCTACCCAAACTCCCCCTCTTACTCCAGAGATAGAATTGGCTTGCTGTCTCCGCGAGCCTTCTATGTTTCTGTGCACTACACGTCATTACTCGGAGAGTCGAAGGAGAGTCTGTCACTGTTAGAGAAATGGACATCAATGAGAATTGAATTATTAAAGTCGAAAAATATAATGTTCTTTATGATGCCAGTGTCAGTGGTTATAAAGACAATAAAAAGAAAGACGCCATATGGTAAGAAATAACAGAACAATTGGAAATTGTTTCTCTTTATTTCGCTTTAATTTTAGTCAGGGAGCGCCACACGCTGTTTCGTATTCCTCTAAAATGACGCTTCTTTGTTTTAATAATGTTGACCAATAATAATAATAATAATAATATTAATAATAATAATAATAATAATAATCACATTCACACAACTGATTTTATTAAAAGTGAAAATCAATAAAAAAAAGTATTAAACTAATTCTCAGTATTTACAAAGAAATATGTGTAGATGTATGCCTTTTGAATAATTTACATGTTAATCCAGATTACATATAAACATTCACTTAAATGTGTGGTGTACCCAGACTATTTCTTGGTTTTATTTCATCGCCACAAAAGGAGCAAAAGCAGACAGTATTTTCTTTTCATGACTAGCTACAGTTGTGTGTGTGTGTGTGTGTGTGTGTGTGTGTGTTTTAATGTACTCGTGCTGTATTCGAGTCGTTTGCTTCGCTTCCGGTGTGCATAGCCCTTAAGTGTAGATCAGTGTCAGCCATGTGCAAAAATCGTGATCCGTCACCAGCACGCCGCCCCCCAAAAAAACAAAATCTAGTGGACTAGGTTAAGATTTTCATCAATCCCAAGGTTTTTCAGCAGGGAGCTCACTGGTATGAACACTTAGGGATTGACATGTCTGCTGCTATCTTATTAGTGTAAGCAAATTATAATACAAACTACAGTTGCGAGCAACTTTACGGCTTCCAAGCAGTTAGTGTGAAATTTAAGCGCATTGGTTGTTATAGATGAACGTTATCACAAATCATTTTGGACACAGCTGACTGTGTCAATTTTGGCCAAAATATTGGAAATTGGAATCACTGGTTAGATGATCAAAGGTGAAATCTCATTGGCCCACAGCAGCCACGTTTTGTACTGTAGCAACTTCCCTTGAACAACTGTAAAAGATAATCATACTTAGATCATGTATGCTCATTTTGGCTTCAATCAGAACTCTGCATGTTATATAACAACCATCTGCAGTCAATAAGAAATTATGGGAAGTTTTACAGCCAGCTTTAAATTTGACCTTTAGCAGAACTTAACCATACTATATAAAACTATGTATGCATTACACATTACACTACTTGCATTACCTATATTGTTCATATAAACACACCAGTTTTGTAAAACAACAAAAGTCACATCTAATAAATTACAAACATACTTTTTTCTATACCTTGCTATACCTTGCTATATTTTTTCCATACCTTGCAGACTTTTCCATGTTAACAGCTGTCCCCAGTGGTGGGAATGTGTCATTTCAGGGTGAAAAATTGCAAAACTGGCAGGTCACCCATATTGATTGGCTCATGGCGGTCATGTTTGTTGATGTAGGAACTTTTCCTGACTAGCTTTTTTAGAGGACAGTACAAAGATAACGTATACCCAAGATTCATGTCAATCAGCCAAAGGGCTCATGAGCAGTTGTTGTTTAAATGTTTTACTCAAAATCCAACATAGCTGCCACACCATGTGACTGATCCATTTTTCCTTAAGTATAATCAATCGTGGACATGAGCGCACTATGTACAAAATTTTTCACAGCTGTACTATTTACCGTTCATGAGAAGAAGACTTTTGAATATTGTCCAAAATTTTCATTAAATCCAAGATGGCTGCCACACCATGTGACCAAAGGCCGTCATATTGACCACGACACAACATCCCATAGTCCTCTACATCCGTGTCAAATTTTGTGCATTTTGGTGCAGCCGATAAGAAGTTATACACAGTTTTATAGCTAGTTGCGTATGTTGATGATGTCATGCAGCGTGGACGCCATAATTTTCACAGTAGCAACTTTCCTTGAACAAGCGTAACATGACCATACTGAGATGTTTTATTCCAATTTTTATTTCAATCGGATAAGCGGTTTCAGAGAAGAAGATGTTTGAATTTTGATGATTTTATATTTTTATGCTAATTTTATGTCATTAATCAATGTGGTTGCCAAACGACAGAACCAATCAGCTTCATATTAACAACAGTTAATCATGGACTATCCCTCAACATGTATAGCAATTTTCAGAACTCTGCAGTAAGCGGTTTCCGATACATAGGCGTTTTAACAAATTCTACAAAATCCAATATGGCTGCCGAACCATGTGACTTGCGCAAATTTGCTGAATATCACCGACTATCAATCTATCTATCGACTATCAAATCAATTATTGACAGTACATTGCTGCATTTTGATCCAACCCCCTTGAAAGCAATTAAATGGGCCCCCTTATCTTAAAGTCATCATGAATAACTGTTTTTGTGTCCCAGACCCCCCATGGACAGAAGAAAAAGCCAGCAAACACAACAGGAATCCTCAATTGACAAAATGATGCAGAACATCCAGACGAAGAAGATGAAATCTGAATCCAGCAGCAGAGCATTCCCAAGGCAAGTGGATTTTGAATGGCTTCCAACTAAAAAGTTGTTTTTAATTGTGTCAGTATACAGATCATCTATGCAGCAATACAGTGTCTCGATTGAAAACAGGTCTTTAGGTCATTTAAAAGAGTGTTTACATGAAACGCAATTCAGTGATATATAAACCTTATTATGGTTAACATTCAAATTGTCGATTTTTGTTGTTGAATATATTTACAGCATACCATGTGAGTCACATATTGTATTTTTTAATAATAATTTTGTACGCTTTAAGTTCATTTTAAGGCTGATTTATTATGCATTACATAACACTTTATAAAGTCTAATGGTTCACAATATGGTTTACATACAGAATGTTTTATAGGCCACACTATCCACTCTCCTCTTCCATGTCCACTCTCCTCTTCCATATCCACTCTCCTCTTCCATATCCACTCTCCTCTTCCATATCCACTCCCCTCTTCCATATCCATTCTGCTCTTCATGCTTTCATCAAATGTTTTTGTTTCTACTGGCATGTTACTTCCCCATAATGTATTGTTTAGTGTTTTTCTCTGGTTTCAGTAAAATGATGTAGCATTTTGGTGCAAATATGCAGAAAAGTAGCCCAAAACTCGATGAAAGAATAGCAAATATTTCAACTGCCACGGTGTATTTTCCTGGTGAACTGACATACGCAGGTATAAAGGCTATCCATACAGCACAAAAGATGAGCATACTAAATGTAATGTATTTGGCCTCATTGAAATTGCCTGGCAGTTTCCTTGCTAAAAATGCAAGAACAAAGCACATACAAGCCAAAACCCCAATGTAGCCCAATACACACCAAAATGCCAAGGTAGACCCAACATCACATTCCAAAATAATCTTTGAACTTTGATATTTAGTGTTTTTTGAAGGGAAAGGGGGCGTAGCAATCAACCATATAGCACAGATGATAATCTGAACAGAAGTGCAAGCGGAAATCATAATTCTTTGTTGTATGGGTCCAAACCATTTCATGATATTACTGCCAGGCTGTGTGGCTTTAAAGACCATCAGCACCACTACTGTTTTACCAAGAATACAAGATATGCACAGTGAAAAAGTGATGCTAAACACAGTGTGCCTAAACATGCAAGACCAATTAGCTGGCTCACCTATGAATGCAATAGAAGACAGGAAACACAGTGCCAGTGACAGCAGAATGAAAAAGCTGAGTTCAGAGTTGTTGACACGGACTATTGGAGTGCTTTTGTAATGAAGGAATACAGCAAGGACACCAATTGTAAGACAGGCTCCAAATAAGGCAATCACAGTTAATGTGACCCCCATTTCATCATATGTAAGGTTTTCAGTTTCTTTGGGTATGCATTCAGTTCTTTCAGCATTCGACCAGAAATCCACAGGGCATTGTATGCATTCTATTGAATCTGCAGAGGAAAACAACAATAATAAAATGTGGTTACAAGAGTATTTAAGTTACAAGCGTGTTTTTTTTTTGTCATATAATGTTTAATGCATTATACATTATGCTACACCCCATTCAATTGTGAATGTGATACCAGGAAAGAGGTAGAATATTATCAGACGGTTGTTTATTTGGCTTTGAGCCAGGCTGGAGAAAAGGTTGTGATACAATTAATTAAACATATACCTGTCTGATCACTAATCTCACCATCAGCACATGATAGACAGTCAAAGCAACAAAGAGGCTCTCCTCGACGAACCCCTTTCCTTGTACCAGGGGGGCAGCTTTCAGTGCATACTGAACTCGGTACCTGAAAATCAAAACAGAACAGTAAATACCTTTAGAGACATCTAGTCTTTAACACAATTAATTATTGGATATTTAACTCACAACAAGATCAGGAATCAGATAATAGAGTACAGAAAGGTTAAATGGTTTGAAAGCAATATTTGGCAATGGAGGAATAAAGGAAAGTGGTACTGTGCTTAGAAAGACTGTATTTTTTATAATATGGAATTAGGTAATGCATACACTGCTGTTGCAATCATTCATTCCCACATTTATTAGTAATGTTTCTTACAAAGGAGTTACAAGAGGCTGTTTGTAGCTTGCCTTGGTTTGGTCGCCACTCCAGTTTAATATCTTTTTGTTTATCACAAGCTCTTTGCCCACACCTTTGGATATATCGTAAAGCCCCACTGTGACAAAGTGAATAGTTCCATCTGTGTCTCTCTGCCAGTTTATCAAATCATAGGAGGCAGATGTGTCTCCATTGTTATCAAAGTGGATTTCTTCTCCAAAAATGGTGAATGACACCTGTTGAACGTAATGCTGAAGCTTCAAGAAAAAGAAAATATTGCACATAATACATGACACAAATATAGTCTTTCTTTTTATCGCCTTATTTTTTTAATTACTTCTACCCCTTTTGTTACATGAAACAATCTAAAAGATCAAAGAAAAACATTTAAAATATAAAAAGAATAGTAGGATATTAGACATATACATCATTCTTACGATCAATTATTTACCTGAAAAGGCTCAATGTTTGAAATATCTGCACATGTGTAATTATCAAATGGTCCTTTGCCAGGCTCACAGTTTATCAAATTATGCAACGAATGAGCAACAGCATATACTGCTTTATAAACATTATAAGAGAATCTGAGACTAGATACGTCTGCGTATTCACTGTACTTCTCTTCTAAAGATTCATGACCAGTACACAAAGGAAGCCCTCTCACAGACTGGTCAGTGGTGTTTGAAGGTTGAAATGTGCATCCAAACATAGTGCTCCAGAGCTCCTTGACTAGAGGATTGTCAGGGTACAGCAATGGATGAACTTTAAGTAGGAAGTCTTTTAAACCAGGAATCTCCCCACTGCGAATGGCAAATCCAATTGTACCACCTAGTGATGGGTAGAATTCTCTGGCTGAAAACAAGGAAGCTGTTATCCAGGCTTCGCTTGCTATCCACTGAATGCCTGTGATATTTTGCTGTACATACTCTGTCAGGAAGGGGTAGAGCTGCCCTTGATCAGCAAACGATATGACCACCTTTGCAGAGGACTTCTTCATTATGTCTAAAATTTCAAGAATCATTTTTCTGCTGTATGCTTTAGGAATCATTTCACAGTAGGCCAAACAGACTCCGATTTTTTTAAATTCTTTACTTAGCTGTTCAAACGCGAATATTCCATAATCAGTATCTTCATAAACTCCTCCAACCCAGGTCCAGCCAAAGTGCTTTACCAGCTGAACGATGGCTTTCACCTGGTAATAATCACTTGGAATAGTTCGAAAAAAATGTGGAAAGTTGTTTCTGTTGCTTAGGCAAGCACATGTTGAAGCATAGCTTATCTGCAAACAAATAATAAATAAAACAGCCTTGAATATATATTTAAAGGATGGTAACTGTTAATATCTTAACTATTTTAACATAAAGTATTTAGTGTCATACATTTGCAGTGTTCCCCTCACTTTGGTAAATTTTTCATGGTAATTTTTAGAATTTTTCCATTTTTAACAAGATTTCCAAAGTTGGTTGGTTTACTTGAAACATGTTTTCACTAAACTTTACTGTCCTTTTATCACGGCATACAAAACTTATCAGGGAGTTCATGAGGTCCCCAGAATCAAGTGTGCTATTTAACTCAGGTAGACCCGCATCAAACTTAAAAATAACACTTACCAAGGGGATTTTAAAAGGTTGCAGTGGTATTGACACAGTACTGGAAAATGATGTGATAATGACCTTCACAGGTGATGCTCCAGAGCACATCATACTTGAGACTTCTTTGATTCCATTAATAACTGAGAGAGCGGCTTGCACTGCAGCCACATGTGTGTCACAGATATCATAAATCTTATATCCCAAAGTAATATTTGGAAGAAGACTTGGATTCTTGTTGATTTCTTCAATAGCAAATCTCATCGTCTGGGCCTCACAAAATGTTCCAGAGTTAAAGCTGGAAAAATAAACACATGGTAAAAAAATAAAGAATAAATATTAAATCCAAATGAATCTTGTGTGACTATAATGCATAATACTATACAGTAAACATGTATACATGTGCTGGTATATTTTACATATGTTTACCATATTATATATGCAGCCTGTGGTTTTTAGCAATTGCTTAAGAGTTTTAAAAACCTTTGGTATTTCTTCCTAAAAGACATGACACTGTATGTGAATTAATTTTTTTTTAATATACTGTGCTCCCAAAATCTGGGAAGTATAAAAATGACCCATTTATTTTGCAGTTAGACATAAAACTTTTTTTAAATATGGGGCACTCTGTCTAGTTACTCAGACCTAAATGTAAAGTATGGAGGAAACAATGCCTTGTTTTAAAAAAAAAAAAAAAAAAAAACAAGAAGTGAAAAACTCTTATTTTTATTGCACAATAAACAAGTTAAAATGTAAATAAAAAAGAGTCTATTCTTACCCTTGGCATCCTAAAGCTGCAGGTTTGTAGGTATAGTTGATTTCAGGAACCACTAACCGGGTATGCATGGGAAACAGTCCTCCAATAATGATGTCTCCATCTGCAAGGAATCCAGGCAGCTCAAAGCTTGCCTGAAGTGTGCAAGCAGCTTCTGTTGTTTTACCTGGTGTAGGTTTAACCACTGGGCTCAACAGAGCCAAGATCAAAAGAAACTGCATTGTGGTAGCTTGTATCATACTGACCAGGCACAGCTGATAACTGCTTGTCTGATTTAGTTTACTTTATCTAGTTCTTATATCTTATCGTCTGATGTACACAAGAGAATAGGTTGTCAAACTGAGAATACAAGACTTGTGCTAAATTAAAATCCCAATAGATATCTGTCCCACAGCTTGTATTAGGTAAGCACAGCACAAGATTCAGTTCAGAGACTTAAGGGTATATTCATTTCCTAAGAGACATTTTAGTTCAATTAAATGCTGTTTCAGGGAGAGTGTATTTAACAATATGCAGAATCGAAAGAAATTGCAAACTTTATTATACACAATAGCAACAACAGCTTTTATATAAGTATGTACATTTTCACAAACCTGTTAAAAAATCAAAGGTAAATATTGAGCAAATGTAAATGCTATTAGGTTGTAAGTAACACATTGATTTGACAATCTAATTTAGATTATGCTAACATATGTACTTTCAGTATTCAGTGAGCTGTTTATTTTTTAAATATATGAATAAGCTTTTGTTTTTAATATTCATATTAATATATACACAAACTTGAAGTTGCCTGACTGTCTTTTATGGGTAAATTAATTTGTGATGTTCATGGAACCAGACTGCATTTCTCAGAAGAGTAATTGTACAGAGATTATTTTGTTCTTCATGATCTCAGGTGTATTCCCTCAAACCATAATCATTAGGACTGCAGTATAAACCTGGGCTGCCATATTACCTTAAGCAGTTTTATGCACATGCACATCAGTGCAAATCATAAAAGGTAAAACAGTTAAAAAAATGACAGTACTGCTTTTCATTAATAGGAATGGTTAATTAAGGGTGAACTTTGTATCTCACTGTAATGAGGTATAACTAATAGCTTGGCTCTTTAAAGTAAGAAATACTATTGGAAAACCTGAGAGCCTTAAGCCTTGACTTTTTTTTCTTTCTTCTGGTCAGTTCTGTAACTGGAAATATTATTTCATCCTTCTAGTATGTTGTTGATTGTGTATTTTATGCCTGATGAGTTTTTTTTCTTTTATTCTTATTTCATGGAAGACTATTGGTTTTACAACAAAATCAATGGTGATGTTTGTGGTCAGCCTATTAAACTTGAGGAAATTAAAAAGTAAAGTTTAGTCGGTCAACAAGAGACAAATGTTGTCATTACAAATAGTGCAAACTAATAAACCTTAAAGGGAATATGTATAGGTCTGAAAGTTTTAACACACGTTTACCATGAGTGTGTGCACGTTTTCCATTTCTCTGATGCACTGTGTTGCTTTTTTCAGTAGTTTGAACATTAAACGTTTATGCATCAACCTGCTCTTGCAATGAAAACTTAATCTTACCTTCTGGACTGTCAGGGTCCAACAAAACAGTTTTTGGAAAAATAAAATGAAAAAAAGATTAATCACTTTTAGAAAAAGTGTAAAAAAATAAATAATAATCGGTTAAAAAAAATAAATAACACAAAAACTCTTAAAACCGACACATTGATGAATAGAGCCCACGGAGATGCTGAAAGCACTTTCTCATTCATTAATCAATGAAGGTGTTGGTTTATGTTTAGAATAGACTACTTTTAAAATATATAAATGCATGGTGGACACTGTAACTAGATTGCACCACTCATCACCACACTTCCACTACGTTTCAAATTAATTCTGGCAATAATCCGATACAGTAATATTTACATGTTTTAACCTGTATATTCACTCTTTGAATATACCTGTATTGGTTACAAGTAGCAGTGGTGAAAAGCAGCTTTATTCGTTGAGGCCAGCAGCTGAACTTGCAGGATAACTTAATCAAGCAATAATATTTACACCACATTTGCAGCGCAGTTAGTTGACAGCGAGTGCTGCAGTGCAGTACAGGTATGTCACTGTATTGTAACCGTAACCAAAATAAATAAATAAATAATAACCACGAAAAAAATAAGAAAAGATTATTCAAGTTGTTTTTCCTAGTTGCCAATGTACAGTACTCCGCTGCTCGCCTGGTGTTCTCACTGCCTCGCTTCTCCCACGTAACTCCACTGCTCCGCTCACTCCACTGGCTCCCGATCACCGCTCGCATCCAGTTCAAGACTCTTGTACTAGCCTACAGATGTCTTGACCAGACTGCACCCAGCTACCTCCAGACCCTCATCTCTCCCTACACCCCCACTCGACCTCTCCGCTCCTCCTGCACTAGAAGACTGGCTCTACCTCCTTTACGCTCCCCTGCCTCCAGAGCCCGCTTCTTCTCCACCCTCGCCCTGCAGTGGTGGAATGACCTTCCTACAGATGTCAGGACTGCCCAGTCCCTGACCACCTTCTGGTGCCTCCTCAAGACTCACTTCAGACAGCACCTCTAGAACTCCTCTGTTTTTCCCCCTGGACACTTATCACTCTTCCTTAAATGCTCTTTACTTGCTCTTATCTGCCCCCTATTTTACTGCATTTAATCCTGTACTTTAGATTACTGTAATCTGTCAAGTGTTTAATCGGTAATCTGTTAAGTGTTTAATTTAATCTGTAGTATTTTGTATTTAATTATATCCTGATGCAACTATCACTGACACTGTTATCTGCTCCATTATTGAATCGTATTTTGTCATACTTGTACTTGCTAGAACCAAAGTCATTGTATTTATCTTGCTCTTAATTGTATTATTACTTGTACTGTGATTCTTGAAATGTATTTGTTTACGACTGTAAGTCGCCCTGGATAAGGGCATCTGCTAAGAAATAAATAATAATAATAATACAGTAAAATATCAATAGCCCCTACAACATGAACTGTAGCTAGTATACAAACAATTTTTATCTGTAAGTGTGCAGATGTGTGCAGTGTTAACCTTCAAATAGCACATTCTTTTAAATAAAAACATTCACGCAAAACGATAAATCAGTTTAAGAAATATGGTGAAATATTTAAATTGTACCACTTTTTGTAGCTGAGTGCAGAGACGGAGAAACAGAAACACATTTTGTATTAGAATCTAGAAATACAATCTACTTGCATATTAATGGCCTTAAAATTACACAATGTATAAAGAAAAAAACACCATATCAAAGTAGTATTTAAAATAAAACTTGAAATTAACCATTCAACAGCAGTGATTTGTCAGTGCTCGTATTGCTTGTCAAACTGGATGCGTTCTTGCAGAGCTCTGCACGTCACTCTAGTCTGGATGTCAGGTGACCCTGTTTGGTGCTCCAGGAAATTACATCAGAGGTTAAAACTGCTGTAAACGAAACAGTGTTATGAAAAATAAAGAAAACCGTATGTTTGAATGTTAGGGATTATGTAGGGCCCTATTCTTACTTGGTTTACGTGAGTTTATCAATTGCGTCCTCTGGTGGATATGAGTTGTTACTGCCACATTTAGAAATGCACTTTAGTCCGCCTGCTGATGCATGCAAGCAAAGGCAATATTAAAAATCTCATTACGTTGGTAAAGTGAATGTACAGGTTAGGCATGACTGATAGTCTTTCAAAACATTTTTAAAATATGTAAATAAACTTCATGGAGGTACAGAAATAATCTACTATATTTATATATAGTTTTATAAGTTTCTTGTTTGTTTTGTTACTTTTTAAAAAGTTTTATTGTATGATTACATTTATAAAAATGAGCAATACTCTTTTTATAAATATTGTACAGCATTTACTTTCATAAGGTAAAAGAAGAAGCACATAATACACCTTAACTACTGGTAACAACATTGCCAAATTCATTAGATTAACAATTTAAGGACAGGATGATGTAAAATAAATAAATAAATAAATAAATGTATCAATTGTAACATGTAAACAATTGTAAGTCGCTCTGGATAAGGGCGTCTGCTAAGAAATAAATAAATAAATAATAATAATAATAATAATAATAATAATAATAATAATAATAATAATAATAGTAAGCAATTAAATCCACTAGATGGGGCATTCTGTTAACTAATGTTGAGATTAATCAGAGAATATTAGGAGAATGTGAGTGTAAAGACTTGTTGGAACATGTTTTCCTGTATAATTGATGGAGCATGTGTGCTGCATTCTTTAATGGTATGATTTTGAAACGTTTAACATCCTCCCTCTCATTAGCATTAGAACCACTGCTGCCCTTATCTTGTTTGTAAGTGTTATTTACTTGACTGATTTCATTGTTTTTTCTCTTCTGTCTCTGCAGTGTAAGCAAATTATAATACAAATAATTGATGGTCCTGGACTGGAGGGCCATTCTGCACTCAATTTGATAGATAACATTTTCCATGATTATTTTTCCTAGACTTTTTATTTTTTTTATTAATTCATCATTATATTAAGGTCTATAATCCTTGCAGCTGTGCTGTCATCCTTTGCCAACTTGCATTTGATAGTGTGCACAAGGGCAATGTATGGAAAACATGTGCTCTACAGTATAAGATGATTCCCACAGGCTTGTTGATGTGGGTGAAAGGCATCTCACTATGTTACAGTAAAAATGGTATATCTTTATGAATGGTGTACTGTATATACCAATGCACTTTGTAAATGTGTATATTTTGTAGGTTTGTAGGATCCTTTTTTAATTATATTGCAATTGCTTGCTCATTATTTTTAATATTATCCAAAAAAATAAAGGGCTAGATTCTCAAAGCTATTTACTCAAAATAGTTTTGTTTGTTTTTTTCAGAAAGGAAAAACACAGAAAATAAAGATATCAAGCCAGATATAAACAACTAATACTTTTAACTTAGAAACTTCTAAGCAGTCTTGTTTTTTAGAATTACAATGGTGTTCCCCCCCTCTCAGTTAAAAAATGCGCTAATGACAATTTAGAGTATAGAGCTTTGGAAATCTAGGATTTAGAGTTATATTCAGTTAATCTAAACAGCGACAGTTCTTATTACTGCGACTGTTAGATAATTAAATACTGTAGGAACTGTTGTGTACAAAAGTTTTGAGAATCAATTATTGACAGTGCATGGCTGCATTTTGATCCAACCCCCTTGAAAGCAATTAAATAGGCCCCCTTATCTTGAAGTCATCATGGATAATTGTTTTTTGTGTCCCAGATCCCCCACAGGCAAAATAGGAAGCCAGCAAACACTACAGGAATCCTCAGCTGACAAAATGATGCAGAATTTTCAGACGAAGATGATGAAAACCAAATCCAGCAGCAGAGCATTCCCAAGGCAAGTGGATTTTGGCTGGCTTCCAGCTAAAGTTGTTTTTAATTGTATCAGTATACAGATCATCTATGCAGCAATACAGTGTCTCGATTGAAAACAGGTCTTTAGGTCATTTAAAAGAGTGTTTACATGAAACGCAATTCATTGATATATAAACCTTATCATGGTTAAAATTTAAATTGTCGATTTTTTATTGTTGAATATATTCACAGCACACCATGTGAGTCACATATTGTAGTTTTTAATAATAATGTTGTCCCTTTAAGATCATTTTAAGGCTGATTTATTTTGCATTACATAACACTTTACAAAGTCTAATGGTTCACAATATGGTTTACATACAGAATGTTTTATAGGCCACACTATCCACTCTCCTCTTCCATGTCCACTCTCCTCTTCCATATCCATTCTACTCTTCATGCTTTCATCAAATGTTTTTGTTTCTACTGGCATGTTACTTCCCCATAATGTATTGTTTAGTGTTTTTCTCTGGTTTCAATAAAATTATATAGCATTTTGGTGCAAATATGCAGAGAAGTAGCCCAAAACTCGATGAAAGAATAGCAAATATTTCAACTGCAACAGTGTATTTTCCTGGTGAACTGACATACGCAGGTATAAAGGCTATCCATACAGCACAAAAGATGAGCATACTAAATGTAATGTATTTGGCCTCATTGAAATTCCCTGGCAGTTTCCTTGCTAAAAATGCAAGAACAAAGCACATACAAGCCAAAACCCCAATGTAGCCCAATACACACCAAAATGCCAAGGTAGACCCAACATCACATTCCAAAATAATCTTTGAACTTTGATATTTAGTGTTTTTGAAGGGAAAGGGGCGTAGCAATCAACCATATAGCACAGATGATAATCTGAACAGAAGTGGAAGCGAAATCATAATTCTTTGTTGTATGGGTCCAAACCATTTCATGATATTACTGCCAGGCTGTGTGGCTTTAAAGGCCATCAGCACCACTACTGTTTTACCAAGAATACAAGATATGCACAGTGAAAAAGTGATGCTAAACACAGTGTGCCTAAACATGCAAGACCAATTAGCTGGCTCACCTATGAATGCAATAGAAGACAGGATACACAGTGCCAGTGACATCAGAATGAAAAAGCTGAGTTCAGAGTTGTTGACACGGACTATTGGAGTGTTTTTGTAATGAAGGAACACAGCAAGGACACCAATTGTAAGACAGGCTCCAAATAAGGCAATCACAGTTAATGTGACCCCCATTTCATCGTACGTAAGGTATTCAATTTCTTTGGATATGCATTCAGTTCTTTCAGCATTCGACCAGAAATCCACAGGGCATTGTATGCATTCTATTGAATCTGCAGAGGAAAACAACAATAATAGAATGTGGTTAGAAAAGCATTTAGCTGCTAAGTTTTTTTTTTATTTTATTTTTTTGTCATATATTGTTTAATCCATTGCTACACCCCATTCAATTGTGAATGTGATACCAGGAAAGAGGTAGAATATTATCAGACGGTTGTTTATTTGGCTTTGAGCCAGGCTGGAGAAAAGGCTTTGATACATTTAATGAATTAAACACATACCTGTCTAATTAAACACATACCTGTCTGATTACTAATCTCGCCATCAGCACATGGTAGACAGTCAAAGCAACAAAGAGGCTCTCCTCGACGAACCCCTTTCCTTGTACCAGGGAGGCAGCTTTCAGTGCATACTGAACTCGGTACCTGAAAATCAAAACAGGGAACAGTAAAATACAGAAAGGTTAAATGGTTTGAAAGCAATATTTGGCAATGGAGGAATAAAGGAAGGTGGTACTGTGCTTAGAAAGACTGTATTTTTATAATATGGAATTATAATGCATACACTGCTGTTGAAACCATTCATTCCCACATTTATTAATAATGTTTCTTACAAAGGAGATACTAGAGGCTGTTTGCAGCTTGCCTTGGTTTGGTCGCCACTCCAGTTTAATATCTTTTCGTTTATCACAAGCTCTTTGCCCACACCTTTGGATACATCGTAAAGCCCCACTGTGACAAAACGAATAGTTCCATCTGTGTCTCTCTGCCAGTTTATCAAATCATAGAAGGCAGATGTGTCTCCATTGTTATCAAAGTGGATTTCTTCTCCAAAAATGGTGAATGACAACTCTTGAATGTAATGCTGAAGCTTCAAGAAAAAAAAAAATATTGCATATAATACATAACACAAATATAGTCTTTCTTTTTATCACCTTATTTTTTAACTAGTTGTACCCCTTTTTTTACATCAAACAATCTAAAAGATCAAAGAAAAACATTTAAAATATCAATGAATAGTAGGATGTTACACATATACATCATCCTTACGATCAAATATTTACCTGAAAAGGCTCGATTTTTGAAATATCTGCGCATGTGAAATTATCAAATGGTCCTTTGCCAGGCTCACAGTTTATCAAATTGTGCAACGAATGAGCAACAGCATATACTGCTTTATAAACATTGTAAGAGAATCTGAGACTAGATACATCTGTGTATACACTGTACTTCTCTTCTAAAGATTCATGACCAGTACATAAAGGTAGCCCTCTCACAGACTGGTCAGTGGTGTTTGAAGGTTGAAATGTGCATCCAAAGATAGTGCTCCAGAGCTCCTTGACTAGAGGATTGTCAGGGTACAATGATGGATGAACTTTAAGCAGGAAGTCTTTTAAACCAGGAATCTCCCCCCTGCGAATGGCAAATCCAATTGTACCACCTAGTGATGGGTAGAATTCTCTGGCTGAAAACAAGGAAGCTGTTATCCAGGCTTCACTTGCTATCCACTGAATTCCTGTGATATTTTGCTGTACATACTCAGTCAGCAAGGGGTAGAGCTGCCCTTGTTGAGTAAACGATATGACCACCTTTGCAGAGGACAACTTCATTATGTCTAAAATTTCAAGAATCCTTTTTCTGCTGTATACTTTAGGAATCATTACACAGTAGGCCAAACAGACTCCGATGTTTTTTAATTCTTTACTTAGCTGTTCAAACGCGAATGTTCCATAATCAGTATCTTCATAAACTCCTCCAACCCAGGTCCAACCAAAGTGCATTACCAGCTGAACAATGGCTTTCACCTGGTAATAATCACTTGGAATAATTCGAAAAAAATGTGGATAGTTGTTTCTGTTTGTTAGGCAAGCACATGTTGAGGCATAACTTATCTGCAAACAAATAATAAATTAAACAGCCTTGAATATATATTTAAAGGATGGTAAGTGTTAATATCCTAACTGTTTTAACATAAAGTATTTAGTGTCATACATTTGCAGTGTTCCTCTCACTTTGGTATATTTTTCATGGCAATTTTGAGAATTTTTCCATTTTTAACAAGCTTTCCAAAGTTCTTGTTGGTTTACATGAAATATGTTTTCACTAAACTTTACTGTCCTTTTATCACAGCATACAAAACTTATCAGGGAGTTCATGAGGTCCCCAGAATCAAGTGTGCTATTTAACTCAGGTAGACCCGCATCAAACTTAAAAATAACACTTACCAAGGGGATTTTAAAAGGTTGCAGTGGTATTGACACAGTACTGGAAGATGATGTAATAATGACCTTCACAGGTGATGCTCCAGAGCACATCATACTTGAGACTTCTTTGATTCCATTAATAACTGAGAGAGCGGCTCGCACTGCAGCCACATGTGTTTCACAGATATCATAAATCTTATATCCCAAAGTAATATTTGGAAGAAGAATTGGATTCTTGTTGATTTCTTCAATAGCAAATCTCATCGTCTGGGCCCGACGAAATGTTCTAGAGTTAAAGCTGGAAAAATAAATACATGGTAAAAAATACATTTTAAATCCAAATGAAAAAAACAAACAAAACTGAATCCTGTGTGACTATAATGCATAATACTATACAGTAAACATGTATACATGTGCTGGTATATTTTACATATGTTTACCATATTATATATGCAGCTGTGCTCCCAAAATCTGGGAAGTGTAAAATATGAGGGCCTCTGGTCCATTTACTCAGACCTAAATGTAAAGTATACAGAAAACAATGTCTCCTTTCTTTAAAAAAAAAAAAAAAAAAAAAGTGAAAAATGCTTATTTTTATTACACAATAAAAAAAGAGGCCAAAAGTCTATTCTTACCCTTGGCATCCTAAAGCTGCAGGTTTGTAGGTATAGTTGATTTCAGGAACAACTAACCGGGCATGCATGGAAAACAGTCCTCCAATAATGATGTCTCCATCTGCAAGGAATCCGGGCAGCTCAAAGCTAGTCTGAAGTGTGCAAGCAGCTTCTGTTGTTTTACCTGGTGTAGGTTTAACCACTGGGCTCAACAGAGCCAAGATCAAAAGAAACTGCATTGTGGTAGCTTGTATCATACTGACCAGGCACAGCTGATAACTGCTTGTCTGATTTAGTTTACTATATCTAGTTCTTATATCTTGTCATCTGATGTACACAAGAGAATAGGTTGTCAAACTAAGAATACAAGACTTGTGCTAAATTAAAATCCCAATAGATATCTGTCCCACAGCTTGTATTAGGTAAGCACAGCACAAGATTCAGTTCAGAGACTTAAGGGTATATTAATTTCCTAAGAGACATTTTAGTTCAATTAAATGCTATTTCAGGGAGAGTATTTAGCAATATGCAGAATCGGAAAAAAAATTAAAAAAATGCTAACTTTAATATACACTCTAGCAACAACAGCTGTACATTATCACAAACCTGTTAAAAAAAAAAATCAAAGGTAAATATTGAGCAAATGTAAATGCTTTTAGGTTGTAACACATTGATTTAACAATCTAATTTAGATTATACTAACATATGTACTTTCAGTATTCAGTGAGCTGTTTATTTTTTAAATAGATGAATAAGCTTTTGTTTTTAATATTCATATTAATATATACACAAATATGAAGTTACCTGACTGTCTTTTATGGGTAAATTAATTTGTGATGTTCATGGAACCAGACTGCATTTCTCAGAAGAGTAATTGTACAGAGATTATTTTGTTCTTCATGATCTCAGGTGTATTCCCTCAAACCATAATCATCAGGACTGCAGTAGAAACCTGGGCTGCTATATTACCTTAAGCAGTTTTATGCACATCAGTGCAAATCATAAAAGGTAAAACAGTTAAAAAAATGACAGTACTGCTTTTCACTAATAGGAATGGTTAATTAAGGGTGAACTTAGTATCTCACAGTAATGAGGTATAACTAATAGCCTGCCTCTTTAAAGCTTAAGAAATACTATTGCAAAACCAGAGAGCCTTAAGCTTCGACTTTTTTTTCTTTCTTCTGGTCAGTTCTGTATTTGGAAATATTATTTCAACATTCTAGTATGTTGTTGATTTTGTATTTTTTATGATTTTGTATTTGATGAGTTTTTTTTTCAGAAAGAATAAATATAGCTTATTTCATGGGAGGCTATTGGTTTTACAACAAAATCCAAATCAATGGCAATGCTTGTGGTCTGCCTATTAAATATGAGGAAATTAAAAAGTAAAGTTTAGTCTGTCAACAAGAGACAAACGTTGTCATTATAAATAGTGCAAACTAATAAACCTTAAAGGGAATTTGTATAGGTCTGAAAGTTTTAACACACATTTACCATGAGTGTGTGCACGTTTTCCATTTCTCTGATGCACTGCATTGTATAAATATATAAATGCATGGTGGACACTATATCTAGATTGCACCACTCATCATCAGACTTCCACTACGTTTTAAATTAATTTGGCAATAATCCGATACAGTAATATTTACATGTTTTAACCTGTATATTCACTTTCTGAATATACCTGCACTGGTTACAAGTAGCAGTGGTGAAAAGCAGCTTTATTCGTTGAGGCCAGCAGCTGAACTTGCAGGATAACTTATGCAATAATATTTACACCACATTTGCAGTGCAGTTAGTTGACAGCGAGTGCTGCAGTGCAGTACAGGTATGTCACTGTTAACCTTCAAATAGCAAATTCCTTTAAATAAAAACATTCACGCAAAACAATAAATCAGTTTAAGAAATATGGTGAAATATTTAAATTGCACCATTTTTCGTAGCTGGTATTCGAGAGCGAAACACAAAATAACATTTTGTAGTAGAATCTAGAAATACAATCTACTTGGTTTACTCGAAATACCAAGCATTTGTTCTGCGTTTATCAATTGCGTCCTCTGGTGGATATGAGTTGTTACTGCAACATTTAGAAATGCACTTTAGTCCGACTGCTGATGCATGCAAGCAAAGGCAATATAAAAAATCTCATTACGTTGGTACAGTGAATGTACAGGTTAGGCATGACTGATAGTCTTTCAAAACATTTTAAAAATATGTAAGTAAACTTCATGGAGGTACAGAAATAATCTACTATATTTATATATAGTTTTAGAAGTTTCTTGTTTATTTTGTTATTTTTTGAAAGTTGTTATTGTATGATTACATTTATAAAAGTGAGCAATACTATTTTTATAAATATTGTACAGTATTTACTTTCATAAGGTAACAGAAGATGCACATAATACACCTTAAATACTGGTAACAACATTGCCAAATTCATTAGATTAACAATTTATGGAAAGGATGATGTAGTAAGCAATTAAATCCACTAGATGGGGCATTCTGGTAACTAATGTTGGGATTAATCAGAGAATAATAGGAGAATGTGAGTGTAAAGACTTGTTGGAACATGTTTTCCTGTATAATTGATGGAACATGTGTGCTGCATTCTTTAATGGTATGATTTTGAAACGTTTAACATCCTCCCTCTCATTAGCATTAGAACCACTGCTGCCCATATCTTGTTTGTATGTGTTATTTACTTGACTGATTTCATTGATTTTTGTCTGCTTAACATACATGTAAAGTCTCAAGGCTTACTCACGGTTGTTCACAGTTTTGAGAGTCTCAAACGTTTGTGCATAAGTTTGTTATTGTTTGTGAGGCTGCGAAACCCTTTATACATGATACAGCGGTAAATCCAATACAACTGTCCAAGCGTATTATTTCATTTTGGGGGGTCACCATGAAGAGGTGTACATTACCATTATATAATTCTGTAGGTGCTACCCAAACTCCCCCTCTTACTCCAGAAATAGAATTGGCTTGCTGTCTCAAACTGACGGTTTGTCTGCGCGAGCCTTCTATGTTTCTGTGCACTACACGTCATTACTCGGAGAGTCTGTCACTGTTAGAGAAATGGACATCAATGAGAATTGAATTATTAAAGTCGAAAAATATAATGTTCTTTATGATGCCAGTGTCAGTGGTTATAAAGACAATAAAAAGAAAGACGCCATATGGTAAGAAATAACAGAACAATTGGAAATTGTCTCTTTATTTTGCTTTAATTTTAGTCAGTGACGGGGAGCGCTACACAGTTTCGTATTCCTCTAAAATGACGCTTCTTTGTTTTAATAATGTTGACCAATGATGATAATAATAATAATAATAATAATAATAATAATAATAATAATAATAATAATAATCACATTCACACAACTGATTTTATTAAAAGTGAAAATCAATAAAAAAAAGTATTAAACTAATTCTCAGTATTTACAAAGAAATATGTGTAGATGTGTTCCTTTTGAATAATTTACATGTTAAACCAGATCACATGTAAACATTCACAGTTAAATGTATTTTTTAGTGTGTGGTGTACCCAGACTATTTTGTTTTTTATTTCGTCACCACAAAGGAGCAAAAGCAGACAGTATTTTCTAGCTACAGTTGTCCTTTTTTTATTTTTATTTTTAAATGTACTCGTGCTGTATTCGTGTCGTTTGCTTCGTTTCCGGTGTGCATAGCCCTTAAGTGTAGATCAGTGTCAACCATGTGCAAAAATCTTGCTCGGTCAGCTGCACGCCGCCCCGTACTTTCATGATATTCTATAGCAAGTTTGTAATGAGATCCTTTTTAATTATATTGCAATTGTTTCTGTGTGCTCATTATTTTTTCATATTATCCAAAAATAAACAAAGGGCTACATTCTCAAAGCTATTTACTCCAAATATTTTTTTTTTCAGAAAGGAAACACACAGAAAATAAAGATATCAAACCAGATATAAACAACTAATACTTTTAACTTAGGAACTTGTAAGCAGTATTGTTTTTAAAATTACAATGGTCACCCCCGTTTTCAGCTAAAAAAAGCACTAATGACGATTTAAAGTTATATTCAGTTAATCTAAACAGCTACAGTTCGTATTAGTGTGACTGTTAGATAATTAAATAGGAAGCCAGGAAACACTACAGGAATCCTCAGCTGACAAAATGATGCAGAACATCCAGACAAAGAAGATGAAAACCAAATCCAGCAGCTGAGCATTCCCAAGGCAAGTGGATTTTGACTGGCTTCCAACTAAACACAACCAACTAAATACAGTGTCTCGATTAAAATCAGGTCTTCAGGTCATTTAAAAGAGTGTTTACATTAAACGCAATTCATTGATATATAAACCTTATCATGGTAAACATTCAAATTGTCAATTTTTATTGTTGAATATATTTACAGCATACCATGTGAGTCACATATTGTATTTTTTAATAATAATGTTGTACCCTTTAAGATCATTTTAAGGCTGATTTATTATGCATTACATAACACTTTACAAAGTCTAATGGTTCACAATATGGTTTACATACAGAATGTGTTTTATAGGCCACACTATCCACTCTCCTCTTCCATATCCACTCTCCTCTTCCATATCCATTCTACTCTTCATGCTTTCATCAAATGTTTTTTTTCTACTGGCATGTTACTTCCCCATAATGTATTGTTTAGTGTTTTTCTCTGGTTTTAATAAAATTATATAGCATTTTGGTGCAAATATGCAGAGAAGTAGCCCAAAACTCGATGAAAGAATAGCAAATATTTCAACAGCAACAGTGTATTTTCCTGGTGAACTGACATACGCAGGTATAAAGGCTATCCATACAGCACAAAAGATGAGCATACTAAATGTAATGTATTTGGCCTCATTGAAATTCCCTGGCAGTTTCCTTGCTAAAATGCAAGAACAAAGCACATACAAGCCAAAACCCCAATGTAGCCCAATACACACCAAAATGCCAAGGTAGACCCAACATCACATTCCAAAATAATCTTTGAACTTTGATATTTAGTGTTTTTTGAAGGGAAGGGGGGCATAGCAATCAACCATATAGCACAGATGATAATCTGAACAGAAGTGGAAGCGGAAATCATAATTCTTTGTTGTATGGGTCCAAACCATTTCATGATATTACTGCCAGGCTGTGTGGCTTTAAAAGCCATCAGCACCACTACTGTTTTACCAAGAATACAAGATATGCACAGTGAAAAAGTGATGCTAAACACAGTGTGCCGAAACATGCAAGACCAATTAACTGGCTCACCTATGAATGCAATAGAAGACAGGAAACACAGTGCCAGTGACATCAGAATGAAAAAGCTGAGTTCAGAGTTGTTGACACGGACTATTGGAGTGTTTTTGTAATGAAGGAACACAGCAAGGACACCAATTGTAAGACAGGCTCCAAATAAGGCAATCACAGTTAATGTGACCCCCATTTCATCGTACGTAAGGTATTCAATTTCTTTGGATATGCATTCAGTTCTTTCAGCATTCGACCAGAAATCCACAGGGCATTGTATGCATTCTATTGAATCTGCAGAGGAAAACAACAATAAAATGTGGTTACAAGAGTATTTAAGTTACAAACGTGTTTTTTTTTTTTTTTGGTCATATGTTGTTTAATGTGTTATATTAACATGCTTTACTATGGTACTATTTTAGCACCAATTTTCTTGCAATGCTTTTCTATGCTTTTCTTTGTTGACTATCTATTTTATAAACATTTGTACACTGCATTATGCTACACCCCATTCAATTGTGAATGTGATACCAGGAAAGAGGTAGAATATTATCAGGCGGTTGTTTATTTGGCTTTGAGCCAGGCTGGAGAAAAGGTTGTGACACAATTAATTAAACACATACCTGTCTGATCACTAATTTCACCATCAGCACATGATAGACAGTCAAAGCAACAAAGAGGCTCTCCTCGACGAACCCCTTTCCTTGTACCAGGTGGGCAGCTTTCAGTGCATACTGAACTCGGTACCTGAAAATCAAAACAGAACAGTTAATACCCTTTGAGACATCTAGTCTTTAACACAATTAATTATTGGATATTTAACTCACAACAACATCAGGAATCAGATAATAGAGTACAGAAATGTTAAATGGTTTGAAAGCAATATTTGGCAATAGAGGAATAAAGGAAGGTGTTACTGTGCTTAGAAAGATTGTAGTTTTATAATATGACATTTATAATGCATACATTGCTGTTGCAATCATTAATTCCAACATTTATTAGTAATATTCCTTACAAAGGAGTTACAAGAGGCTGTTTGCAGCTTGCCTTGGTTTGGTTGCCTCTCCAATGTAATATCTTTTCGTTTATCGCAAGCTCTTTGCCCACACCTTTGGATACATCGTAAAGCCCCACTGTGACAAAGCGAATAGTTCCATCTGTGTCTCTCTGCCAGTTTATCAAATCATAGGAGGCAGCTGTGTCTCCATTGTTATCAAAGTTGATTTCTTCTCCGAACATTGTGAATGACACCTCTTGAATGTAATGCTGAAGCTTCAAGAAAAAGAAAATATTGCACATAATACATGACACAAATATAGTCTTTCTTTTTGCCACCTTATTTTTTTAACATCAAACAATCAAAAAGAGCAAAGCAAAAAAAAAAACATTTAAAATATCGAAGAATAGGATATAACACATAGTATCCTGATGATCAAATATTTTACCTGATAAGGCTCGATGTTTGAAATATCTGCACATGTGAAATTATCAAATGGTCCTTTGCCAGGCTCACAGTTTATCAAATTGTGCAACGAATGAGCAACAGCATATACTGCTTTATAAACATTGAAAGAGATTCTGGGACTAGATACATCTGTGTATTCACTGTACGTCTCTTCTAAAGATTCATTACCAGTACATAAAGGCAGCCCTCTCACAGACTGGTCAGTGGTGTTTGAAGGTTGAAATGCGCATCCAAATATAGTGCTCCACAGCTCCTTGACTAGAGGATTGTCAGGGTACAACGATGGATGAACTTTAAGCAGGAAGTCTTTTAAACCAGGAATCTCACCCCTCCGAATGGCAAATCCAATTGTACCACCAAGTGATGGATAGAATTTTCTGGATGAAAACATGGAAGATGTTATCCAGGCTTCGCTGGCTATCCACTGAATGCCTGTGATATTTTGCTGTATATACTCTGTCAGCAAGGGGTAGAGCCCCCCCTCTTCTGCAAACGATATGACCACCTTTGCAGAGGACTTCTTCATTATGTTTAAAATGTTTAGAATCCTTTTCCTGCTGTATGCTTTATTAATAATTTCACAGTATGCCAAACAGACTCCAATTTTTTTAAATTCTTTACTTAGCTGTTCAAATGCAAATATTCCATATCCAGTATCTTCATAAACTCCTCCAACCCAGGTCCAGCCAAAGTGCTTTACCAGCTGAACGATGGCTTTCACCTGGTAATAATCACTTGGAATAGTTCGAAAAAAATGTGGATAGTTGTTTCTGTTGCTTAGGCAAGCACATGTTGAGACATAACTTATCTGCAAACAAATAATAAATAAAACAGCCTTGAATATATACAGTATCTAAAGGATGGTAAGTGTTAATATCCTCACTATCTTGTAAAGCGCATTGTGATGATGGTCCACTATGAAAGGCGCTATATAAAATAAAGATTGATTGATTGGTTGAATATCTTAACTGTTTTTACATAAACTATTTTGAGTCATACATTTGCATAAATCTGTTTTTGTTGGTTTACTTGAAACATGTTTTCACTAAACTTTACTGTCCTTTTATCACGGCATACAAAACTTATCAGGGAGTTCATGAGGTCCCCAGAATCAAGTGTGCTATTTAACTCAGGTAGACCCACATCAAACTTAAAAATAACACTTACCAAGGGGATTTTAAAAGGTTGCAGTGTATTTGACACAATACTGGAAAATGATGTAATAATGACCTTCACAGGTGAGGCTCCAGCGCACATCATACTTGAGACTTCTTTGGGTCCATTAATAACTGAGAGAGCGGCTCGCACTGCACCCACATGTGTGTCACAGGAGTCATACATCTTATATCCCAAAGTAATATTTGGAAGAAGACTTGGATTCTCGTTGATTTCTTTAATAGCAAATCTCATCGTCTGGGCCCGACGAAATGTTCTAGAGCTAAAGCTAGAAAAATAAATACATGTAAAAAAAAAATAAAGAATACATTTTAAATCCAAATAATAATAATAATTTTAAAAAAAAACGGAATCCTGTGTGACTATAATACACCATAATATACAGTAAACGTATTAATGTGCTGGTATATTTTACATAAGTGTTCAGTATTATATATGAAACCTGAGGTTTTTAGCAATTCCTTAAGTGTTTTGAAAACATTCAGTATTTCTTCCTAAAATACATGACACTGTATGTCAATTCATGTTTGTACTGTAAAAATGTGGGAAGTGTAAAAATGACCCATTTATTTTGCAGTAGATTTTTTAAAAATATGGGGCCCTCTGTGTCAAGTTACTCAGACCTAAAGGTAAAGTATGCAGGAGCAATACTTTCTTTCTTTAAAAAAACACAAAAAAACAGTAAGTGAAAACTCATATTTATTACACAATAAAAAAGTAAAAATGTAAACAAAAGTCTATTCTTACCCTTGGCATCCTAAAGCTGCAGGTTTGTAGGTGTAGTTGAGTTCAGGAACCAGTACCCGGTAATGTATGGGGAAGAGTCCTGCAATAATAATGTCTCCATCTGCAAGGAATCCAGGCAGCTCAAAGCTAGTCTGAAGTGTGCAAGCAGCTTCTGTTGTTTTACCTGGTGTAGGTTTAACCACTGGGCTCAACAGAGCCAAGATCAAAAGAAGCTGCATTGTGGTAGCTTGTACCATACTGACCAGGCACAGCTGATAACTGCTTGTCTGATTTAGTTTACTTTATCTAGTTCTTATATCTTATCATCTGATGTACAGACGAGAATAGGTTGTCAAACTGAGAATACAAGACTTGTGCTAAATTAAAATCCCAATAGATATCTATCCCACAGCTTGTATTAGGTAAGCACAGCATAAGATTCATTTCAGAGACTTAAGGGTATATTCATTTCCTAAGAGACATTTTAGTTCAATTAAATGCTGTTTCAGGCAGAGTGTATTTAGCAATATGCAGAATCGGAAAAAATTGCAATCTTTATAATACACACTAGCAACAACAGCTTTTATATAAGTATATACATTTTCACAAACCTGTTAAAAAATCAAAAATAAATATTGAGCAAATGTAAATGCTGTTAGGTTATGACACAATTTAAAATATACACAAACGTGAATTTGCCTGACTGTCTTATGGGTAAATTAATTTGTGATGTTCATGGAACCAGACTGCATTTCTCAGAAGAGTAATTGTACAGAGATTATTTTGTTCTTCATGATCTCAGGTGTATTCCCTCAAACCATAATCTTTAGGACTGCAGTATAAACCTGGGCTGCCATATTACCTTAAGCAGTTTTATGCACATGCACATCAGTGCAAATCATAAAAGGTAGAACAGTTAGAAAAAATGACAGTACTGCTTTTCATTAATAGGAATGGTTAATTAAGGGTGAACTCTGTATCTCACAGTAATGAGGTATAACTAACAACCTTGCTTTTTAAAGTAAAACATCCTATTGCAAAAACCAGCGAGCCTTAAGCCATGACTTTTTTTTCCAAGTTTTTTTTTTCGTCCAGGAAATTCTATATTGGGAAATCTTTCATCATTTTAAGATGATGTTGATTTTGTGCTTTATGCCTGAGGGATAGTTTCTTATTTCATGGGAGGCTATTGCTTTTACAACAAAATCAAAATCAATGGCAATGCCTGTGGTCAGTCTATTAAATCTGGACATTTGTACTTTTGGTAAAGTTTAGTCGGTCAACAAGAGACAAAAGTTGTTATTATAAATAGTGCAAACTAATAAACCTTAAACAAAAAAGGTTTACCATGAGTGTGCACATTTACCATTACTCCAATGCATTGTTTGCTTTTGTCAGTAGTTTGAAAATTAAATCAAAACCGACACATTGATGAATACAGCCCACTGAGATTCGGAAAGTATTTTCTCATTAATCAATAAAATTGTTTTCTTTTGGGGGAAAAAAATATTTCTTTATGATTAGAATACTTTTAAAATTGTAAATACATGGTGGACACTATAACTAGATTGCACCAGACTTCACACTTCCACTGCATCTCAAATTAATTTGGCAATAATCCGATACAGTGATATTTAAATCTGTATATTCACTCTCTGAATATACCTGTACTGGTTACAAGTTGCAGTGGTGAAAAGCAGCTTTATTCGTTGAGGCCAGCAGCTGAACTTGCAGGATAACTTAATCAAGCAATATTTACACCACATTTACACTTGAGTGCTGCAGTGCAGTACTGTGTACAGGGCAGTACTGTGGAGTAGTGGTTAGGGCTCTGGACTCTTGACCAGAGGGTCGTGGGTTCAATCCCAGGTGGGGGACACTGCTGCTGTACCCTTGAGCAAGGTACTTTACCTAGATTGCTCTAGTAAAAACCCAACTGTATAAATGGGTAATTGTATGTAAAAATAATGTGATATTGTAAATCGCCCTGGATAAGGGCATCTGCTAAGAAAAATAAATAATACAGGTATGTCACTTTTTTCTCTAGTTGCCAATGTACAGTATAATGTCAATAGCTCTTACAACATGAACTTTATTTAGCAGATGCCTTTATCCAAGGCAACTTACAGAGACTAGGGTGTGTGAACTATGCATCAGCTGCAGAGTCACTTACAACTACATCTCACCCGAAAGACAGAGCACAAGGAGGTTAAGTGATTTGCTCAGGGTCACACAATGAGTAAGTGGCTGAGGTGGGATTTGAACCGGGGACCGCCTGGTTACAAGCCCTTTTCTTTAACCACTGGACCACACAGCCTCCCAAGAACTATAGCTAATAAACAAAGGGTAAAACTTTCTTTTTTTATCTGTAAGTGTGCAGATGTGTGCATCGTTAACCTTCAAATAGGAAATGCCTTTACATGAAAACATTCACACAAAACAATAATTCAGTTTAAGAAATATGGTGAGTTATTTAAATTGCACCACTTTTTGTAGCTGGTACGCGAGAGCGAGAAACAAAACCTCATTTTGTATTAGAATCTAGAAATACAATCTACTTGCATGTCTAATAATCACCATATTAATGACCTTAAAATTACACAATATATAAAGAAAAAAAACACCATATCAAAGTGGTATTTAAAATAAAACTTGAAACAAATTAACCATTCAACAATAGTGATTTGTCAGTGCTTGTATTGCTTGTCAAACTGGATGCGTTCTTGCAGAGCTCTACATGTCACTCTAGCCTGGATGACAGGTGACCCTGTTTGATGCTCCAGGAAATTACATCAGATGTTAAAACTGCAGTAAATTAAACAGTGTTATGCAAAATAAAGAAAACTAGTGTTGGGGAGTAGCAAATACAAAGTGGTTGTTCTGAGTTTATCAACTGTACCATCTGGTGGATGTGAATGGTTACTGCAACATTTAGAAATGCTTCTTAGTCTATGACTGCTGATGTCCGCAAGCAAAGGCAATACATGTATAAAAAATCTCATTAAGTTGGTACAGTGAATGTACAGGTTAGGCATGACTGATAGTCTTTCAAAACATTTTAAAAATATATAAATAAACTTCATGGAGGTACAGAAATAATCTACTATTTTATATATAGTTTTATAAGTTTCTTGTTTTTTTGTAACTTTTTGAAAATGATTATTGTATGATTACATTTATAAAAACGAGCAATTCCCTTTTTATAAATATATTGCTGTATTTTTTCATAAGGTAACAGAAGATGCACATGATTCACCTTAACAACTGGTAACAACATTGACAAATTCATTAGATTAACAATTTATGGACAGGGTGATGTAGTAAGCAATTAAATCCACTAGATGGGGCATTCTGTTAACTAATGTTGGGATTAATCAGAGAATAATAGGAGAATGTGAGTGTGAAGATCTGTTGGAACATGTTTTCCTGTATGTTGATGCAGCCTGTGTGCTGGCATTCTTTAATGGTATAATTTTGAAACGTTTAAAATCCTCCCTCTCGTTAGCATTAGAACCACTGTTAAGGTGACACATTTTGGTAAGTGTAGTTGTGCTTCTCTTAAAGGAAAGAATGGTACCTGAGACAGGTAAAACATACCAGAATGCATTGGGTTGTGAGTTAAAAAGCCTGAACTGCCCCAAATTGTGCCGCTGAACATGGACCCATATGGTCACCTTAACCACTGCTGCCCTTAACTTGTTTGTATTTGTTATTTACTTGACTGATTTGATTGTTTTTTCTTTGCTATCTCAGCAGTGTAAGCAAATTATAATACAAATAATTGCTGTCCCTGGATTGGAGGGTCATTTTACCCTCAGTTTGATAGGTAACATTTTTCATGATTATTTTTCCTAGACTTTTTTTTATTTTTTATTAATTCATTCATCATTATATTAATGTCTATAATACTTGCAGCTGTGCTGTCTTGCTCTGCCAACTTACATTTGATAGTGTGCAGAAGGGCAATGTATGGAAAACATGTGCTCTACAGTATAAGATGATTCCCACAGGCTTGTTGATGTGGGTGAAAGGCATCTCACTATGTTACAGTAAAAATGGTATGTCCTGATGAATAGTGTACTGTATACACCAATGCATTGTGTAAATGTGTATATAAGGTTTTGCAGGGATAAGGTTAAAAAACATCCCTGAAGGATCTTTGTATTTCCTTTCCAATTAGGCAGGCTGACCATACCTGTGGAAATGTACTGGTTTAAATTATGCACCAGTACTTCATGAGATTCTATAGCAAGAGTTTGTAATGAGATCCTTTTTAATTGTATTGCAATTGTTTCTGTTTGTCTACTCATTATTTTTTCATATTATCCAGAAATAAACAAAGGGCTAGATTCTCAAAGTTATTTACTCCAAGTAGTTTTTTTCAGAAAGGAGAAACACACACAATAAAGTTATCAAACCAGACATAAACAATTAATACTTTTAACTTAGGAACGTTAAACAGTTTAGTTTTTAGAATTGCAATGGTGTTTTTCTTTTCCTTTTCAGATAAAAATTGTGCTAATGATGATTGGGAGTATAGAGCTTTGAGAATCTAGGATTAAAAGTGACATTCAGTTAATCTAAACAGCGACAGTTCTTATTACTATTTATTTCTGTAATATAATAATACTGCGACTGTAGATAATTAAATACCGTAGGAACTGTTGTGTACACACGTTTTAACAATCAGATATTTAAAGCTTATGGCTGTATTTTGATCCAACCCCCTTGAAAGCAATTAAATAGGCCCCCTTATCTTGAAGTCATCATGGATAATTGTTTTTTGTGTCCCAGATCCCCCACAGGCAAAATAGGAAGCCAGCAAACACTACAGGAATCCTCAGCTGACAAAATGATGCAGAACATCCAGACGAAGATGATGAAAACCAAATCCAGCAGCTGAGCATTCCCAAGGCAAGTGGATTTTGAATGGCTTCCAGCTAAACATAACCAACTAAATACAGTGTCTCGATTAAAATCAGGTCTTCAGGTCATTTAAAAGAGTGTTTACATTAAACGTAATTCATTGATATAAAAACCTTATCATGTTTAAAATTCAAATTGTGCAGATTTTTATTGTTGAATATATTTACAGCATACCATGTGAGTCACATATTGTATTTTTTAATAATAATGTTGTACCCTTAAAGATCATTTTAAGGCTGATTTATTATGCGTTACATAACACTTTACAAAGTCTAATGGTTCACAATATGGTTTACATACAGAATGTGTTTTATAGGCCACACTATCCACTCTCCTCTTCCATATCCCCTCTCCTCTTCCATATCCATTCTACTCTTCATGCTTTCATCAAATGTTTTTTTTCTACTGGCATGTTACTTCCCCTTAATGTATTGTTTAGTGTTTTTCTGTGGTTTCAGTAAAATTATGTAGCATTTTGGTGCAAATATGCAGAGAAGTAGCCCAAAACTCGATGAAAGAATAGCAAATATTTCAACTGCAACAGTGTATTTTCCTGGTGAACTGACATACGCAGGTATAAAGGCTATCCATACAGCACAAAAGATGAGCATACTAAATGTAATGTATTTGGCCTCATTGAAATTGCCTGGCAGTTTCCTTGCTAAAAATGCAAGAACAAAGCACATACAAGCCAAAACCCCAATGTAGCCCAATACACACCAAAATGCCAAGGTAGACCCAACATCACATTCCAAAATAATCTTTGAACTTTGGTATTTAGTGTTTTTTGAAGGGAAGGGGGGCATAGCAATCAACCATATAGCACAGATGATAATCTGAACAGAAGTGCAAGCGGAAATCATAATTCTTTGTTGTATGGGTCCAAACCATTTCATGATATTACTGCCAGGCTGTGTGGCTTTAAAGACCATCAGCACCACTACTGTTTTACCAAGAATACAAGATATGCACAGTGAAAAAGTGATGCTAAACACAGTGTGCCTAAACATGCAAGACCAATTAGCTGGCTGACCTATGAATGCAATAGAAGACAGGAAACACAGTGCCAGTGACATCAGAATGAAAAAGCTGAGTTCAGAGTTGTTGACACGGACTATTGGAGTGTTTTTGTAATGAAGGAACACAGCAAGGACACCAATTGTAAGACAGGCTCCAAATAAGGCAATCACAGTTAATGTGACCCCCATTTCATCGTACGTAAGGTATTCAATTTCTTTGGGTATGCATTCAGTTCTTTGAGCATTCGACCAGAAATCCACAGGGCATTGTATGCATTCTATTGAATCTGCAGAGGAAAACAACAATAATAAAATGTGGTTACAAGAGTATTTAAGTTACAAACATGTTTTTTTTTTGGTCATATGTTGTTTAATGTGTTATATTAACATGCTTTACTATGGTACTATTTTAACACCAATTTTCTTGCAATGCTTTTCTATGCTTTATTTTGTTGACTATCCATTGTATAAACATTTTTACACTTCACTGCATTATGCTACACCCCATTCAATTGTGAATGTGATACCAGGAAAGAGGTAGAATATTATCAGGCGGTTGTTTATTTGGCTTTGAGCCAGGCTGGAGAAAAGGTTGTGATACAATTAATTAAACACATACCTGTCTGATCACTAATTTCACCATCAGCACATGGTAGACAGTCAAAGCAACAAAGAGGCTCTCCTCGACGAACCCCTTTCCTTGTACCAGGGGGGCAGCTTTCAGTGCATACTGAACTCGGTACCTGAAAATCAAAATGGAACAGTAAATACCTTTTGAGACATCTAGTCTTTAACACAATTAATTATTGGATATTTAACTCACAACAAGATCAGGAATCAGAAAAGTTAAATGGTTTGAAAGCAATATTTGGCAATGGAGGAATAAAGGAAGGTGGTACTGTGCTTAGAAAGATTGTATTTTTATAATATGGAATTATAATGCATACACTGCTATTGCAACCATTTATTCCCGCATTTATTAGTAATTTTCCTTACAAAGGAGTTACAAGAGGCTGTTTGCAGCTTGCCTTGGTTTGGTCGCCACTCAAATTTAATATTGTTTCGTTTATCACAAGCTCTTTGCCCACACCTTTGGATACATCGTAAAGCCCCACTGTGACAAAGCGAATAGTCCCATCTGTGTCTCTCTGCCAGTTTATCAAATCATAAGAGGCAATTGGATCTCCTTTGTTATCAAAGTTGATTTGTTCTCCAAAAATGGTGAATGACACCTCTTGAATGTAATGCTGAAGCTTCAAGAAAAAGAAAATGTTGTATATAATACATGGCACAAATATATTCGGTGTCTTCCTAGTTGCACCCCTTGTCTTATGTCAAACAATCTAAAAGAGCAAAGCAAAAAAAACATGTAAAATATCAAAGAATAGTAGGATATTACACATATATATTATCCCTATGATCAAGTATTTTACCTGAAAAGGCTCGATGTTTGAAATATCTGCGCATGTGAAATTATCAAATGGTCCTTTGCCAGGCTCACAGTTTAGCAAATTATGCAATGAATGAGCAACAGCATATACTGCTTTATAAACATTGTAAGATACCCTGGGACTAGATACATCTGTGTATGCACTGTTCTTCTCTTCTAAAGATTCATGACCAGTACACAAAGGCAGCCCTCTCACAGACTGGTCAGTGGTGTTTGAAGGTTGAAATGTGCATCCAAACATTGTGCTCCAGAGCTCCTTGACTAGAGCATTGTCAGGGTACAACGATGGATGAACTTTAAGCAGGAAGTCTTTTAAACCAGGAATCTCCCCGCTGCGAATGGCAAATCCAATTGTACCACCTAGTGATGGGTAGAATTCTCTGGGTGAAAACAAGGAAGCTGTTATCCAGGCTTCGCTGGCTATCCACTGAATGCCTGTGATATTTTGCTGTACATACTCTGTCAGCAAGGGGTAGAGCTCCCCTTCTCCTGCAAACGATATGACCACCTTTGCAGAGGATTTCTTCATTATGTCTAAAATTTCAAGATTCCTTTCTCTGCTGTATACTTTAGGAATAATTTCAAAGTAGGCAAAACAGACTCTGATTTTTTTAAATTCTTTATGTAGCTCTTGAAACGCAGATCTCCCATATTCATCATCTTCAGAGATTCCTCCAACCCAGGTCCAGCCAAAGTGCTTTACCAGCTGAGCGATGGCTTTCACCTGGTAAAAATCACTAGGAACTAGTCGAAAAAATGTTGGATACTCATTTCTGTTGCTTAGGCAAGAACATGTTGCGAAATAACTTATCTGCAATAAATAAATAAATAAATTAAAGTTTCAGAACACTTTTTGATAGATATTGAGCCTGGAACGTAGATTAAAGGGATGGTACTGTAACTGTATTTGGTACTGTAACTGTTGCTTTTACTACACTTTACTGTCCTTTTATCACAGCATTCTAAACTTCTATCAGTTCAGGTAGACCCACATCAAACTTAAAAGTAACACTTACCATGGGAATTTTAAAAGGTTGCAGTGTTCTTGACACAACAGTGGACTGTGATGATCCAGAGTCCCCAATGATGGCCTTCACAGGTGAGGCTCCAGAGCACATCATACTTGAAACTTCTTTGGGTCCGTTAAGAACTGAGAGAGTGGCTCGTAATGCAGCCACATGTGTGGCACAGGAATCATAAATCTTATAGCCCAAAGTAATATTTGGAAGAAGACTTGGATTCTCATTGATTTCTTTGATAGCAAATCTCATTGTCTGTGCCCAACGAAATGATCTAGAGTCAAAACTGCAAGAAAAAATGTAAACAATAAATAATATATTTTATATACAATTTTTTTTTTTTTCTGAATCCTGTGCAACTGTACTGTATAATACTATATAGTAAATATGTATACATGTGCTGGTATATTTTACATAGGGTTTCAGTATTATATATGCATGTCTTAAGATATAAACAGCTTTGTTCATTAGATTTAGAAACAATGAAAACCAGGCCAGAAATCTATTCTTACTCACCCTTGGCATCCTGAAGCTGCAGGTTTGTATGTGTAGTTGAGTTCAGGAACCAGTACCCGGTAATGCATGGGGAAGAGTCCTCCAATAATGATGTCTCCATCTGCAAGCAATGCAGGCAGCTTAAAGTTTCCCTGAAGCGTGCAAGCAGCTTCTGTTGTTTTACCTGGTGTAGGTTCAACCACTGGGCTCAACAGAGCCAAGATCAAAAGAAACTGCATTGTGGTAGCTTGTATCATACTGACCAGGCACAGCTGGTAACAGCTTGTCTGATTTAGTTTACTTTATCTAGTTCTTATATCTTGTCATCTGATGTACACAAGAGAATAGGTTGTCAAACTGAGAATACAAGACTTGTGCTAAATTAAAATCCCAATAGATATCTATCCCACAGCTTGTATTAGGTAAGCACAGCACAAGATTCAGTTCAGTGACTTAAGGGTATATTCATTTCTTAAGAGACATTTTAGTTCAATTAAATGCTATTTCAGGGAGAGTGTATTTAGCAATATGCAGAATCAGATTTTTTTTTTAAATTTTTTAACTAAATTTATAATACACACTACAACAACAGCTTTTATATAAGTACATTTGTAAATTGTTTAAAAACCCAAAAATGAATCTGTAACTGATGATTGCTTACCTCACTGGGGAAATTGAAATGCTTATTTTACTAAGTAAGTTTGATTGTTTTATAAAATCAAAGATTACCATTGTGTATATGTAAATGCTATCCAGTTGTAAGTGACATATTGAATTGACACAATAAATCTCATTAAGATTATACTAACATGTAAATATATAGTAGGGTGTTTATTTTTTTAAATATATGAATAAGCTTTTGTTTTTAATATTCACTTCAAAATATGCATAAACGTGAAGTTGCCTGACTATCTTTTATGGGTAAATGAATTTGTGATGTTCATGGAACCAGACTGCATTTCTCAGAAGAGTAATTGTACAGAGATTATTTTGTTCTTCATGATCTCAGGTGTATTCCCTCAAACCATAATCTTTAGGACTGCAGTATAAACCTGGGCTGCCATATTACCTTAAGCAGTTTTATGCACATGCACATCAGTGCAAATCATAAAAGGTAAAACAGTTAAAAAAAATGACAGTACTGCTTTTCATTAATAGGAATGGTTAATTAAGGGTGAACTCTGTATCTCACAGTAATGAGGTATAACTAATAGCCTGGCTCTTTAAAGTAAGAAATACTATTGGAAAACCTGAGAGCTGTAGGAACACCCCTCTCCCCTATGTTACATGATACACCAAACTCCTTCCTAAGCTTTAAGTGATATTAGTTTTACATTTTTTAGTTCAATTTGAAAGAGATTATCTTAATGATGTGCAACAATTTAACCTTGTATAAGCATGTGTTCAAGCATGAGTGTAGGGTTATAGTCAGATGAAAGTCAATCAGAAGAGCTCATTTTAGAATAAAAAGTTTACCTTAGTCATTATGTGCAAGTTTCATTACTCTGCTGCATTGCAGTCACTTTTTAATGCTTGTATTACTTGTCAAACTGGATGCGTTCTTGCAGAACTCTGCACATCACTCTAGTCTGGATGTCAGGTGACCCTGTTTGATGCTCCAGGAAATTACATCAGAGGTTAAAACCGTAATAAACGAAACAGTGTGTTATGCAAAATAAAGAAAACCAGAGTGTTTGAATGCTAAGGGATTATATAATGATTTAAATGTTCAAACTGCCAACACGAGACAAACCAATGCATCGAAGTAAAGGTGAAATGTGCCCAAAACAAAGGTAAGCAAAACAAAAGTAAACTTTCATTCCTGCCAACGTTAACTTTAAGAATTAAGCAAATACAAAAGCAGGTGAATGTTAGTACAGTATATTAATAAAATCAATTTGGCTGGAAAAAGTCTGCTGTCTCACCCTGGAACACCACACTTCCAAATACTTACAAATTAGTTATTTTTCAACCCTTAAAACCATTTCCACTTACAGTATATGGTAAGTAGCATGTGTAGTAAATTATTATTATTATTATTATTATTATTATTATTATTATTATTATTATTATTATTATTATTTATTTGGCAAAATGTTTCCATCCGTAAAGTGATTTAATAAATACATTGAATTACCCTAAATGTCTCGCCCTTTGATACTTAGTTTTAGAGGGTTTCCATAGAGAAAGAACTGAAAAGGTGTGTAATTCCCAGGAAGACTTTCTGAGTTCAACTGCATCCTCTGGTGGATATGAGTGGTTACTGCAACATCTAAAAAATGTACTTTAGTCAACGACTGCTGATGTCTGCAAGCAAAGACAAAATTGGTAAACTGAATGTACAGCTTAGGTATTTTTATATATAGTTTTTTTCAAATTTATAAACTTCATGGAGGTACAGGAATAATGTAGTATATATATATATATATATATATATATATATATATATATATATATATATATATATATATATATATATATATAGTTTTATCGTTTCCTGTTTTTGTAAATTTTATAAAAAAAAAAAAACATTATCCTTTTCATAAATACTGTTGAATATTTACTTTTATTTACGCATACTATAGCAGCACAGAACACGTAACAGAAGATGAACAGATTACACCTTAACGACTGGTAACAACATTTAATAAAATGAACAATTTACAGGGTATTGTAAATAACTACATCCACTAGATGGGGTATTTTGTTAACTAATGTTAGGATTAAATCAGAGAATAATAGAAGTATGTGAATGTAAATGATTGTTTGCTGCAGCCTGTGCACTGGTATTCTTTAATGATATACATTCCAAACGTTTAAAGTCTATTGTAGGCCTTGTTTGTATTCATTATTTGCTTGATTGATTTTTGTCTGTCATCTGAGATTAGTGTAAAACAATAATAACAAACAGAATTGCTGCGGAAGTGTTTTATTATTTTTTAGCCACTGCTCTTGTTTGCTTAAAGAGGTCACTACTTCTGTGAAATGATATGCTATATACCACGCATGGCATGAACTTAGGGTATTTGTTTGTTGCTATTTATTTATTTTAACCACAAACCTTTCTTTGCTTCAAGATACCATAATGGTGGACTACCTTACTTAAATCCCTCAATAAATATCGTATAACTGTATATATTTATGAAGCCGAATATAAGTGGGGTGTGTGTGTGCGTTTTCCTTCGAACTGAGTAAGCAACACACCTTTATGCACAAATAATTGAAAGAACATCACCACGATTATTTATTTAGTTGCATGAATGCACATATGCTCAGGAAACCATGCAACTGTACAAAAATGTAATAAAATAATATAATCCGTATAGTTGGCAAAGTTGTAAAACAGTTTATATAACTTTCCTGATACTACAGCTTCTTGTCATGTTACGCAATTATAAAATGTATTATATGCTTCAAATACTTGTTCTTGTCAGAATGGCCCTGTTTTCAATTAACCGGGTAATAATTATTGTACCTGTATGTAATTGTCTGTATTTATTTGTATTACACAGTGAAACAGGTCACAAAGATTAGGTTAACGATTAAGACCAAGGGAAAACAAACAGTGGAGGTACTTATAGGCTGTGGATGTCATGACAGCTACACTCTTTTATTTCTATTTAAGTCTATTAATGTGATTGTGATGTCATTATTATTATTTATTTCTTAGCAGACACCCTTATCCAGGGCAACTTACAATTGTTACAAGATATCATATTATTTTTACATACAATTACATTATTATTATTATTTTTATTACACATTATTTTTTACATACAATTACCCATTTATACAGTTGGGTTTTTAATGGAGCAATCTAGGTAACGTACCTTGCTCAAAGGTACAGCAGCAGTGCCCCCCACCTGGGATTGCACCCACAACCCTCCAATCAAGAGTCCAGAGCCCTAACCACTACTCCACACTGCTGCCCTATTCACCACATCCTGTAGTTGATGATGTAATGATTACTATTCATTTCTCTCTCAACCTTCAGGCATCATGGTACTGAGTTTATTTATCCATTTATTTTCTTTTAGCTTTCTATATTGTACATTGTGTAATTAAATTGTGTTCTAAAACTATGAATTTGAGGTCATTCATGTTCTGATTGTTCTTTGTAAAGTGCTGAACCACTGGTTCATTTACTTTTGTATTTCTTATGTTTGATAGGTGAATCTGTATGCGTTTGTATAATGTCTCTATTTTATTACATTTTTGGCAAAATATACCTTAAACAAGGTTGCTAGTTTTGAATGAGGGATTTTTTAAGATTGAGTATTTTTTTCTCTATTTGTGATTTCAGTTTTATCTTTACAAATATATTTGCATACCTTACATGTGCTCTACAATCCGTTCATGTCTACTGTGCACCAAAATGACAGCTAAATTTGCATCCATTCTAAAAGCTGCAATCGGCGATTTCGGAAATATTTTTTCCATTTTCTCTGAATTATGAAGTACACGTAAATGCTTCCAAACTATTTTTGAAATGTTGGGTAATAATTTAGAGTACGTAATTATTAATGGCACTCTCTTTCCTTCTCTTCTCTTGTATTATATTCAAGTAGTTCCTTTATATTGAGTTTGTCAACTTTTCTCAATTCTTTCTAAATAATCTGTTCTTTCTATCCTCTTTTTTTAAGATTTAATTTTTAATTCCTTTATCTGTTTTGTATAGTCATTTTCATCAGAACAGATTCTTTAGGAATTGCTCTTTTTGTATGGATAGGATGTGCAGATGACACATGTAGGTACTGATGCATATCAGTAGGTTTCGAGTAAAGATCTGTTTTAATAAATCCTTGATCAAGTTTAACCAAGGTATCTAAGAATTCAGTTTCTGATTTTGTCCACCTTAGGTCTACCGAAATATTAGGATGGATATTATTTGCTAATTCATGGAAAAGAGATTCCTCTCCATGTGTCCATATTCCAAAAATGTCATCCATGTATCTTATGTATTCTAAAGGTTTCTTGTATACTTTACCCAACAACATATCCTCCCATTTACCCACATATGTGCTTGCAAAATGCATGCCTAACTTTGAGCCTATTGCTGTGCCATCATTTTGCTTGAAACATTTATTTCCAAATGTAAAATAACTATTTCCTAAAACTATCTTGATCATATTTAATATCTCTGTAGGTATTATGTTCTTCTCTTTTCTGTTATCCAGTGCCTCTAAAGTTTCATTCCTGGGAACACTGGGGGTACAGGGATTTTACACCCATGGAAAATAAAATAGTATTCTCTGGAAGTTGATTTTCTTATCTGTTAATCCTATTCAAAAAATGTGTTATATCTTTAACATAGCTAGGTAAACTTACAACATGTGGCTGCAACTGCCTCTCAGCTATTTCTGCAATAACGTATGTTGTGTTATCAATTGTGCTAACAATCATTCGCATTGGGGGTTTATCTTCGTGCATTTTCGGGTTACCTCTAACCAAACCTGTTCTTGGATTTTGAGGGAGCATGTCATTTTTTAATTCTTATTTGATATAAATCAATTTTTATACAATCTGTCTGCTAAAATTCTCACTTCTTTTATTATGATATTAATGTTAATAGTTTGTACTTCTTCATATGTATTTATATTTTGCAGTTCATTCCCTTCTGCTTTCATATAATCAGTTGTGTTCATTACTACCACCCCAGAACCTTTATCTGCTGGTCTTATAATTGTACCATCATCCTCTATTAATTCTTTTAGAGCTGCTTCTTCATTTTTATTTAAATTAAGTTTACCTCTACTTTTAAAGCCTGCTATTATTTCATTTCTAACTTCTTCTATGTACATGTCTAACCATGTATCTCTTCCATCTGGAGGAGTCTAATACTGCTTTCTTTTGATTTTTATTCCATTTTCATTTACCTGTTTTAAATCTGTGTGTGTTTCCCGATAAAACTACTCTGCCAGCCTAATTCGTTGTCCCCATTCTTTTAACTCTATTATTAACTTATCCTTATTTGTGTATCTTTTTGAGGGAACAAACTTCAGTCCCTTCCCTAGTAATGCTTTCTGTGAGGCTGTTAATATTTTATCAGATTATATAATATATAATTTTCATTCTGATGAATTTAGCTGTTTCAACCATTTGTGTGACAGACAGGACAACATGCACATACCCTTACAGTATATTATTGATTTTTTGGACACTCTCTTCACAAGTGTATATGTATGCAAGAGAGAGAAGCACACAATTGCATTCTACTGGTCAAATTTCATAGCAAAGAAAAGATTAGTTATTTCTTAAAATGTTTTATTTCAAATGCAAACTATTGGTTTACAGGAAAAAATATTTAATGCATATTAATTATCTATATGCCTTTATCAGGGTTGCCTATCAGTAATTGCTGCTTCATTCTCCGAGAAAAGGAGAGCCTAATTGTTGCTTTGATTGTATACCATGTGCTGATGGGGAGATTAGCAATCAAACAGGTAACATATGTAAATGCATTGCATGTTTCATTAATGAGTTTGTGGGTGACAAAGTAAAAACACCCTTTCCTAAAACCTTGCTTCGTGTAATCCTATAGTATATTAGCAGATTATATGTGTACAATACCTATAACTAGAACAGTACTTTCTAAACTAACACTATGTTGCCTTTAAAAAGCCTAAATAGATAATACCAGAAATCAGAAACATAGGGAGATAACATACAGAACCATATGATTAAATGCACCTTTTCTTCTACAGATTCTATAAACTGCATTACATGTGCATTGAAAGACTGGCCCAATAAATCAAGAGACAAATGCCTCCCAAAAAATGTAGAGTTTCTGTCCTACCATGATTTAATGGGAATAACGCTCACTGGTTTCAGTATTTGGAGCCTGTGTGAAGACTGCCATTGCTGGGGTGTTCCTGGTCTTTAGAAATACCCCTATAGTCTGCAAACATTATGGAACTCCGTTTTCTTCTGTTGCTTTTCCTTGCTTTGTGCTTCCTATGTGCTCTTGCATTTATTGGTGAACCAACAAATGGGTCTTGCATGACCCGCCACCCAGTGTTTGGAATCAGTTTTGCTTTATGTATCTCTTACATTCTTAGAAAGACAATGGTTGTTCTTATAGCTTTCAGGGCAGCCCTCCCTGGTCATGAAATGGTTTGGACCCATCCAGCAAAGAGCAAGTGTTGTTGTCTTCACAGCAGTGCAAATTGTAATTTGCATCATATGGCTGACGACCAGCCCTCCATACACTGTACGAAACACCAGGCACCAAAGTGGCAAGATAATGCTGGAATGTGCAGTTGGGTCTGTCTTTGGGTTCTGGGGTGTGTTGGGTTACTTTGGATTCTTAGCTTGCATGTGCTTTGTTATGGCATTTTAGCTAGAAAATTACCAGACAATTTCAATGAAGTGAAGTGTATTACTTTTAACATGCTTATTTTGGCAGTCTGGAGCACATGCATCCTGGCTTATATAAGCACTCCAGGAAAGTACACAGTAGCCATTGAAGTCTTTGCTATTCTAGCATCTGTGTTTGGGCTGCTTTTGTGTTTATTTGCACCCAAATATTATATCATCTTGTTAAAACCTGAGAAAAATACCAAGAAACATTTGATGGATAGAGGCAATCAAAATACTAAGAAGTAGGGGGTGAAAACAAGAGGTCTTGGTTTAGTGTTGTGTTGTTTTTATTTTATCTGTATCAATTATAATTCATACACTTTCCTTAAAGAACAAAGTATATAGAAATACAGTATATTATTGTATTGTTGTTTGTAATAAAGACATTTATTGATTTCAACACAGACTGTCTATATTTCTTTCCTCACATAATATAACTGTCTACTATTCTTTATAGAATGGATCTTTAAAGTAAATGGTTGATGTATGTTTCATGCTGCCCCCATGCTTTTCACCCATGATTGTGTGGTGCTTCACTAATTCAGATGCTGCAGGAGAAGTACTGTAAGGCATCTGATCTGTAAATGACACACCCAGCATCTTTCCAATGAAAAGCAGTGACTGTGCTAGAATGGTTGTTTATTCAACATGGTAACATGATCTAACGATGCATGCGATTTCAGACTCTATCATACTGGTTAAACAATCTGAAACATTCAATCAGGGTGTCCTGGAACAAACACTGCAGTACACAATGGAGGTTCTTTTTGTGTGAATTTAATTACATTTGCTTTTTAATTGAACAACATGTACAATATTGTTAAACGTGGATACAGTACAGAGTAGTGAACAAAATAAAATGCAAGCCAAAATTGACACATATATCTGTTTTTATCTTAGTATTTTAGTATTATATTTTAGTTGGTATTTAGACACTGTTTTCCACTGTGTGGCAATGGTAAGGCAAGAGTAAAGTCTGTATTGTACAAACATATAATCACTTAGATGTAGTTGTATCAGCCTAGTAATATATTTTCCCAAATTATTTTTGCCAGCTAAAAGGTAAACTGAGCCTACCTCTTTTTTACTGCAGTGAAATGCAGATTTAGGTGAAGTGAAAACTCTTAACTCCTGCTGCTTTCTTTCCTGAGATAGAAGTCAGAATGTTCATAAATCCAAAGCTTACTTAATGCATCCTTCAAAAATAATAATAATAATATATATATATATATATATATATATATATATATATATATATATATATATATATATATATATATATATATATATATATATATTACAGATCAATGTTTGTATCCTACGGATAAGCAATACAATAACACAGTACAGTAAGTGGAGGTTTTTTTTTTTTTCATGGTATCAGATGGTGTACAGAGCATCCTGGTAACCTGGTTACATGTTTCACCCACATTTCTGCCTCTCACTTGCTTCCTACCCCCTACCTACATGAAGGTCAACCCCAGTACTGATACATGAACAAATACAAGCACACAGTTATTAAATTCATTTAAACCTGATACATTGAAAGCTGCAGAGGCCACATTTCAAACATAGAGTAACTGATATAAATGATCAGTTAGCTGTGTATGTTTTTATAGGTAAAATATGTTATATCATCCAAAATGAAAACATACTAAAAGGTTTCAAATCTCTTTTCCGATGCTGTTTTCCCCATGAGGTGCTTCTTGGTGTTTTTTTCTGGTTTAATTAAAATAATATAAGATTTGGGGAAAAATAAACAGACCAGAAGCCCAAAGCTGGAAGACAAAATGGCAAAGATTTCAAATGCTACACTATACTTCCTAGCGGTACTCACATAGGCAGGGATGAACGCGATCCACACGACAAAGAAAATCAGCATGCTAAAAGTGATGAATTTGGCTTCATTAAAGTTGTCAGGTAGTTTCCGTGCTAAGAACGCCAGCAAAAAGCACAAACAAGACAGCAAACCTATATACCCGAGAACAAGAGAAAAGGCCATCACAGATCCCACATCAAATTCCAGAATGATCTTTGAACTGAATCTTACCCCGAACATCGTGTGGAATCAGGTTTAGCAGTGAAAGACAGGTCTGGATCCAGCACCATGTCATGAACTGAGAACAGCCCCCACCCCCCCTCCCCCAAAATAACATCCCCGTCTTTAACAGCTGCAGGCAAACCAAAGGCTCCTGCAAGTTTGCACACTGCATCCCTCTTTAGAGTGACTGGAGAAAATAAACAGGATAACAAACACACAGCAGAATAGAGACTCATTTTAGTGGAGAAGGGAATACAACTGGGATCTAACAGCAAGGTCCTTTATAAATTAGCTACACTTCGATTAAGTGAAGGGCTTTTTTTTCAGCATGTAATCTCAAGAGACTTGGAAGTAATTGTTCCACTGAGAATTCTATGGGAAGCAAATAAGCTTTAGCTTATTTTTATATTAGTGACAGATAATAAACAAGTTGTTCACCCTCACTCACTGTTTTTTTCTGTGCATTATAACATGCACTGTTTCAGATCTCATACTAGGCTTACGTGTATGCTGCACGAAAACTTTACAGGAGTCATTTCATTTGCTCTGTCTAATATATATTTAATAGTTACCTGATCTAAAGATAAACACTTTGAATACTGGTACATACTGAACAATTGAACGTGTTGGTAGGTGTGGGATATTAACTTTTCTTTTTTTAATTTTAACCTTTAATGGTTGTTTCAGAAAACAATATCTCAAATTACACACTGCGTTAAAAAGCTTTGAATATAAGCGTAAACATTAAACATAATTCCTGTTGAATGAAACTGCTTCAAATACAGAAATAAAGATGTGTCAGAGCGCACTGAGCTCAGGTAGTTATTATTAATGAATGAATGAATGAATGAATGATTTAGTTTTTAGATTAATTGAATGCATTAGCATGCAGCGAAGGACCTTTATCTAACTGCAGCATGCTTGGATTATAGGCTTTGTTTGTTAGCTTTAATATTATCAGGAAGATCACTGCATGATTATTATTAACATTATACAGTGCAGTAAGTAACCTATATTCTTCTACACTGGTGTCTTAAGGTGGATCTGCTGTGTTCTCAAGCCTGCTTGCGCTGGGATTCGAATGCAATTAAAACAGCACTTTAATGACTAATTAAGGACTGTTTTGTATTATATCTGCTGTGCTAATGTTTAGGAACAGTTCATTATGAGACTGCTGAAGGCAGTTGGCAAGCGAGAGCTTCACACTGCAACATTTGTTTGCTTTTTTGTGCTTGAGGCTACAGTTCTTGCCTGCTAATGTGACTGCATGTACCAACTGGGAGTTGAGTGTAGGGCTGTGCTGTCATCCAGTAAACCGAATTCCAAAAGAAATAGAAATAAAGCCACTACTGAAACTGGAGAGACTGATACTGTAGATCACATCTGTTGCAGATAGATACAACACTCTTGTATATGAAAGAAATCAGGAAAATGACCAAACTAACATTATAATATAGAAAATGATTATACACTTTAATGTCTTGTAAATCAAGCTTTGTCTTTGTAGATGTATGTATTTAACATATCATTCACAAACATTGAAATATTTTCTTATAGCTACGTTTAACTGATACCTTGTATAGAAGGAAACTGCATTGCAAAATAGTTTTAAAATAGATGTATAATATATAGATTTTTAAAAAATATTTCCACTAAACACATTATGTTTATTTAAATTATACAGTGGCTACTGACCGCAATCTTGTGTTTTAGGATTCTTATGGCAGAAATGAGAGATTACGAATAACATTTCTTATTTACTGGCAGGCCATTTTTATAGGCATTTATGTTTTTTGACATACACAGTGAATACTTACAGTAGATTTTTCAATAAACTTTGGCGAAACAAATGTTATTGAATGGCATTTTATTTGATTTACTGGTTTAGATTATTTGATTGTATTTTCTCATTTAGCAAACAATCATGTTGAATTCCTGGATCTTTGGGATGTTTGCACTGGAAACTTTTGTCATACAAGCGCTCATACCTTAAAGAACCTCCGTCAACCAAAAACAATTTCTGATTTAGATTTTTGGATATAAACATTTGTGAATTGCAGCAGTCCACTGTATACGGGAATTATTCAATATAATTATGTTTAAACGCATATGTAAATATTTGAAACATGAACACAACATATATTTATCTGATTAGAAATTATTACTTACTTATTTATCTGATTAGAAATTAATACTTACTTATTAATGTTAGTCATTCCATTGATGTAGCACTGAAAACCTGTGTAACAGGGGTTGGAGTTGCTGAGAAAGTGTTTTGACAGACTCTGACGTTGCAGTCGTTTTCTGTGATTTACAGTTATTTATAAAGGACACATTTCCATAATTGTTGAAATGTCACATGCATCCTGTGTACAATGCACACCCAGTCTATAACACACAGCACAGAGCTGCCTTGGCTCTTGTATTGTGCATAAAAACACACTGAAATTCTCATACAATTAGTAAAAAGGTGTGCAATATATTCTATAGATTACGGTACTCTTAAGCAGAACTGGGATCTCAAAAGGGATGACGTAAAATTTCTCATTCAATTACCTGGACTGCTTCTGACAAAACTGAAGCATTTGTATTGTTTACCTCTTAAGATCAGTTATTATTTCTTCTCTTTAAATATCAATTGGGATTTCAGCAGCATTGGAGACTGCAGCTCTGAATTTTAGTTAAATTAGCAGCTTGTTCTAGAATTATCAAAGAGGTTTTTTTGTTTGTTTTCTTACTCCAAATCATAATCATGAACTGCATTCTGGCATTCTGCAGCCAGTACCTTACACAGGCAAGATCAATCCTTGTAGCTGTACTTTGTCAACTCCTGGCACAAACACTTTGAAAACATGATTGGCCAAAGGTCAAGGGTTTCCCAATATCTTTGTGTCTATCTTTTTTAGCCTGTGTGACAATGTCTCCATGGGTGTCTTAGCTTATATATACAGTACTTAGTATGAAGATGTAAGGAAGGTCTGAAGGCATCATTTTAATATACTGCACTTTGCTGTGCGTGGCTGCAGTCGTACTCCATTTCGTAAGCCCAGTTCTATGAAATATAACCAATATTCCTATCCCATTGAAGTAAAACCGGGCTACAGCAGTGTAACCAAGGGCCAGCCCCCTAATGTCTAAAGAATATCTAAAATATAGATTCCACACCATATGCATAGAGAATGCAGATACCTTGGGCATAGTGATCAATGTATTTGACCCCGTAGGCTTAAAGGGCTCAGTACTCCCCAGTTCTTAATACAACTATCTATCCAGTACAGTAGAACAACCGAAAGCACATGTTTATACATCTTCTGAACTACCGGGAGGTGACTGGACACATGTATGCTGAGACACGGAGCAGCACTGAGACAGATGGAGTGAAGGATGCACCCTATCTGATACACTGTACTGTAATATACCGCATGTGTTTCTAGTACAGGATCATCTACTGGAACTCTGAGAAAGCTCAGCCATTGGCAACATTTCCAATAGAATGAAAAGAGTTGCAAAATGGCAGTACAAAACTAGAATGAAACAACTCATTTTCAGGAAAATATTGTTCTGAGTAGTTTTTTTTTGCTAGTTATATATTATTAGAATGATTTAATCAATTTAATTAGTCAAATTACAGAGTGCAGTGGGGTCTATTCAATGTATATAAACTGTGGCTGAATCTAAATAGGGCCCTATCAAACACAAATACAAAAAAATCCACTTAAATTTTTCATAAACAGGCACTATAACCAATAAGTATGTATATATATATATAGATAGATAGATAGATAGATAGATAGATAGATAGATAGATAGATATTCTGCTTATTTCTTTTGTCAGACATTAAAGAGTTAAAAGAAAACACTGCATTCATTATTTTTCTTTATAACGAGGTACTTAATTAAAAAGCTCAAGGAAGTTACTGAGGGAATCGAGAGAGACACTGTTGTTTACCAGCTCTATCTGAGCCTGGCTGGAGTACCTGTGTGCTCATTACCAACATCCACAGCATTTGTTTTTAATCTTAAACTGCCTGCAGCCATTTGAATCTTGTTCATTACATTAGCGATGGCGTAAAGAGTTGTACAGGTAAACCCAATCACGAATGGAAAATATGCACAGGAGGGGGCTGCTTTAACTTGTTTCAGAGAAGAAAGTCCAATTTATTCATAGCCTGCAGGGGGGCTCAGCTGCCTCCTGGTAAAATTGCTGCTCTGAAACAAGCAGAAGTATGCAGCCCTGCTAATGACACCTGAGACTGTGTTTTGGGAGGGTTGCGTAGGGATTCAAACTTCAGATGTCTTCAATGTAAGCTCAGCTGTTTTATTACAAGTCAATTTATTTTGTTTGTAAAGGGCAAGCGATGCTGATTGCGCTTCTCACAAGGCATGTGTAATGCTCGGCCACAGAGTTAATTAAAACAAAGTGTTAATAAGCGTGGATTTTAGCCTGCAGGCTTCTGCGCTGTGGAGCTTAATATGATGAGACTTCCTTGCAGTTTTCATCATATTGAAAAGGAGCTGTCATTTCTTCCACAGAATCACATTTAAAAAAAAAAAACTGGTTCAGCTGCTAAGAATGCACAAGTAGATTACTTTATATATTTTCCTCACTAAAAAGAGCATAATATGCACAGTATATTTTAAAATATGTTATCTATATACAGTACTGTGCAAAAGTTTTAGGCAGGTGTGAAAAAATGCTGTAAAGTAAGAATGCTTTCAAAAATAGACATGTTAATAGATTATATTTATCAATTAACTAAATGCAAAGTGAGTGAACAGAAGAAAAATCTAAATCAAATCCATATTTGGTGTGACCACCCTTTGCCTTCAAAACAGCATCAATTCTTCTAGGTACACTTGCACAAAGTCAGGGATTTTGTAGGCATATAGTCAGGTGTATGATTAAACAATTATACCAAACAGGTGCTAATGATCAACAATTCAATATGTTGGTTGAAACACAATCATTAACTGAAACAGAAACAGCTGTGTAGGAGGAATAAAACTGGGTGAGGAACAGCCAAACTCAGCTAACAAGGTGAGGTTGCTGAAGACAGTTTACTGTCAAAAGTCATACACCATGGCAAGACTGAGCACAGCAACAAGACACAAGGTAGTTATACTGCATCAGCAAGGTCTCTCCCAGGCAGAAATTTCAAGGCAGACAGGGGTTTCCAGATGTGCTGTCCAAGCTCTTTTGAAGAAGCACAAAGAAACAGGCAACGTTGAGGACCGTAGACGCAGTGGTCGGCCAAGGAAACTTACTGCAGCAGATGAAAGACACATCATGCTTACTTCCCTTCGCAATCGGAAGATGTCCAGCAGTGCCATCAGCTCAGAATTGCAGAAAACAGTGGGACCCTGGTACACCCATCTACTGTCTGGAGAAGTCTGGTCAGAAGTGGCCTTCATGGAAGAATTGCGGCCAAAAAGCCATACCTCCGACGTGGAAACAAGGCCAAGTGACTCAACTATGCACGAAAACACAGGAACTGGGGTGCAGAAAAATGGCAGCAGGTGCTCTGGACTGATGAGTCAAAATTTGAAATATTTGGCTGTAGCAGAAGGCAGTTTGTTCAGCGAAGGGCTGGAGAGCGTGCACGAATGAGTGTCTGCAGGCAACAGTGAAGCATGGTGGAGGTTCCTTGCAAGTTTGGGGCTGCATTTCTGCAAATGGAGTTGGGGATTTGGTCAGAATTAATGGTCTCCTCAATGCTGAGAAGTACAGGCAGATACTTATCCATCATGCAATACCATCAGGGAGGCATCTGATTGGCCCCAAATTTATTCTGCTGCATGACAACGACCCCAAACATACAGCGAAAGTCATTAAGAACTATCTTCAGCGTAAAGAAGAACAAGGAGTCCTGGAAGTGATGGTATGGCCCCACAGAGCCCTGATCTCAACATCATCGAGTCTGTCTGGGATTACATGAAGAGAGAGAAGCAACTGAGGCTGCCTAAATCCACAGAAGAACTGTGGTTAGTTCTCCAAGATGTTTGGGCCAACCTACCTGCCGAGTTCCTTCAAAAACTGTGTGCAAGTGTACCTAGAAGAATTGATGCTGTTTTGAAGGCAAAGGGTGGTCACACCAAATATTGATTTGATGTAGATTTTTCTTCTGTTCACTCACTTTGCATTTTGTTAATTGATAAATATAAACTATTAACATGTCTATTTTTGAAAGCATTCTTACTTTACAGCATTTTTTCACACCTGCCTAAAACTTTTGCACAGTACTGTATATATATACTTTTTGAACAATTGAAATTCATGATTAGCAAATGCTATAAAAACTGGTAAAAGACATGATTTCTGTGTCTTCTTTATATAAAAGAAAAATACATACATACACAAACAAGCAAGCTGTATTGAAGACCCAAAGGGCTAGATTGTCAAATAATTGTATTTTATTTATTTATTTAATTAATATTATTTATTTTTTTTACTCCAAAACATTATTAAAGTTACTAAACCAGAAATAAACTAGAATAATGAACTGCATTCTGCAGCCATTACCGTACACAGGCATGATCATCCTAGTACCTGTACTGTGTCCAGTCTTATCACAAGAACTTTCAAAATAGGTGATTGACTAAAGATCAAGCTTTTCTCAATATACTTGTATGTATATTTTCTAACCTCTGTGGCAATGTCTCCATGGGTGTCTTAGCTTATAGATACAGTACTTAGTATGAAGATGTAAGGAAGGTCTGAAGGCATTATTTTAATATACTGCACTTTGCTTTGCATGGCTGCAGATAACAGAAATCCGGACATCAGTTTCAAGTTGTTTTGTTAGTTTTAGAATCTGTGTTTCTCCTTTTTAATTATTTTTTTAAATAAATGAGCTAATAATGATTTGGAGTAAAAAGCATTGAGTTTTTTGCCTAAGTTAACTGCTTGTCAGGACTGCAGCCTGCAGCACAAGTTGCAGTCAGCCCCCAGAGCACACAATGCAGTCATGTGACAATACTCACTTACAGGGACAGAGTGGAGGAGAGAGAGGTGTCTGTGACTCTGGCAGAGCCATCAGAGCAGAAGATAATGTATCATCCCCAAGGACTAACATGAACAAGGCAAGCAGCAAAATATAGATACGATTATCAAATGGCAAAGCATTTTGTCAGTGTTTTTAAGTCATAAAAGTCTTGAGAAAGACTTTTTATCCAAACATGTGTCTTTTATTTTAGTTGCTACTAATTGCTTGTGACCCACATGTGGTTCAGGAGCTTTTTATTAAGCATGATGTACAGCTATGGCCAAAGGTTCTGCACCAACTAGAATTTTTAGGATTGAGACATAAACAAAATAAAAAATATCTGAATATAATTCAGCTCTTTTATTTAACATCCTGTAATCAAAGAAACTACAAAATGATATCGCAAAAGTCTACCGAAAGCCATAATAGTAGTGCAGTATGTCACGTTACATTTGGAAACGTCACATTTTCCAGGTTTGTGTCAGTTTTTTCATAACTATATAGAAAACTACACAGTGGTATGTAATTCAATATATTAACATAACATTATTCAGCAGGTTTCATTCGACTTTACGAAGCAACATTAGTTAATTCTATAGGGTGATGCAACACTTGTGGCCATAACTGTACAATATACTTACTTATTTACTCAAATGTGTGATATAAAACAATAATGAAATACCACATATTGGAAGCAAATATTAAGATTAACAGATTTGAGCATTAACTTTGAAATACTTTAAAACCTCTCTAGAAACAGGGCCATGCTAGGCGGCACATCATGTTTAGTGAGGTAGATAATATCGCCCCAAAGGTTTATGTAACCATAACTGTGGAGGCAACACTTCAGATGCAACAATTGCATTTGGATGCTAGAACTGTATTTTCTTAAAATTTAAGAAACCTGATTCAAATACTCAAGCTAAGAATGCTACAGGAAAAAGAAATGTCATTCAATATAATCACTCTTGCGGTTGTAATTTGAGGGAACTCCCTCAAGAGGGAGCTCCACAATAATAAAACAAACCCTTTGCTGGTGTGGCTATGCGCCATTACCATCAGGGGCTTGGACAGGTCTTCTGTACAGTATTGGGGTGTAGAGGTGCATGGGTGAGTTCTGTGTGTTGTAAGTGCACTGTGGACATAGTGGTTTTGAAGTTCAAATAAACTTAGTACATAGGGGGAACCCTGCAGTATCTTTATTGGTTATTAGCAGACACCATTTGTGTAGTCGTAATATATATATATATATATATATATATATATACATCGTATACATCGTAACAGTAAACTTTTTGTTACAGTTTTAAAACAGGAGCTGGTATATCCCCTTCCTTCAAAAACATTGATCAATGTTCTCAACCTCTCACACAGCAGGCAAATACCCTGTACTAACTCAGTCTCATGCTGTGCCAATATTTATCAGGGCCGTAGTCAGCCATGAAAAATGAACGAGGCACTTGCCCCCAATTTTTTTTTATCTAACTGAAGAAAAAAGATATGAGGACATTATTATATGTTGTTTATTTAAATACAATAGTTTAGTTAACAGTTGTTTTTTTTTTTCTGAATAAGACACTAAATTTGCAGGACCTGGTTTTGTACAGTGCAAATAATTAACTTTTTCTTTGCAACATTCAAATTCTGTATAAAAGAAAATAAGAAATGTAGCAAAGCCAGAATATCTGTTGTAGGCACTATGCTTAATTGTTTTAACAGTGATGTCATTATCCAAATACCGAGAAGACAAGAGTGCTTGTGTACATAAAGTTTTGTGTGATGTTTATTACAAAATCACATTCAGCCATTTGACTTCTATTAATGTGATTGGCCAGCTGCGAGGCTCCCTGCAAACTGCAGCCCTATGAACTGAAATTAACCATCAACTCCACTACCAGTGTTATTCATGCACTGTCTGAAATAAACCCTCAAGTATCCCACTTACTTCAAATGCAAAAAGGGATGAAATGCATTTTTATTTGTGGCAAAACAACATGTAAAAGAGCCTAAATAAATAATTATTATTAATATGATTTTAACTGAGGGTACGTGCCTCGGGTGACTCCTAGCTGGCTAGGGCCCCGTTTATACAAGGCCCAAAACCTAATTATACTCGATAATTTTCTATACATGTTTGATACTAACTGTAGGCGTTATTGTTATTGTTATATTCATCATCTGTCACTTGCTGTTTTTATGTCAAAGATCAATAGAAAGTGACATATCCACCACTATTGTTTTTCATGTCACACAACACTCTTAAAGTCCACCCCGGTGTTCTTGGAATGGCAGTGCTTGCAGAAAACTACCACCGGAGAGCACAGTCCAGGTTGCAGGAGGAAGGTCCTAATGAGTGAAGCCTGCAGATGTGTGCAATGCATTGTGACAAGCCACATACTGTATGTGTTAGAGGTCCACAAATGTCAGGGGCCAGCGGTCCTACCCATTCTTAAATCCATTATCAATTTGTTTAGCCAAGCAGTTTAACCTACAAGCTTCACATGGTATGAATGCTGTTCAAGAAATCAGCCACTAGAGGCTGCTTGGAATCAAGAACGTGTTCTTAATCTCCTGAAACCTCTTGAGACTCCCTTGGAGCTCTCTGAAGGATCAGTGTCTCACTGAACTGAATGCAACACTCACCCACTACACAGACCCTCTCACACCCTGTAAAAGTTAAAAAATCTAACATTGTCTAAAGCATAACTTTCACAGAGAAGAGATATAATGAAAGAGATTGTGTTTAGATTGTGCCAATGATACATTTTTTGGTCATTTTTTTAAAGGTTTAAAAGAAAGTAAAACAAGCATGTTTTTCAAACATTTGCTGTATTATAGCTTTAATGTAGCACATTGTTGGGTCCAGAGTATGAATATCATTGGCATGGAAAATCACATATAAATGTGTGGTTGGTCATGAGTTTTAAATGTATACTTTTAAAGGGATATACCATATCCACATATTACAGTTTATACATAGAATTCCTTTCTAACCGTCAACTTGAATAGCTTTTAGTACAGGTCATTGTGATTTATTTATTATTTTTTTTACATTTGTGGATTGGTGTATGAATTTAGGCAAGTGAAAGGAAGGAAACATGTTAATTCATATTGCTTTGTCAAGCAGCAAAACAAAGTGCTTACAGCAATCCAGCTCTTAATTAAAATGTACAGACTTTACCTTTGTGGCATTTCTTTCTGTTTGTTAATATAGGTTTGGTTGCATTGATGTGCATGTTCAAGCTAATGCAGCAGCCCAGGCTTAAAGCTTTAATGAATATGGTTTAAGGGAATACACCTGAGATCCAGGATGAACAATACAAATCTGTAGTGCTACTCTGTGATGAACACGATCATTCAGGTTCTATGAACAACACATTAATTCAGTTATTATTATTATTATTATTATTATTATGCTCTTATCCAGGACGACTTACAGTAAAAGACACTGCCAGGAAACGTCACAAGTGCTTTTTCTAATTCAATGTGTCAATTCATTTATAAACATCCATTGCAGACGGATATCAAATATGACTATAGGTATTCTAAGCACATTTATGTTGTTATTTATTTATTTATTTTTGTAATATATATTTTTAAAAAATGATTTACTAATCCAACTGAGTGGGTCTTACTTTTTTTGGTACAATCAGCCCAATCGAGCCTTCTTATTGAAATTAACTAGCTTACTTTCAACAATTTAACATTTCCATTCAGTCAATATGTGATGCTCGCAATGGTAAGATACAAATTGAATTTCAGGGACTTTTATGTTTTACACAACTGGGTGTGCATCCTTGACTTTGATTTAAAAAAATAATTTTAAGAAGTAACAAAAAGATGTTAAATGTGGAGTAACTTTAGATAGTAAAACAGTACACATGACTTCCTGTGTTTCCAGATCCTTTACTGTGTCAAAAGGCATTCCATTGGCACTCAGGGTCTCAACATGCTCTTCTGCATATAGAATAATCAGGTGTTTCCCATGATCCTCACTAAAACCATAAGACTCATCTCAAGAAGCCCATGAGCATATATATATTTTTAAAAACAACATTTCTGCATGTTTAGATGAAAACATCTAATGTGCTTGTTGATTCTACTTTTTATACTGTATGTTATTAATTATACCGCACATTTGGAATCACTTTGGAAACAGGAAATGAAGAGACTGCACCTCCTGTTCTGCATACAAGGCAGTGCGTTAGATATCTATTGGGATTATAGGCACAGGTCCTGCATTCTTATATCAACCTATCCCAGTGTGTAAAACAAAGATAACAAAGTACAAATAAGGCAAGTCATAAATAAATAAATCAATAGTAAATAAGACAACCGGTTATCAGCTGTGCCTGGTCAGTATGGCACAGGTTACTGCCATGCAGCTTCTTTTGATCTTGGCTCTATTTAGCCCAGGTACAATGACAGAAGCTGCTTGCACGCTTCAGGGAAACTTTAAGCTGCCTGCATTGCTTGCAGATGGAGACATCATTATTGGAGGACTCTTCCCCATGCATTACCGGGTACTGGTTCCTGAACTCAACTACACATACAAACCTGCAGCTTCAGGATGTCAAGGGTGAGTGGACATATTGTTCTAAGACTGATGCTTTGTTATTAAAATGAAGGTAAGAAATGTTGGGGTTATTTTCTTAGATAAAACACACGCAGTGGAATATATACCAAACATATGTACTGTGACAGTGAATTCAAAGGGGAACAGTCATTCAAAGGCTTTCCACTGCTTTGCTTTTTCAAGTAGATTCCCAGAGACATGGTCTGTAAACTAAGGTGATGAAACCTGACATGTTCATTAGCCAAGACTTAATCATTCAGCATGTTTATCTAATGTCTTAATGCTGCTGCAGCTGTACTGTACATATTTCAAAGTGAAGAGGCTGCTAATTATACAGAACAATTCATGATCATTTAAAGTATTATAATTAGAACTGTGTCTGGGTAATTCCAGTCACTAGACTTGGCATGCAGTGTATTATTTTAGGTTGATAAGAAAGACAGGATGACATGTATGCATACAACACGTTTATTGCTTATACTGTAGGTAACTCCTGTCAGCAGGGACAAACCACAAAGAGCAACAACATTGATTTAAGTTATTTAAAAAGTGACACCCATAATTAACATACAAAGCATTTTACATATACATAGAAACAAATATTGAATTTCACAAATTAAACAGACATTAGGTCCGGACTGCAAACATGTGATTTACAATGATTATCAGCCTTTAAAATAGAGATCTTATGTGAGTGTAAATTCTGTTCATATTTGTAGAGAAAAATAACACACATATTTTAAGAGAATGTATAATAGGTTTACACAGAGCTGTTTTCATTTGTGCTATAGTATGCACATTGTAGTCCTGTGCATTTGCCAGGTTACCAGTGCTACATAATTACACAAGATTTATGCAGCTATAAATTTATGTTTTTATTTTACAAGAAAAAGTGAGTAACAGAATTATATGCATATACATATTTTGCAGCTTTGACTTTAGATCATTTCGTTGGGCACAGACAATGAGATTTGCTATTAAAGAAATTAATGAGAATCCAAGTCTTCTTCCAAATATTACTTTGGGCTATAAGATTTATGATTCCTGTGCCACACATGTGGCTGCATTACGAGCCACCCTCTCAGTTCTTAACGGACCCAAAGAAGTTTCAAGTATGATGTGCTCTGGAGCCTCACCTGTGAAGGCCATCATTGGGGACTCTGGATCATCACAGTCCATTATTGTGTCAAGAACACTGCAACCTTTTAAAATTCCCATGGTAAGTTACTTTTAAGTTTGACATGAGTCTACCTGAAATAAATACAACAAGTCATATCAGAACAAATGTAAGGGCTTTTAGAATATCTTCATTGCTTAAACAGTTTTGTTTTCTTTTTAAAATGCACCCTTATCACAGTATTATCAGTTTGTTTTGAAGAGTATGTCTAATTTAACCAGTTCTGTATATTACTTCCTACAGTGGTGCTGATTCCAATTCATAAGAGGCTCAAAAAAAGCAAACTGATTGTGATTGGACTGATGAAGAGATCTGTAGTTATTTGATTCATGTCTGAATTCTCTCAATAATATCGAAGTTGATAGATCTGTGAGTTAGCGTTAATTTAGCAATTCAATATTAAATAGGTCAAAGCACGGGTATAACTTTCCAAAGTGAAAATGTATATTTCGTTTTTTCAGATAAGTTACATTGCAACATGTTCTTGCCTAAGCAACAGAAATGAGTATCCAAATTTTTTTCGAACTGTTCCAAATGATAATTACCAGGTGAAAGCCATCGCTCAGCTGGTAAAGCACTTTGGCTGGGCCTGGGTTGGCGCAGTCTCAGAAGAGGGAGACTATGGGAGATACGCATTTCAAGCGTTAATTGAGGAATTTAAAAAAATCGGAGTCTGTTTGGCCTACTATGAAGTTATTCCTAAAGCATACAGCAGAAAAAAGATTCTTGAAATTTTAGACATAATGAAGAAGTCCTCTGCAAAGGTGGTCATATCATTTGCAGGAGAAGGTGATCTCTACCCCTTGCTGACCGAGTATGTACAGCAAAATATCACAGGCATTCAGTGGATAGCAAGCGAAGCCTGGATAACAGCTTCCTTGTTTTCACCCACAGAATTCTACCCATCACTAGGTGGTACAATTGGATTTGCCATTCGCAGGGGGGAGATTCTTGGTTTAAAAGACTTCCTGCTTAAAGTTCATCCATTGCTGTACCCTGACAATGCTCTAGTCAAGGAGCTCTGGAGCACTATGTTTGGATGCACATTTCAACCTTCAAACACCACTGACCAGTCTGTGAGAGGGCTGCCTTTATGTACTGGTCATGAATCTTTAGAAGAGAAGTACAGTGTATACACAGATGTATCTAGTCCCAGAATCTCTTACAATGTTTATAAAGCAGTATATGCTGTTGCTCATTCGTTGCACAATTTGATAAACTGTGAGCCTGGCAAAGGACCATTTGATAATTTCACATGTGCAGATATTTCAAACATCGAGCCTTTTCAGGTAAAATATTTAAACAATTACTATACAGGGTATATTTAATATAGTTTTTGTATATTTAAAAACATTTTGTACAGTATACCATGGTACAAGTATAGAAGTACAAAACTGTTTATTGATTTATTTCATTTCCTTTAAGCTTCAACACTACATTCAGAAGGTGTCGTTCACTAATAGCTTGGGGGAGAAAATAAGCTTTGATGAAAATGGAGACCCCATTGCATCTTATGATGTTATGAACTGGCAGAGAGGTGCAGATGGAAAAATATGGTTTGTTACTGTGGGACTTTATGATACCTCTGAAGGCACTGGGAATGAGCTGGTGATAAATGAAGAGGCTATAATATGGAATAACGACCAGACTAAGGCAAGATGCAAACAGCCTCTTTTATCTGCTTTGTAAGGATTTTTTTTAAATAATTACATTAAAATCTGTATAAGAAGATCAGAATATGTTATGTTTTCATAATAAACATAAAAGTAGTCTTAAATAAAAAAAAAACATTCTCTGCATGGAATAATGCTTTATGTGTTATATAAAACCTTATGTGAATAATTTATCTTTTATATAATGATTGCAGTATTTGTTATAGACTACAGCAGGTATTTACTGCTCTCTGTTTTGATTTTCAGGTACCGAGTTCAGTATGCACTGAAAGCTGCCCCCCTGGTACAAGGAAAGGGGTTCGTCGAGGAGAGCCTGTTTGTTGCTTTGACTGTCTACCATGTGCTGATGGCGAGATTAGTGATCAGACAGGTATGTGTTTAATTAATTGTGTCACAACCTTTTCTCCACAATGCTTAGTAACTTAAATGCTTGATGTAATCTAACTGCATGTTGTTTGTGTGTATTCCTCTGCAGATTCAATAGAATGCATACAATGCCCTGTGGATTTCTGGTCGAATGCTGACAGAACTGAATGCATACCCAAAGAAATTGAATACCTTACGTACGATGAAATGGGGGTCACATTAACTGTGATTGCCTTATTTGGAGCCTGTCTTACAATTGGTGTCCTTGCTGTGTTCCTTCATTACAAAAACACTCCAATAGTCCGTGTCAACAACTCTGAACTCAGCTTTTTCATTCTGATGTCACTGGCACTGTGTTTCCTGTCTTCTATTGCATTCATAGGTGAGCCAGCTAATTGGTCTTGCATGTTTAGGCACACTGTGTTTAGCATCACTTTTTCACTGTGCATATCTTGTATTCTTGGTAAAACAGTAGTGGTGCTGATGGCCTTTAAAGCCACACAGCCTGGCAGTAATATCATGAAATGGTTTGGACCCATACAACAAAGAATTATGATTTCTGCTTGCACTTCTGTTCAGATTATCATCTGTGCTATATGGTTGATTGCTATGCCCCCCTTCCCATCAAAAAACACTAAATATCAAAGTTCAAAGATTATTTTGGAATGTGATGTTGGGTCTACCTTGGCATTTTGGTGTGTATTGGGCTACATTGGGGTTTTGGCTTGTATGTGCTTTGTTCTTGCATTTTAGCAAAGGAAACTGCCAGGCAATTTCAATGAGGCCAAATACATTACATTTAGTATGCTCATCTTTTGTGCTGTATGGATAGCCTTTATACCTGCGTATGTCAGTTCACCAGGAAAATACACTGTTGCAGTTGAAATATTTGCTATTCTTTCATCGAGTTTTGGGCTACTTTTCTGCATATTTGTACCAAAATGCTACATCATTTTACTGAAACCACAGAAAAACACTAAACAATACATTATGGGGAAAGCAAGTGCTAGCACAAGCAATAAAACTTAATATCATGTGTATGTAAACTGTAAAATTGCAGGTATATACAAAGATTTTGAATTACTGTAGGTGTGTGGAAGCTGACATTGACAGCTATGAAAATAAAGGTTTTAACTGAACAATGGTTTCAGTGAATTATTTGGAAAATGAGTTTGCATTATGGTTTGCATTATTGTATGAACACAATTAAGCATCAGTCTTTATAAATGATCATCCCTCACCTGTTTAGTTGGAAGGCAATCCCAACTCCCAGAGGAAGCTCAGCTGATGGATTCTGATATTTTTTTTTATCAACTCTGTCTGTATTTTCATCTGAGGACACTTGATGGGTTTACTGGCTTGGTCTCTGTATAGAATTACAGTTTTCTTCTGTTGAGACAGAACACAATGAATAAATGTAAGATTTGAAATAATCATTATCTGAATTGTTATCAGTATTTATATTAACTAGCATGTTAAGAATACAAATACCATTAATATAAAACTATAAGATCTGCCCCTTAAAACAATATCCACACTACTGTATAACATATCAAATGCAAAAGAATTGAAACTGGATTATGGTTTGTCAGAAAAAGTACAGTAAACTAGTAAAGTGCTGATTTGGTAAAGTGCTGATTTTACCCTGATGAAGGCTTTGCAGCTGAAATGTTTGTTTCTTTCTCTATAAATTTTGAAAACTTTTAGAAGTATGTTTGAGTGTGCGGCTTCCCTTTTTCTTTGTTGAAGTGCTGATTTGTAAAATACATAAATCCACAGTATCCAGTTCCACCTAATTAACTGTAAGTCAATCACTTACACGACTCATTTTAAATGAGTTAAACTAGTTTTAATAGTCATAAACAGCTAAACATGTTCAATTGGTTTTGAGATAACCTACAACCATTACAATTCACTTAAAAGTTAGTAAAATCCACCATTCTAAAATAATTATAAAATTCTCTATCCCAAGATAATTAATATCCACTGTACAGCTAACACATCTGTCAACTAACATTCCTTAGCACAAGTAATGAAGTGTATGATAATTTAGGGGCATATGGAGGCTGTCTGTCTGATTCAGTAGCGTTTGCATACAAGGCATATCAAATAGATAAAGCACTGAATTGTTTAATGATTGAATTCCCCTTTCAACCTCCACTCAGCCAACCAGCTGCTTCCCCTATTGACCATCATGGTCTGTATTCTTTTTGTTTGCCTGTGTTTGACCAATAAGACGAAAGAGAAAACTGATCCCAGGAAGCAAGTTGAAACAGTGGCTTTTCAACTGCCTCACAATGTACTTACTCAACCTTTGCTCTCTGTGATAAGCCACTTGTTGAAGAAGTTAATACGTTTTCTTGCATCCCCAAAATGTTATTATAATATGGTGTGGCAGGGCACAGTCCCTGCACATGTAAATAGGGTTTTTTTGGCTTTTCTTTTTGTTTGAAAAGTATGTGTTTAATATGGCAGGGCTGGGTTTAGAATCCCCTCCCTGTTAAGATGTGTGGAATGTGGCCAGGTGCTAATTGATTCACTGAAGATCAATTACACCTGGCCACATGATATAATAGGAGGCTGTGTGGTCCAGTGGTTAAAGAAACTGGCTTGTAACCAGGAGGTCCCCGGTCTGCAGCTGATGCATAGTTCACACACCCTAGTCTCTGTAAGTCGCCTTGGATAAAGGCGTCTGCTAAATAAACAAATAATAATAAGAGGAGCTGGGATACAGCTCCAGTGCGGAATATAAAGAAAAGAATGCTGTGATTTTTACAGATTCTGTAAGCTCAATACAGGCATTAGAATCAGAAACGAGATAGGATAGATAGCATATATGAAATTATTCAGAAGTTACATATTAGCTGTAAAAATGGTTAAAAAAAAAATAAAAAAAAAATTCTGACAGCCTGTATTTCAAGTCACTTGGGTATCTTAGGAAATGAAATTGTGGATTTTTAAGCAAAAAAAGCAACTCTAAATGAGCAAATTGACATAATAATGCCTTTGAGTCCTGCAGAGGTGAATGCTCTGGCTATGGCAAAAACAATAGGAAAACAGTGGAAACAGAAGATTTTATTTTAAAAATCACTCAAAAGTAGGGAAATATAAACATATGGGGAAAGGGAAAAACAGGGAGGAATATCAAGACTAAGGTTAAAACACACAGCATTAATACAGGATTGGGAGTCATGAGAATGGGTTATGTAGTAATTGTGGTGAACAAGAAACAATGGAACATATTTTCAGGAAATGCAATACATATATTCAGCAAAGAAACATATTAAACAGAAAATGAAGGGACATAGAAATTGAAGTAACAACAGTAAATTATATTTTGAAAGTAGAAGGGAGAGAAAAACAAATGGAGAAAGAGATATGAACAGTCAAATTTATAAAAAAGTACAGTATAGGGAAATGGGAGAAAATAAAGCAGAAGAAATAAATGTACATATATAAACGGTAGAGGGTGCTCATCATCTCCACTTTGATGGCATGCGCCAACAACCCCTCCTCCAGAGCGGAGTTTAGAGAAAGGGCTGAGAGCAGCAGGTTGTGCTTGCTGGCCTGCACTGAGATAGCTTTTGATTGGGTGTTAGTTTAGTTTGGATGTTTTGTTTGTATGATTTATTTTGTTGGTTTTATATAAAGTCTGTCTGAAGCGCTTTTTAAATTCGAGCTGCTAGCCAGGCTTGACCGCCCAGCTATCTTACACATATGGAAATGACCTTAAAAAGCTATGCCACTTTGTAATAGCTTTGTAATACCTTTTGCAGATATAACAGCCGAACACACTCGTGGCATTCTTTCTACAATGGAAATCAAATATTGTTTGGAAAGTTCTTCCCAACACTGTTGCAGAAGTTCCCACAAATGTGTTGCACTTGTAGGTTGCTTTGCTTTCACCCTTCTGTCCAGTTCATCCCAAACCAGCTTGATGGGGTTTAAGTCTGGAGACTGTGCTGGCCATTCCATGATTTGAAGCCTACCGTCTTGTTCTTTTCTTCTAAGGTAGTTCTGACATAGCCTGGAGGTATGTTTTGGGTCATTATCTTGCTGTAGGATGAACCCCTGACCAACTAGGCGTATACCAGAGGGTATTGCATGGCGCTGCAAAATGCTGTGGTAGCCGTTTTGGTACAGGGTGCCACTCACTCTGTGCAAGTCGCCGACTCTGGATCCAGCAAAAGAGCCCCAGACCATCACGCTTCCTCCTCCATGTTTGACAGTTGGTGTCACACACCGAGGAACCATCCTTTCGCCTACTCGACGGCGTACAAAAACCCTGCGTGATGAACCGAAGATTTCAAATTTTGATTCATCGGTCCATAAGACCTTCTTCCAGTCTTCAGTAGTCCACTGGCGGTGCTTCATGGCCCAGGCAAGCCTCTTTTTTATATTTTGCCATCTTAGCAATGGCTTTCTTACTGCCACTCGACCTGTCAAACCTGCAGCTCGAAGTCTTCTCTTCACAGTTGAAACTGAGACTTGCTTACTTCGACCAGTGTTAAGCTGTGCTTGAAGCTGTTGTCCTGTGAGCCGCCTATCACGCAAGCTGTTGACTCTCAGAAACTTGTCTTCTGATTCTGTTGTGGCTTTGGGTCTGCCAGACCTCTTCCTGTCAGAGTTTCCTCCAGTTTCCAAGTGCCTTTTGATGGTGTAGGAAACTGTACTCACTGACACCTTGGCTTTCTTTGCAATTTCTCTAAAGGAAAGACCTACACTTTTAAGGGTTATAATGGTCTGTCTGTCTTCCTTTGTTAATTGCCTTTTTCTCGCCATTATGATAGCAATATACTACTTCCTGCAGTACAATACTGTCCAAATAATGCTTAAGAGGGTGTAGTAACACAGTCTGTTCCAACACTGCTTTTATACAGACAGAGGGTTTGTAAGTAATAAACAAAAGTTGGGACACCTGTAGGAATTGTTAGCATCAACTTTCAAGGCTTAATTTACTTCCATTGCTGCAGAACAGCTGTAAGTTGTTAACCCATTACTTGTTCCCTGAAAAAGGCCTTTTTGTATAACTCTGAAATGTACATTATTTTTCAGTTTTTGGTAACCTAAACTTTTTTTTTAACCTCTGGCAGTTTACCGCTTACCTTTGTACCATTTCAGGTTATTCACTGGACTTGAACTGCTTAAATTTCAATAAAAACTGGAAAAATGGGGGTGTTCTAAAACTTTTGACCGGTAGTGTATATAGATGCACAATGAAAACACAACAAGGTTTTACATCAATAACTAATTAGGCACATACATAATGTTATTTACATTTTAAATAGTGAGCAGATAGGTTTGTTGGTTGTTTGAGTAGTATTGTTCCTTGGGATAACAAAATACTGAGCTCAAGTCATGTGGTTTCATAAAAATGCGAGGTGCTCAGTGTTTGTTATTTGAGTTGAATTAAAATTGCCAAAATTAGTTGATTAAGAATCTGTATAAATAGCCATTCTAACAGACATGATTTAATTAATGTAAGAACAGTGATACAAGATAACAAGATACAACCATGACCCGCTTAAGTAATGAAGATCGACTGGTTGCTATCGGCATGATTGAAGGCGGCCTGTCTGTGAGAGAAGTTGCCCGGAGAATGAGATGTTCTGCTTCAGCAATTAGCAGACTAGTCCAGAGAAACCAGGAAACTGGATCTGTGAGGGACAGGCCACGTCCTGGAAGGCACCACACTGGGTCACCACACTGGCCCAGGACCGTTATGCTGACTTGCAGTCTATCCAGAGGCTGATCAGGTCTATGTGTCAATGCTGCCAGGATTGCGTTAATGCTCAGGGACCTCATACACGATTAACTTTGTAATGTTTTCATTTTGACAGTGTGTCACGTTTTATAATGAAAACTAATCATGATTCTTTGATCTGTATTTTTGTTCACATTTTCTGTGATTTTGTTTGATATCTCTGTTTAAAATATTTGATTATATCTATTAGACCTGAGTATTGCGTTTATTTTGTGCATCAGTATACTATATATATATATATATATATATATATATATATATATATATATATATATATATATATATATATAGAAAATATAGATACCATTGTCATTTAACACTTTATCCGATTACTAGAAATAGTCTAGCAATCAATGCATTCAATTCATATTCCAGATACTTAACAATCTGCTATATATTGTAGTGGCGGCGTATCTGGTCCGCAGTAGGAAGAAATGGAGACGGCACAGGATGCAGTTTAAAGCAGTGAAAACTGCTATTTTTATTGAAGCGTTGGAACATCAGGCAAATGAACACTCTTATTAAATGGTTTAGCTCAGATAGACAGCTCCAGGACACACGCAGGCAATAGTGATTCCCCACCGAGCCCTACTGGCTCATACACACAGGGGTACATTTACATACACACAGTCCAATCGCTCAGACCCTCGGTCCCGCGCAAACAGCTGGTTGGCAGAACCAATCACAAATCACAGACCCCATCTACATACAGCTGCACTGTGCACGTGACATCCCAGGCAACGAGCCTGCACTGCCTAGACACAAAACGTGCTTCTTCTCACAGCAAAACACTAACACTAACACTCCCCCACCCCCACCGCCCAGTCCCAAGCAGTCCCAAATGAACCCGTCGTCACACTGACCCCCACTTAAATGCATCCCGGCCAGGGAAGCACTGACCTGGTCCTGGTGTGGCAGCCTGTGTGGTGTATCTCCCTGCCTGCGCTTTTGGTCTCCATTTTGTCATGTATGTGTTTTTAAACTGGTATTTTAAAAGGCACTGGGGTTTTAGAGGAGTGCTAGAGATGGGATGTATTGGTTTTATTGCAGTTTTTTTTTTTTTTTTGTGAGTCCCGTCTCCGTGCAGGTATTGAGCCACACTGCCCTTTAGTTTTAAATTGTAATTTGGTGTTTAGTTATTGTTTTAATTAACGGGCAGTGCAAACTGCTTGCCGTGAATGTGTATTCTAGATCTGCCCTGTTTGTTAAGTATATTTAATAAAACAATGTTAATTGCCCGACATAGTAGTGTTGTCTAGTTTATATTTTCCTTCTGGTATTCTGCCTGGCTGATCCCATCCCGATCAGAAAGAACGAGTGCCCCTCTCGGGTGCTACATATGTTCAGCAGCAATCTGCCACATAAATTAAAGTGTAATTTTTTAAAAATAAATACAGTAGATGCCAGTATTAGCAACCCTGATAAAGACAACTTTCTGTTATTAAAAACATTTTCTCAGGAACCAATCCTGTCCCACAGACTTTAATGTTAATGGAATTCTGATATTAGCAACTGCACGCTGCTTATTGACAAGTTCATTACAAGTTGCCGGTGGTACAGAGCGCACTTGCATGATTTATGCGCATACTTCATGCAGCTTTTATAACACACTGACTTTGCAACTGCATATTTTTGGCAAACTGAGGCAGAATCGTGGCTTTGAAACTGGCTACAAAGCTGCACGCAAAATTGAGATGGATTTAAAGCAGGAGGTGGTACATTGTAAAAAGCAGACAACGTTGGACAATTTCTTATTTTAAAAGTGTGTTCTTTAGAGTTGATTGTAAGTACAACACATTTTTTATGTTTGCTTTACTCATTGTAAGGACAATTGTAGTAAATCGTTGTGTAGTACTATTGAAGCCTGCTCCCCTTTTTTTTCATACTCGTGAAGTAAACAGTTCTATGTTTGGGTATTTTGTGTTTCTCATGTTAATTTTTTAACACTAACATTTAAAACACATGTATTTCAGTGCCATATTTGTACAACTACAGTATATATCGTTGTTCCGGAGGACGCGTGTTTCAGCCTGTTCCTTGAGTCGCCGGGGGGTTGCAGCGGTGTACCGGGATAAAAATAATAATTGGGCATTCCAAATTGTGGAGACAACTGGGGTAAAAACCATTGGCGACGACTAAATTAAAAAAAACAAAAACAAAAAAACAACACAAATTGACTCTGTCATTGAGACCAATTGGTTGTAATGTTTGCAGGGCAAATATACAGTATGCTTCTCTCTGTAGTAACAAAGTATCAAATTCCCACCTCGAGCCAACTAACCCCTCTACCGCACCCCCAGCACCCCTAGTTCCAGCGCCCCTAGTTCCAGTGCCCCTGCCTCGAGCTGGTACTTTCTCCACCCCTACAAGTCGTAATGAGTGTGGAGATGATCCGTGACCAGCTTTTTTATAGTGTTTGACTATTGCATATTCTTGATTTTGGTTCCCAATTCCTGCTTTATGTTCAGACCCTTATTTTTAATGCTCTTTTCATTTGACCTATGTAAACCAGTCCGCATGGACAAGTTAACATATGAATTACTCCTGTGGTATTACAGTTAATGAAGCCTTAAATCTTTATCTTTTTACCCGATCATGGGTGATTAATAGTTTTAGTATTTACAGTACTGGAGCAGAGGACACAATGGCCACATTTAAAATTTAAAACTACCTGTAATTTTAGGCAAATTGAAAACTGAACAGAAATCGTTATGCACGTACCTTACATAGTGTTAATGCTGTGCTCCTTTTTGCACAGCATAGTCCTTTAGTACAGTCTCCTTAGCTTAACCGTTTAGCTGTCACTCACTGAAGTAGATTTTACACGAAATATACAGATTCTAGTTACTGACGCTTCGTGGAACAAAAGTTTTTTTTTTTTTTTTTTTTATCCCTGTACAAAGTTATGATACTTTTATACCAAATATGTCATATACTGTACATTGTTTTAATTGTGAGTCTATTTAACGAAAGATTTTAAACGTTTATATACAAACAACATAGAAATACTGTCTATTATTCATAATAGTACTGTATTTTGTAACAAATTATTGAAAATTTATTTTTTCTTAATAACATGTACCGGTAAGTACGTTTTCTTAAAAGGAAAAAGAATCTAGGTCAAATCACGCCACAGTGTGCTCGCTCACCGGTGGTGCACAGTAGGGGTCACAGATTCCAAGTATCTGGCACACGGTATATCTTTCTAATTCCTGTGACTGGAGGTAAGAGGTTTGCTCTGTGGTTGCAAATACTGACAGCATGTAGCCTGCTGGGGTCACGTGACTGCAAGCCCTCACTTGGATTATTTACATCACGTGGATATGTTTGTTGTCTTCAGCATTATTCAAATGCTGGCAACAAAGTAGAATGTACAGATCAGTACTAAACAGTACATTTTTCTTATAAGATAGTGGAAATCATTTAAGCAACTAATGTATGTCAAAGAAAATATTATAGGAAGGTTTGTGTTTCTGATGCGTTGCACTTAAAAAAGGACATCAGGGCATCCGGGCTTGTTAATTCCTGCCACACGGACACAGATGCCAATTCCTGGACTGTCCGGTCAAATCCGGACAGGTGGCTATCCTAACTCAGGGAGACGGTGTTGAATTCTCAAATGCTCTGCAAACCGTGTAAAAAACAACACACATTCTCCCCATTCACTAATGGCCTTACTCGTCCCGTTCCCCTTACAATACATGCAACATAGACAGACGAGACAAACTGAACAGACAAGTCCTGCAACAAAGCAATTGTCCGGGTTGTTACAATATAGTTTTTAATTTGAAAGTAAAAATACATGAAAGAATGATGAACTTTATGTACAAAAATCTTCACTGATATACACTTGAACAAGAACTGTTAAATATTTATTTTTGTTTAAATGGCAGTGTTTACATGATAGTGAAAATAAATATATATCAAGATAAATAAATAAATACATACATACATAAATAAATAAATAAATAAATAAATAAATAAATAGTCTATGTATTCATTTATGTATTCATTTATTTCAATATTTATATTAATGTATTTATTTATGTTTTACTTTTACCAAATATATTCAGCTTAGCTAATTCTCAGAAATTAATGTTCCCTTTTGTCCAGTGGGAACCACAAATAGTGTTACTCTCATCAACCAGTAGTGAGAGAGGAAAACATACTTCCTTGTGACAACAGGGACCACAATGAACGTTACACTGACAGGAAACCAAATATTTTCAAAGCTCAAGATAAAAATCTCAATCTTTTTTTTTTTTTTTTTTTTTTGTGTGCGAAAATATCAATAAATTGTTTAATATAAATGATACAGGCATCAAAATAAATGCGTTCCCCAGTATATTTCCATGTTGACAAAACAAGTTAATTGTCATTAAACGTGGATGTTCTGTAATATACATATGGGTGGATAAAAGTGCATGGAGTCTGTAAAAGTACGGCAGAAGAACAAGAAAAAGAAAGAGAAGGAGGAGATGGACATTTTTACCTTACTTTGGCGACTTATTTCTCTTACTGTATGACAGGTATTGACTTTTTTGTTTTACACATTAAAAGTGGAATGGTGGTTTTGGCTGATTTAGTTCTGCCTCCCCAATACCCAGAAAACAGACTTAACATACATCATACAATGTCTGCCAAATGTATTTAAATAAATACATAAATAAATAAATAAACAAACAGCACTCTGTAATTGCTAAGTCATGAGATTCACAGCGGTTTAGGCCTAGATGATTACTACACAGCTGTTCTTTTTTCCCCAGGCAGATTCATACCTTTGAGAATTACTGCTTTGGTGGGAGTAAGAAACTTACTTCATATTAATTTAATCACGTGATTAGCATTGCACTACAATATATATACTCAAGAAATTGTCCTATTTTTCACTTTGACCAGAAAGACAATTTTGAAATGCTACTCATGGCAGTAATATTAACTGCTCTTTTAACAAGGGCAGATGAGCCTGTTTGCAGTTTGCGAGGCAGACCAGAATTGCCCCAGTTTTCAAAAGATGGAGACATTACAATTGGAGGAATCTTTCAATTACATGACAACCTTGTAGAAGCCAAACCTGACTTTAAAGGAGAGCCTGAACCGCTAAAATGCAAAGAGTAAGTGAAACCTACAAAGCATAAAAACATAATTTTTTTTTTTTTTAAATTCAACTTTAAAATAGTTTTAAATATTGTTATTTATAGGTTAATGACTTAATTTTCTATGCTAAAGCACTTTCATGTTTATGTATTTTTTGAAAAAAATGTTTTATCAAATACAGAACTGGCAGATACAGCTACATTAGTAATTAAACTGAAATGACACAGTAGTTGAAGTATTCAATACATGAGATGATCACAAAATCCTACACTATGACCAGAATGACATTTACATTATAGAACCAATAACATGTATCGCATTATTACTTATTGTCTATGACCAGATGAATAAGTAGAAGTCACAGTGTTATTCATGTATTGTAATCACATAAATAATTTGCAGGTATACATCTGGTCACAGGTAAGCACACAGTACTTGTCCAATATTTGATTATATCAATGGACTGTGTGCTTTTCATATTTTTGAACCAGTTTTTCAGTGCTGTTCTTTTTTTATTCACAAAATGTTATCCAATTACCACCAGTGCAGAATTACCAGGGAAGTGGGGGTATTAGTTTATTATTATTTTATTTTTTTACAAAAACTGTGTTACTGCAACAGTAATAGGCATGACTAGTATCATATTTAGCGATTTAATTCCTGCATGTGGTTCATATTTTCACTTCATTATCACTATAAGAAGCTTAAAGGGCCAGTGTAAGCCTGGAATAAACAGTTTGGATAGGATTGGAGCCAATGGCTCTGTTGAATGGGGAGGGTTTATTTACTTAATTTTTATCTGTATAATTATTCTGTGTATTTTTCCTTACAGTTTAGATTTTGGAGAATTACAATCAGCTCAAACCATGATCTTTGCCATCGAAGAAATAAACAACAGGACAGATATACTCCCTGGTATATCACTGGGTTATAAGATATATGATGACTGTAGCGCCATACCTTTGACTATAAGGGCAGGGATGTCTTTAGTGAATGAACAGGAAGAAAATATGTACTCTAACCAGTCCTGTACCAAACCATCTACTGCCCATGCTATAATAGGACCTTCTAGTTCTTCAGCAACTATAGGAATTGCAACAACAATAAGAGCTTTTCACATACCAGTGGTGAGAAATACTTTATAAACCTTTTATTGCTGTAAAAGATAAGGGATTTAGTTATAATAGTTATTTAACAAATATGTTTAAATGTGCCTTACTTTTCATATGTGCAATCTTAGGTCCAGTATGTTACAGTATATGTTAGCTTAGTATCATAAATGTATTTATTAGATGACATGTGTAAATGCATCTTTTGTGGAGGTAGGAAACCCCTTTCAAATAAATCTGAAAACCCCTTCAACCTATCCTAACAGCAAAGTCAACTTGACTATCTGTACAGTTTTATATTCAGACCCATACGTTAGGCATGGTCTAGCAGCTAGCATTTAAAAGGGATGGTTGAGTACAATGGTTGAGTACAATGTGATAACCGCTTTAAAAAAAAAAAAAAAAGTTTGCCAATTGTTCATGTGCCCATCAGGCATATATTTTGCAATTAATAAATTGTTATTTTCTTCAACTAAGTGGATGTCTCCTTTCTGAAATAAAATATCTCCGTTTCATTTTCTATTATTTGTTTTCTATACAGATGCATTTTATTTCATTCTTGAATAATATTTAACATCTTTTTTTTGTTTGTTTGTTGTTGTTAATTTCAGATTAGTCACTTTGCAACATGTGAATGTTTGAGTAACAGGAATAAGTACCCTTCGTTTTTCAGAACCATACCAAGTGATTATTATCAAAGCAGAGCCCTGGCACAGCTTGTGAAGCATTTCGGATGGACTTGGATTGGGGCAATTAGAAATGATGATGACTATGGCAACACAGGAATGGCTACATTTGTGAAAGCAGCCCAAGAAGAGGGGGTTTGCATTGAATATGTAGAGACTATTTACAGAACGTATCCAAGAGAAAAACTAATTAAAACTGTAGATGTTATAAAAAAGTCATCTTCAAAGGTTATTGTAGCTTTCACTTCTTCTACAGATTTTGAATTTCTGGTTAAAGAACTGTTGCTTCAGAATGTTACTGGTTTTCAGTGGATAGGCACTGAAGCTTGGATTTCTGACCTTGCAGCAGGAGAAAGTTTCAGAGTTGTGGGTGGGGCACTGGGTTTCACAGTCAGTAATGCAGCAATTACAGGGTTGGAGGAGTTTTTACTGAATGTCCGTCCATCTGACACTCCTGGGAATTCAGGCTTAAATGATTTTTGGGAAACTGTTTTCAGTTGCACCCTGACTACCCAAGACAAGACTGCATCGGTTAATCCATGTACAGGGGCTGAGAATTTAGCAGAGGTAAAGAATCAGTACACTGATGTAACTGATCTAAGAAATGCCAATGATGTCTATAAAGCTGTGTATGCTGTAGCCCATTCACTACACAATCTGCTTACATGCGAAAGTGGCCAGGGACCTTTTGCTGGTAAGACATGTGCAAATAAGAAGAAGATTGAACCATGGCAGGTAAGTGACTATGTTTTATAATATTAGGAATTACATTCCTGTGTGAATCATTGTGATAACATCTTGTCTTTTTGTAGGTAGTACATTATCTGAAAAAAGTTAATTTCACAACCAAGAATGGAGAGAATGTTTATTTTGATGAGAATGGGAATCCAACTGCAAGATATGCATTAGTTAACTTGCAACTCGATAAGGAGAGCATCATAAAATGTGTTACAGTTGGTCTCTATGATGCATCTTTACCAGAAGGACAACAGTTTAATATGAATAACATCAGTATTGTTTGGGCAGGTGGTCAGGATAAGGTAATGTCTAACTAATAATATTTTAACTTTATCAATGTTGTATTAATGTTCACAGATATGTGTACAAATGTAAGTGCGCAATGCAGACACACAGTAGGACAAGGTGAAGGACAGCCTTAGAGGTTCAAACACAGTTAATAAGCAATGTATGCCTGCCTTCACTATATTCATCACCAGCAGGGAAAAACAGGGTCTGGTTAGTTTCGATTGCTTTTAGAATCATAAAAAAAAAAAATCTTGTATTATATTCTCAATATCCCCTCCTTTCCATATAACTTTAGCAATGCTTTTTTATAAACATAAAACTCATTCCAGTTAATGTGCTGTATGTATACGTTTTTTGTTTATAAATACCATTTTTCGTGGTACTTATGTGTTTCATTTAGGTTACGGACAAACCGGTCTATAGTACATGTATCAGACCTATATTACTGTATGTGTAGGCTATTATTCTCTCCTAGCAACTAATAAAAGATTCCTGTCAACAGACAGAGACAAAATAAGATAAAACATATTATTCAATTTCTTCAAGTACAATAGTTTTTATTTTTGTTTTCTGCAAAAAAATGCATATTCCTTGTTGAACTTTTCAGGGATGGAAATAAGACTCCCATTGCATAGCAATTTGATCCATTCCTGGTTTTACAAAGCATTTAATAAGACAAACCTGAGCTTGATACCTTTAAACTGTGGATTATTACGCACCTATTAAAACCTGTAATATGAGTCTTATTTCCATCCCTGCTTATATATACAGTACTGTGCAAAAGTTTTAGGCAGGTGTGAAAAATGCTGTAAAGTAAGAATGCTTTCAAAAATAGACATGTTAATAGATTATATTTATCAATTAACTAAATGCAAAGTGAGTGAACAGAAGAAAAATCTAAATCAAATCCATATTTGGTGTGACCACCCTTTGCCTTCAAAACAGCATCAAGCATCAATTCTTCTAGGTACACTTGCACACAGTTTTTGAAGGAACTCGGCAGGTAGGTTGGCCCAAACATCTTGGAGAACTAACCACAGTTCTTCTGTGGATTTAGGCAGCCTCAGTTGCTTCTCTCTCTTCATGTAATCCCAGACAGACTCGATGATGTTGAGATCAGGGCTCTGTGGGGGCCATACCATCACTTCAGGACTCCTTATTCTTCTTTACGCTGAAGATAGTTCTTAATGACTTTAAGCTGTATGTTTGGGGTCGTTGTCATGCTGCAGAATAAATTTGGGGCCAATCAGATGCCTCCCTGATGGTATTGCATGATGGATAAGTATCTGCCTGTACTTCTCAGCATTGAGAGACCATTAATTCTGACCAAATCCCCAACTCCATTTGCAGAAATGCAGCCCCAAACTTGAAGGAACCTCCACCATGCTTCACTGTTGCCTGCAGACACTCATTCGTGTACTGCTCTCCAGCCCTTCGTGAACAAACTGCCTTCTGCTACAGCCAAATATTTCAAATTTTGACTCATCAGTCCAGAGCACCTGCTGCCATTTTTCTGCACCCCAGTTCCTGTGTTTTCGTGCATAGTTGAGTCGCTTGGCCTTGTTTCCACGTCGGAGGTATGGCTTTTTGGCATAAGTCTTCCATGAAGGCCACTTCTGACCAGACTTCTCCGGACAGTAGATGGGTGTACCAGGGTCCCACTGTTTTCTGCCAATTCTGAGCTGATGGCACTGCTGGACATCTTCGATTGCGAAGGAAGTAAGCATGATGTGTCTTTCATCTGCTGGAGTAAGTTTCCTTGGCCAACCACTGCGTCTACAGTCCTCAACGTTGCCCGTTTCTTTGTACTTCTTCAAAAGAGCTTGGACAGCACATCTGGAAACCCCTGTCTGCCTTGAAATTTCTGCCTGGGAGAGACCTTGCTGATGCAGTATAACTACCTTGTGTCTTGTTGCTGTGCTCAGTCTTGCCATGGTGTATGACTTTTGACAGTAAACTGTCTTCAGCAACCTCACCTTGTTAGCTGAATTTGGCTGTTCCTCACCCACTTTTATTCCTCCTACACAGCTGTTTCTGTTTCAGTTAATGATTGTGTTTCAACCAACATATTGAATTGATGATCATTAGCACCTGTTTGGTATAATTGTTTAATCATACACCTGACTATATGCCTACAAAATCCCTGACTTTGTGCAAGTGTACCTAGAAGAATTGATGCTGTTTTGAAGGCAAAGGGTGGTCACACCAAATATGGATTTGATTTAGATTTTTCTTCTGTTCACTCACTTTGCATTTAGTTAATTGATAAATATAATCTATTAACATGTCTATTTTTGAAAGCATTCTTACTTTACAACATTTTTTCACACCTGCCTAAAACTTTTGCACAGTACTGTATATATATATATATATATATATATATATATATATATATATATATATATATATATATATATATATATACACACACACACACACATATACAGGTATATAATAAAAAATATTGTTGAATATGAAAAAAGTCATGTGTCGATAACGCACACTTAATTCGACCGTAAGTAATACATTGAAAAAAGCCATCCTTCACAACTTCTTATGGTGAAACAAGACAGGTCTATACATCACAGATAAGTTAAAAATGAAATAAGAGCATTACGATTTTGTCACCAAACCCCATGATATCCTTAATACATACACCACAATGTCTTGATTATTGAATATTGTGAGTATGCTGACATAATGAAATACATTGTAATTGTTTTCAAGGTGCCTAAATCAGTGTGCAGTGAGAGCTGTCCTCCAGGCACTCGGAAGGCTGTTCAGAAAGGAAAGTCTGTTTGTTGCTTTGACTGCATTCCATGTGCTGATGGAGAAATCAGCAATCAGACAGGTAGGTTAAGAAGGAGCACTGCATTGCACCTCAGAGGATCTGTACTTAAATGTTATAATAATAATAATAAATAATAATAATAATAACAACAACAATAAAGACTGTAAATAAGATTTTCAGACTTATTTACAACATGATATTAATAGATTTTTTATTTATTTTTTCTTGCAGATTCTATTGCTTGTGTGAAGTGCCCTTTGGAATACAGGTCGAATAACCAAAAAAGACAATGCATCTTAAAAGCCATAGAATTCCTGTCATTTGGTGAAATCATGGGGATGTTGCTGATGATCATTTCATTGATTGGGGCTTGTTTAACCACTGCTATAGCTACTGTTTACTTTCGTTTCAGAGATACCCCCATTGTTAAAGCTAATAACTCTGAACTCAGTTTCCTTCTTTTGTTTTCATTAGCGCTGTGTTTCCTTTGTTCACTTACTTTCATTGGCCAGCCCTCTGAGTGGTCCTGTATGTTGCGCCACACTGCCTTTGGGATCACATTTGTCCTGTGCATCTCTTGTGTTCTGGGGAAAACAATAGTTGTGTTAATGGCGTTTAGATCTACACTTCCTGGTAATAATATAATGAAATGGTTTGGGCCCGTCCAGCAGCGGCTAACTCTTTTTGCATTCACATTCATTCAGGCCTTAATTTGCACTCTTTGGTTAATAATATCTCCCCCTTTTCCAAACAAAAACATGAACTCTTTCAAAGACAGAATCATTTTAGAGTGTGACCTGGGATCTGCTGCAGCATTTTATGCTGTGTTAGGGTATATTGGGTTTCTTGCTGCCATGTGTTTTGTGCTTGCTTTTCTGGCTCGTAACCTACCAGATAACTTTAATGAAGCGAAATTCATTACATTTAGCATGCTCATCTTCTGTGCTGTTTGGATTACTTTCATCCCAGCTTACATCAGTTCACCTGGGAAGTACACAGTTGCTGTAGAAATATTTGCAATTTTAGCTTCCAGCTTTGGTTTGCTCTTCTGTATTTTTGCTCCTAAATGTTATATTATATTATTTAAGCCTGAGAAGAATACAAAAAAACATTTGATGGGAAAAGGGCCCTCGAAGTCACTTTGAAAAAAAATAACAATTTTCTAAACATGGAATAAAAACACATTAATTCATGTGTTGAGCCCCCACATTAGGTAACACAGGTCCTTTTTTAAAGACAGCTTCTAAGTTGCTCTTATACAGCATGCTTGAAGATTCACTTTGAAAAAACAACATTATATATAAATGAAATATAACATGGGAATTATACCATACCAAGGTAGTCATGTATACATTTTTTTCTAGGTACAGTATGAGATTTCATAATAGTGTGTAAGCCAGCACACTGTATTATCCAGCAGAATGTTCTGTTCCCAGGTTAGACAGGTTTTACTGTACACTATTGGATCTACAAATTCTGTAATAGGATTTATCAGTGTTAAAGTGATTATCAACGAGAACACAGGAGTTGGATTATAATATCTGCATTTAGCTGCTCTAATGTAAACTTCACACTCATTAAAATGTGTAAAGGGTCTTTATTTTTTGTTTAATGTTTTTCCTAAGCACAATTAAAAAGCTTTACTACTTTATTTACTGCAACCTTACACCACCTCCTAGATATATCACTGGTGAATCTTTTATATAACATCATGTAATCAAAGAAACTGCAAAATTATATTGCAAAAGTCTACCAGAAGCCATAACAGTGTTTGAAATGTCACATTTTGACATTTTTTTGTCAGTTTTCCGTTAAGTATATGGAAAACAACAACGTGGAATGTAATCAAATATGTTAACTTAACAGTATTCAGCAGGTATAATTCAACTTTATGATGCAAACTTAGTTCATTCTAGAGGGGTTTGGAAAACTTTTGGCCATACCTCTATAATGACACACACACAATAGCATTTATATTTACTCCCCATTTACCATCTCTTAATTTATCATTTTCGAAAAATTTTCTTAATGCAAAAATAAAATATAATTGTGCATGTTTACATTTTTCTTTGTTCTTTTGTAGATTCAAAATCAATATATTCATATCATAATAACTGTGCGACTGTGCTACCATATGATCACATGCATGTTTTATTAATAGCATACTTTTATAAAAGTATACTGTCAATATTATCTTACTTTTTTATTACAATCCTACTGCTCTTTTACACTCAGCTTAAAAAATACTTACAGCACAAATGAAGTATGAGTTTACTGCATTTTTAATCACCAACTATAAATGCATTTCAATGCAGTTCACTACATTGTTTATAATACTTGGAACAATACTGAAATATTGTCAATTCCGTGTGGTTATATTTCCCTATTATCTTTTAATTGATTATTATCAATAATTACCTTTAATAAATTGGCCATTGCATTACAAATAAACACTTATTTATCCCATGAACAATAAGACTTCTCATTTGTTGACAGGGTTTATGGTAAGGCTAAAAAGCATGGCAAATTGCCCTTTTTAATCATATTTAACTAAAAGTCTCTGGTATCATATTTGTATACTTTAACTGAAACATAAATATTTACAAATTGGTGAAATTACACCTTGGTTCATCCATGAGATAACTGCTTTACACACTTAACCCCTTCACAGCTGTGAAAACACAATACAAGGAAGGCATAAAGCAGTAAAGCAGTGGACCCTCAGTATTCCAGTTCAGGTCATTATAACAACCAGGTCCTAAATTAGTAATTGAAACGGCTGAAGGGCCAGAGTCTAAAGTGTGACATACATACAGCGCAGACAGACTGACAGACAGGTGACCACCTCCGCTATATACTAATGGCAGGGAAAGTACAAAGTAATAAAGCAAAACGTTGTCAAAAACATTATATATATGTATGTGCGTGTGTATAGTATGCATATATATATATATATATATATATATATATATATATATATATATATTTTTTTTTTCAACACAGCTTTTTTTTCTTACATTAGAATTGTAGTGATTCAAAATGGGTTCTTTTTGTTAAAGTTCTGATACCACCTTTGAATGTAAACATCAATCTATCTTTCCTACTTTCACCTGAAGAAGAGACCTTTGAGGACTTGAAAGCATCTGATTAGTCCAATAAAAGGTATTGCATCTCCTTCTCTTTGTCTATCATCTCTGAACTGATACGGCTAGCATTTCATCTATCAAAAACATACTGTAATAGTATTGTAGGGTGCACAGCAAATGAAACCCACTCATGGCCCCTTCTTCAAGAATATAAAATGTACTTCCACTGGATCTCAATTGTGTCAGTATCCAAACCAGCTGAGTTGCATCCTCTGCCCTTACACATTGCAATTAATTTCTATAATTAATCAAAGTTAAATAAGTATTCTACAATAGCACTTTACGTAATTACACCTTTACAGGGATGGAAATAAGACTCCCATTGCATAGCAGTTGAGCCATTTCTGGTTTTACTGTGAGTTTAATAAGACACATCTGAACTTGTTACCTATGAACTGGGGCTAAACAAGCACATATTTAAAACCTGAAATGCGTGTATGGAAGGGTGTGGGAATTCACAGACGCGGGAGACAGAAGGTTGTAATTGAAACACCTCTCTGATGCTCAGTTTGATTATTATTTTCTTTTTTTTTCTTTTAATATCTGCCAGATGGCGCTGGTTCTGCTATCCCCAATACCAACGATGGTAAAGGGGTTGCACTTGTATCATGCAGCATGTGCAGGTGCTCAGAAATAATAATGACAACAAAAGACGAAAGAAAAAGGGAAAATAAATCACAATAATAAAAGTGGCTGCATGGTGAGTCCGCAGTGTGAAAAAAGGGGTCGGCTGATGGCACACGCTTCGGAGGACAGCGTGTGTTCGTCTTCGCCCTCCCGAGTCAGCGCTGGGGTGGTAGCGGTGAGCTGAGCCTAAAAATAATTGGCCATTGCCAAATTGGGAGAAAATAATAAAAATAATTGGTAACGACTAAATTTAAATAAATAAATAAATAAAAAAGAAAAATATGAGTCTGATTTCCAGCCTTGCATTCCTCTTAAATGGCATTTATTTTCATAGTGCATGTCCCTTAAACCCCTGCTATTTGATTTAAATATACAGGTAGGTACATTTTCAACACAACTGAAAAATCCTAGGCCTTTGTAATTACAATGCATATAAAACAAACATTTTTGTTCATGTGATACTATATTTACAAGGTTACTTGCCAGTGATACTGTATTTAGAATTAACATACATTGTACATAATGTCTGCCAAATCTATTTAATTCATTAATTAATTAATTAAATAAACAGCACTCTGTAATTGCTAAGTCACGAGATTCACACTGGCTTAAGCTTAGATGATTACTACCTAGCTTTTTTTTCCACAGGCAGATTCATACCTTTGAGAATTGCTGCTTTGGTGGGAGTAAGAAACTTACTTCATACTCATTTCATCACATGTGATTAGCATTGCACTACAGTATATATATACTAAAGAAAATATCCTATTTTTACTTTGATCACAAAGACAATTTTGAAATGCTACTCATGGCAGTAATATTAACTGCTCTTTTAACAAGGGCAGATGAGCCTGTTTGCAGTTTGCGAGGCAGACCAGAATTGCCTCAGTTTTCAAAGGATGGAGACATAACAATTGGGGGAATCTTTGAATTACACCACAACCTTGTAGAGACCAAACCTGCCTTTAAAGGAGAGCCTGAACCACGAAAATGCAAAGAGTAAGTGAAACCTACAAAGCATAAAAACATAAAAAACATTTAAACAAAATTAAACTTTAAAATAGTTATTTATAGGTTAATGACTTAATTTTCTATGCTAAAGCACTTTCATGTTTATGTATTTTTTGAAAAAAATGTTTTATCAAATACAGAACTGGCAGATACAGCTACATTAGTAATTAAACTGAAATGACACAGTAGTTGCAGTATTTAATACATGAGCTCATCACAAAATCCTACACTATGACCAGAATGATATTTACATTATAGAACCAATAACATGTATCACATTATTACTTATTGTCTATGACCATATGAATAAGTAGAAGTCACAGTGTTATTCATGTATTGTAATCACATAAATAATTTGCAGGTATACATCCGGTCACAGGTAAGCACACAGTACTTGTCCAATGTTTGATTATATCAATGGACTGTGTGTACTTTTCATATTTTTATAAACCAGTGTTTCAGTGCTGTTGTTAATGCTTTTTCATTCACAAAATGTTATCCAAGTACTACCAGTGCAGAATTACCAGAGGGGTGGGGGGGTATTAGTTTTTTTTTCAACAGTAATAGGCATGACTTGTATCATATTTAGTGATTTCATTCCTGCATGCGGTTCATACTTTCACTTCATTATCACTATAAGAAGCTTAAAGGGCCAGTGTAAGCCTGGAAGGAACAGTTTGGATTGGAGCCAATGGCTCTGTTGAATGGGGAGGGTTTATTTACTTAGTTGTTATCTGTAAAATTATTCTGTGTATTTTTCCTTACAGTTTATATTTCAGAGAATTACAATCAGCTCAAACCATGATCTTTGCAACTGAAGAAATAAACAACAGGACAGATATACTCCCTGGTATATCACTGGGTTATAAGATATACGATGGTTGTAGTTCCATACCTTTGACTCTAAGGGCAGGTATGTCTTTAGTGAATGAACAAGAAGAAAAACTGTACTCTAACCAGTCCTGTACCAAGCCATCTACTGTCCATGCTATAATAGGACCCTCTAGTTCTGCAACAGCTATAGGAATTGTAACAACAACAAGAGCTTTTCACATACCAGTGGTGAGAAATACTTTATAAACCTTTTATTACTGTAAAATATAAGGGATTTAGTTATAATAATTATTTAACAAATATGTTTAAATGTACCTTTATTTTAATATGTGTGATCTTATGTCCAGTATTTTACAGTATATGTTGCCTTAGTACCATAAATGTATTTATTTGATGACATGTGTAAATGCGTCTTTTCTGGAGGTAGGTTACTCCGTTCAAATCAATATGAAAACCCCTCCAACCTATCCTAACAGCAAAGTCAACATGACTCTGTACAGTTTTATATTCAAACCCATACGATAGGCATGGTCTACCAGCTAGCATTTAAAAGGGATGGTTTGTGTAACTGAGTACAATGTAATAACCGCTTTGAAAAAAAAGTGAAATATTATAACATCAAATTATTTAAATCCGACTATATGGTTATTATTGGATAACAGTTTGGATATGTTTCTATTAAGATTATAATGACTATCTTTTCAACATGCTTTGAATACTGCATTGCTATTTAAATGCAGAAACCTGTGTTTAATGAAAAGTAAAAGATCTGGTACATAAAAATCTCTATTTCATTTTCTATTATTTTTTTCTATACACGTACATTTTCTTTTATTCTTGAATAATATGTAACATCTTTTTTTTGTTTGTTTGTTTGTTAATTCCAGATTAGTCACTTTGCAACATGTGAATGTTTGAGTAACAGGAATAAGTACCCTTCGTTTTTCAGAACCATACCAAGTGATTATTATCAAAGCAGAGCCCTGGCACAGCTTGTGAAGCATTTCGGATGGACTTGGATTGGGACAATTAGAAATGATGATGACTATGGGAACACTGGAATGGCTACATTTGTGAAAGCAGCCCAAGAGGAGGGGGTTTGCATTGAATATTCAGAGACTATTTACAGAACGTATCCAAGAGAAAAACTAATTAAAACTGTAGATGTTATAAAAAAGTCATCTTCAAACATTATTGTAGCTTTCACTTCTTCTACAGATTTAGAATTTCTGGTTAAAGAACTGTTGCTTCAGAATGTTACTGGTTTTCAGTGGATAGGCACTGAAGCTTGGATTTCTGACCTTGCAGCGGGAGAAAGTTTCAGAGTTCTGGGTGGGGCACTGGGTTTCACAGTCAGTAATGCAGCAATCACAGGTTTGGAGGAGTTTTTACTAAATGTCTGTCCATCTAACACCCCTGGGAATTCAGGCTTAAAAGATTTTTGGGAAACTGTTTTCAGTTGTACCCTGACTACCCAAGACAAGACTGCATCGGTTAATCCATGTACAGGGTCTGAGAATTTAGCAGAGATAAAGAATCAGTACACTGATGTAACTGATCTGGGAAATGCCAATGATGTCTATAAAGCTGTGTATGCTGTAGCCCATTCACTACACAATCTGCTTACATGCAAAAGTGACCAGGGACCTTTTGCTGGTAAGACATGTGCAAATAAGAAGAAGATTGAACCATGGCAGGTAAGCGACTATGTTTTATAATATAAGGAATTACATTCCTGTGTGAATCACTGTGATAACATCTTGTCTTTTGTAGGTAGTACATTATCTGAAAACGGTTAATTTCACTACAAAGAATGGAGATAATGTTTATTTTGATGAGAATGGGGATCCAACTGCAAGATATGCATTAGTTAACTTGCAACTCGATAAGGAGAGCATCATAAAATGTGTTACAGTTGGTCTCTATGATGCATCTTTACCAGAAGGACAACAGTTTAATATGAATAACATCAGTATTGTTTGGGCAGGTGGTCAGGATAAGGTAATGTCTACCTAATACTATTTTAACTTTATCAATGTTGTATTAATGTTCATAGATATGTGTACAAATGTAAGTGTGCAATGCAGACACACAGTAGGACAGGGTGAATGACAGGCTTAGAGGTTCAAACACAGTTAATAGGCAATGTATGCCTGCCTTCACTATATTCATCACCAGCAGGGAAAAAACAGGGTCTAGTTAGTTTTGATTGCTTTCACAATCATAAAACAAAAAATCATGTATTATATTCTCAATATCCCCTCCATTTACATATAACTTTAGCAATGCTTTTTTATAAACATAAAACTCATTCCAGTTAGTCCGCTATACAGTACTGTGCAAAAGTTTTAGGCAGGTGTGAAAAAATGCTGTAAAGTAAGAATGCTTTCAAAAATAGACATGTTAATAGATTATATTTATCAATTAACTAAATGCAAAGTGAGTGAACAGAAGAAAAATCTAAATCAAATCCATATTTGGTGTGACCACCCTTTGCCTTCAAAACAGCATCAAGCATCAATTCTTCTAGGTACACTTGCACACAGTTTTTGAAGGAACTCGGCAGGTAGGTTGGCCCAAACATCTTGGAGAACTAACCACAGTTCTTCTGTGGATTTAGGCAGCCTCAGTTGCTTCTCTCTCTTCATGTAATCCCAGACAGACTCGATGATCTTGAGATCAGGGCTCTGTGGGGACCATACCATCACTTCCAGGACTCCTTGTTCTTCTTTACGCTGAAGATAGTTCTTAATGACTTTCGCTGTATGTTTGGGGTCGTTGTCATGCTGCAGAATAAATTTGGGGCCAATCAGATGCCTCCCTGATGGTATTGCATGATGGATAAGTATCTGCCTGTACTTCTCAGCATTGAGGAGACCATTAATTCTGACCAAATCCCCAACTCCATTTGCAGAAATGCAGCCCCAAACTTGCAAGGAACCTCCACCATGCTTCACTGTTGCCTGCAGACACTCATTCATGTACTGCTCTCAGCCCTTCGGCGAACAAACTGCCTTCTGCTACAGCCAAATATTTCAAATTTTGACTCATCAGTCCAAAGCACCTGCTGCCATTTTCTGCACCCCAGTTCCTGTGTTTTCGTGCATAGTTGAGTCGCTTGGCCTTGTTTTCACGTCGGAGGTATGGCTTTTGGCGCAAGTCTTCCATGAAGGCCACTTCTGACCAGACTTCTCCGGACAGTAGATGGGTGTACCAGAGTCCCACTGTTTTCTGCCAGTTCTGAGCTGATGGCACTGCTAGACATCTTCCGATTGCGAAGGAAGTAAGCATGATGTGTCTTTCATCTGCTGCAGTAAGTTTCCTTGGCCGACCACTGCGTCTCACGGTCCTCAGCGTTGCCCGTTTCTTTGTGCTTATTCAAAAGAGCTTGGACAGCACATCTGGAAACCCCTGTCTGCCTTGAAATTTCTGCCTGGGAGAGACCTTGCTGATGCAGTATAACTACCTTGTGTCTTGTTGCTGTGCTCAGTCTTGCCATGGTGTATGACTTTTGACAGTAAACTGTCTTCAGCAACCTCACCTTGTTAGCTGAGTTTGGCTGTTCCTCACCCAGTTTTATTCCTCCTACACAGCTGTTTCTGTTTCAGTTAATGATTGTGTTTCAACCTACATATTGAACTGATGATCATTAGCACCTGTTTGGTATAATTGTTTAATCATACACCTGACTATATGCCTACAAAATCCCTGACTTTGTGCAAGTGTACCTAGAAGAATTGATGCTGTTTTGAAGGCAAAGGGTGGTCACACCAAATATGGATTTGATTTAGATTTTTCTTCCGTTCACTCACTTTGCATTTAGTTAATTGATAAATATAATCTATTAACATGTCTATTTTTGAAAGCATTCTTACATTACAGCATTTTTTCACACCTGCCTAAAACTTTTGCACAGTACTGTATATAAGACTTGCGGCCAAAAAGCCATACCTCCGACGTGGAAACAAGGCCAAGCGACTCAAATATGCACGAAAACACAGAAACTGGGGTGCAGAAAAATGGTAGCAGGTGCTCTGGACTGATGAGTCAAAATTTGAAATATTTGGCTGTAGCAGAAGGCAGTTTGTTCGCCGAAGGGCTGGAGAGCAGTACACGAATGAGTGTCTGCAGGCAACAGTGAAGCATGGTGGAGGTTCCTTGCAAGTTTGGGGCTGCATTTCTGCAAATGGAGTTAGGGATTTGGTCAGAATTAATGATCTCCTCAATGCTGAGAAGTACAGGCAGATACTTATCCATCATGCAATACCATCAGGGAGGCATCTGATTGGCCCCAAATTTATTCTGCAGCATGACAACGACCCCAAACATACAGCGAAAGTCATTAAGAACTACCTTCAGCGTAAAGAACAAGGAGTCCTGGAAGTGATGGTATGGCCCCCACAGAGCCCTGATCTCAACATCATCGAGTCTGTCTGGGATTACATGAAGAGAGAGAAGCAACTGAGGCTGCCTTAATCCACAGAAGAACTGTGGTTAGTTCTCCAATATGTTTGGGCCAACCTATCTGCCGAGTTCCTTCAAAAACTGTGTGCAAGTGTACCTAGAAGAATTGATGCTGTTTTGAAGGCAAAGGGTGATTTGATGTAGATTTTTCTTCTGTTCACTCACTTTGCATTTTGTTAATTGATAAATATAAACTATTAACATGTCTAGTTTTGAAAGCATTCTTACTTTACAGCATTTTTTCACACCTGCCTAAAACTTTTGCACAGTACTATATATATATATATATATATATATATATATATATATATATATATATATATATATATATACACACATACACACAGGTAGTGGACAAAAAAATGGAAACACCTGGGTAAATGAGGGACACCAAGTATATTGAAAGCAAGGGCTTCCACACAGGTGAGGCTCATGCGTTAATTAAGCAAATAACATCCCAGCATGCTGAGGGTTATATATAAAAATGCTGGACAGCCCCGGTTACCTATAATTATGACTAGCATGGCTGCAAGAGGAGACCTCAGTGACTTTGAAAGAGGGGTGATTGTTGGGGCGTGTTTGGCAGGAGCTTCAGTGACCAAGACAGTTCAACTTGCTGATGTTTCACGAGCAATGGTGTCTAAGGTGATGTCGGCATGGAACTCCAAGGGAAAGACATCATCAGCAAAGGGCAACAGTGGGCGGAAGCGCATACTCCAGGATCGTGATATCCGTGCATTAATTCAAAGTGCAAGGCAAAACAGGTGAGCAACTGCAGATCAATTGACTGCAAATTTCAAACTGGGGAGCGAGCAGCCAGTTTCATCAAAAATGGTCTGCCGAGAACTCCACAGAGCGGGATACCATAGTGGCCCAACGCCCTATTAAGAGACTGTACATTGGAGTTTCCATTTCTTTGTCCACTACCTATATACTTTATACATATATATATATATATATATATATATATATATATAGATAGATAGATAGATAGATAGATAGATAGATAGATAGATAGATAGATAGATAGATAGATAGATAGATAGATAGATAGATAGATAGATAGATAGATAGACAGATAGATAGAAATAACAGCATTACAATTTTGTCCCAAACCCTATGACATGAACATCGTTAATACATACACCCCAATGTGCTCATTATTGAATATTGTAAGTATGCTGACAAAATGAAATACATTGTAATTGTTTTCAAGGTGCCTAAATCAGTGTGCAGTGAGAGCTGTCCTCCAGGCACTCGGAAGGCTGTTCAGAAAGGAAAGCCTGTTTGCTGCTTTGACTGCATTCCATGTGCTGATGGAGAAATCAGCAATCAGACAGGTAGGTTAAGAAGGAGCACTGGTGATTGCACCTCAGAGGATCTGTACTTAAATGTTATAATAATAATAATAATAATAATAATAATAATAATAATAATAATAATAATAATAATAATAATTGTAAATAAGATTTTCAGGTGTGAATTCAGACTTATTAATAGATTTTTTATTTATTTATTCTTGCAGATTCTATTGCTTGTGTGAAGTGCCCTTTGGAATACAGGTCGAATAACCAAAGAAACCAATGCATCTTAAAAGCCATTGAATTCCTATCATTTGGTGAAATCATGGGGATGTTGCTGATGATCCTTTCATTGATTGGGGCTTGTTTAACCACTGCTATAGCTACTGTTTTCTTTCGATTCAGAGATACCCCCATTGTAAGAGCTAATAACTCTGAACTCAGTTTCCTTCTTCTGTTTTCATTAGCACTGTGTTTCCTTTGTTCACTTACTTTCATTGGCCAGCCCTCTGAGTGGTCCTGTATGTTGCGCCACACTGCCTTTGGGATCACCTTTGTCCTGTGCATCTCTTGTGTTCTGGGGAAAACAATAGTTGTGTTAATGGCGTTTAGGTCTACACTTCCTGGTAATAATATGATGAAATGGTTTGGGCCTGTCCAGCAGCGGCTAACTCTTTTTGCATTCACATTCATTCAGGCCTTAATTTGCACTCTTTGGTTAATAATGTCCCCCCCTTTTCCAAACAAAAACATGAACTCTTTCAAAGACAGAATCATTTTAGAGTGTGACCTGGGATCTGCTGCAGCATTTTATGCTGTGTTAGGGTATATTGGGTTTCTTGCTGCCATGTGTTTTGTGCTTGCTTTTCTGGCTCGTAACCTACCAGATAACTTTAATGAAGCGAAATTCATTACATTTAGCATGCTCATATTCTGTGCTGTTTGGGTCACTTTCATCCCAGCTTACATCAGTTCACCTGGGAAGTACACAGTTGCTGTAGAAATATTTGCAATTTTAGCTTCCAGCTTTGGTTTGCTCTTTTGTATTTTTGCTCCTAAATGTTATATTATATTATTTAAGCCTGAGAAGAATACAAAAAAACATTTGATGGGAAAAGGTCCCTCGAAGTCACTTTGAAAAAAATAACAACAATTTTCTAAATATGAAAACATGGTATAAAAACACATTCAGTCAAGCACTGTAGCCCCCACATTAGGTAACACAGGTCCTTTTTTAAAGACAGCTTCAAAGTTGCTCTTATATAGCGTGCTTCAAGATTCACTTTTAAAAAAACAACATTATATATAAATGAAATATAAAATGGGAATTATACCATACCAAGGTAGTCATGTATACATTTTTTCTAGGTACAGTATTAGATTTCATAATAGCCTGTAAGCCAGCACACTATATTATCCAGCAGAATTTTCTGTTCCCAGGTTAGAAAGGTTTTACTGTACACTATCGGATGCTAGAAATTCTGTAATATGTTTTACAAATGCTCTCTTTTTAAGTAAATGGTTTGAGGGCTTCATATTTAGCCGATATATTAATTGTTAGTGTTTAGAGCTATATTTAATGGTTTATTTCAATATTGGAATGTTTCAGGCCATTGAATGGAGTGCAGGCAAAAAAAGGTCACAGGTAAATAAACATTCAGCTTTTTCTGTTGCCTCTAAATGTATTTAATATATAATGTATATTAGATTTTTAGTGTGTTTCAGGTCATTGCCCTGCTATGGAGACATATGTTCAGAAGTCAATTCCATAGAAAAGAAAAGGATATATGAATGATTTATTATTATTATTTATTATTATTATTATTATTATTATTATTATTATTATTATTATTATTATTATTATTATTATTTATTAGCATATTTATTTGTAGATACTGTAGCTGATGTCACTTTTACAGAGGTTACGCGTTCTCTTTCATAATAACAGAGCCTTGATTACAGCAGCGCTGTTGATATCTAGCACACTGATTGGATACCCTTCTTCTGCTATGAATGCAACATTTAAACAGCTGTGATAATACATTGTATCCTTTAGATCCATTAGACACTAGAATAGCTGATTGTCCGTGGGGATTTATCAATGTTAAAGTGATTATCAAAGAGAACACAGGAGTTGGATTATAACATCTGCATTTAGCTGCTCTAATGTAAACTTCATACTCATTAAAATGTGTAATTGATTTAATTGTAGTCTGTGTTTAATGTTTTTCCTAGGCACAATTAAAAAGCTTTACTACTTTATTTACTGCAACTTTACACCACCTCCTAGATATATCACTAGTGATAGGCTTCAATAGAACTTCTCTATAATGTTCTGGAGGTCTCAACACTGTACAGCTATGGCCAAAAGTTTAACATCACCTCGAATTCTAAGATTGAGACATCATTTAAAAAAAATAACTAACTATCTGAACATAATTTAGATATTTTATATAACATCATGTAAAAAAATATATACTGCAAAAGTCTACCAGAAGCCATAACAGTAGTACAGTATTTCCTGTTAGATTTTGAAATGTCACTGTAACAGGGTGAGGAGCCCTGTACATGGATTTGTTTATTTATTTTTAGAACGGGGTCTCCCCCTCCACCCCTGTGCACTTTATTATTTTGTATTTGTTTTGTTGTATTGTTATGATTTATTGTATATATATCTGACCATGTAACGCGCTTTTGTTTTGTATTGTTTATTAGCTCTGTTCTTTTGTAGATTCAAAATCAGTATATTCACAGTACAGAAATTAGAAAAGGGTAATTAATATGTACACGAGGGATACATCCTTTTACATAACACATTAAAATGAATCCCACTGTATATTTGGTTCAGTCAGCTGTGCTACCATATTATCACAAGCATGCTTTATTAATAGCATGCTTTTATAAAAGTATACTGTCAATACTATCTTACTTTTTTATTGCAATCCTAGTGCTCTTGTACACTCAAGTCTGTGTTTACTGCATTTTTAATCAAGTACTAAAAATCCATTTCAATATAGTTCACTACATTGTTCATAATACTTGTAACAATACTGATATATTGTGGTTTCCGTGTGGTTATATTTCCCTATTATCTATTAATTAATTATTATCAATAATTACCTTTAACACATTGGTCATTGCATTACAAACAAACACTAATTTATGCCATGAACAATAAGACTTCTCATTTGTTGACAGGGTTTATGGTAATGTTAAAAAGCATGGCAAATTGCCCATTTTAATCATATTTAACTAACAGTCTCTGGTATCATATTTGTGTACTTTAACTGAAACATAAATATTAACAAATTGGTGAAATTACACCTTGGTTCGTCCATCAGATAATTGCTTTGCACACTTAACCGTTTCACATCTGTGAAAACACAATACAAGGAAGGCATAAAGCAGTGGAATGTCATGAGCAGGGGACCCTCAGTATTCCAGTTCAGGTCATTATAACAACCATGTCCTAAATTAGTAATTGAAACGGCTGAAGGGCCAGAGTCTAAAGTGTGACATACATACAGTGCAGACGGACTGACAGACAGGTGACCACCTCCGCTATATACTAATGCCAGGGAAAGTACAAAATAATAAAGAGAAATTTGTCAGAAACATACAAAATCATGTATGTATGTATGTATGTATATATATATATATATATATATATATATATATATATATATATATATATATATATATATATATATATATATATATATACAGTACTGTGCAAAAGTTTTAGGCAGGTGTGAAAAATGCTGTAAAGTAAGAATGCTTTCAAAATAGACATGTTAATAGATTATATTTATCAATTAACTAAATGCAAAATGAGTGAACAGAAGAAAATCTAAATCAAATCCATATTTGGTGTGACAACCCTTTGCCTTCAAAACAGCATCAATTCTTCTAGGTACACTTGCACAAAGTCAGGGATTTTGTAGGCATATAGTCAGGTGTATGATTAAACAATTATACCAAACAGGTGCTAGTGATCATCAATTCAATATGTAGGTTGAAACACAATCATTAACTGAAACAGAAACAGCTGTGTAGGAGGAATAAAACTGGGTGAGGAACAGCCAAACTCAGCTAACAAGGTGAGGTTGCTGAAGACAGTTTACTGTCAAAAGTCATACACCATGGCAAGACTGAGCACAGCAACAAGACACAAGGTAGTTATACTGCATCAGCAAGGTCTCTCCCAGGCAGAAATTTCAAGGCAGACAGGGGTTTCCAGATGTGCTGTCCAAGCTCTTTGAAAAGCACAAAGAAACGGGCAACGCTTGAGGACCGTAGACGCAGTGGTCGGCCAAGGAAACTTACTGCAGCAGATGAAAGACACATCATGCTTAATTCCCTTCGAATCGGAAGATGTCCAGCAGTGCCATCAGCTCAGAACTGGCAGAAAACAGTGGGACCCTGGTACACCCATCTACTGTCCGGAGAAGTCTGGTCAGAAGTGGCCTTCATGGAAGACTTGCGCCAAAAGCCATACCCCGACGTGGAAACAAGGCCAAGCGACTCAACTATGCACGAAAACACAGGAACTGGGGTGCAGAAAAAGGCAGCAGGTGCTCTGGATTGATGAGTCAAAATTTGAAATATTTGGCTGTAGCAGAAGGCAGTTTGTTCGCCAAGGGCTGGAGAGCTGCATACTAATGAGTGTCTGCAGGCAACAGTGAAGCATGGTGGAGGTTCCTGCAAGTTTGGGGCTGCATTTCTGCAAATGGAGTTGGGGATTTGGTCAGAATTAATCGCCTCCTCAATGCTGAGAAGTACAGGCAGATACTTATCCATCGTGCAATACCATCAGGGAGGCATCTGATTGGCCCCAAATTTATTCTGCAGCATGACAACGACCCCAAACATACAGCTTAAAGTCATTAAGAACTATCTTCAGCGTAAAGAAGAACAAGGAGTCCTGAAGTGATGGTATGGCCCCCACAGAGCCCTGATCTCAACATCATTGAGTCTGTCTGGGATTACATGAAGAGAGAGAAGCAACTGAGGCTGCCTAAATCCACAGAAGAACTGTGGTTAGTTCTCCAAGATGTTTGGGCCAACCTACCTGCCGATTTCCTTTAAAAACTGTGTGCAAGTGTACCTAGAAGAATTGATGCTTGATGCTGTTTTGAAGGCAAAGGGTGGTCACACCAAATATGGATTTGATTTAGATTTTTCTTCTGTTCACTCACTTTGCATTTAGTTAATTGATAAATATAATCTATTAACATGTCTATTTTTGAAAGCATTCTTACTTTACAGCATTTTTTCACACCTGCCTAAAACTTTTGCACAGTACTGTATATATATATATATATATATTTCAATTTATTTATTAAAGTTTTTTATGTACTATTATTAATTATTTTATTCATATATAATGTCATCTCATATAATGTCTGCCAAATCTATTTAAATAATTAAATAAATACTTACATACATAAATAAATAAATAAACAAACAGCACTCTGTAATTGCTAAATCATGAGATTCACAGTGGCTTAGATCTAGATGACTACTGTTCTTTTTCCCCAGGCAGATTCATACCTTTGAGAATTACTGCTTTGGTGGGAGTAAGAATTTTACTTCATATTAATTTAATCACGTGATTAGCATTGCACTACAGTATATATGTTCAAGAAATTGTCCTATTTTTACTTTGATCAGAAAGACAATTTTGAAATGCTACTCATGGCAGTAATATTAACTGCTCTTTTAACAAGGGCAGATGAGCCTGTTTGTAGTTTGCGAGGCAGACCAGAATTGCCTCAGTTTTCAAAGGATGGAGACATTACAATCGGAGGAATCTTTGAATTACACCATCACCTTATAGATGCCAAACCTGCCTTTAAAGGAGAGCCTGAACCACGAAAATGCAAAGAGTAAGTGAAACCTATAAAGCATAAAAACATTTAAACAAAATAATTAAACTTTAAAATAGTTTTACATATTGTTATTTATAGGTTAAGGACTTAATTTCCTATGGTAAAGCACTTTCATGTTTATGTATTTTTTGAAAATAAATATTTTATCAAATACAGAACTGGCAGATACAGCTACATTAGTAATTAAACTGAAATGACACAGTAGTTGCAGTATTCAATACATGAGATGATCACAAAATCCTACACTATGACCAGAATGACATTTACATTATAGAACCAATAACATGTATCGCATTATTACTTATTGTCTATGACCAGATGAATAAGTAGAAGTCACAGTGTTATTCATGTATTGTAATCACATAAATAATTTGCAGGTATACATCCGGTCACAGGTAAGCACACAGTACTTGTCCAATATTTGATTACATCAATGAAGAGTGTGTACCTTTCATTTTTAAACCAGTCTTTCAGTGCTGTTGTTAATGCCTTTTCATTCACAAAATGTTATCCAGTTACTACCAGTGCAGAATTACCAGAGGGGTGGGGGGGTATTAGTTTTTTATTTTCAACAGTAATAGGCATGACTTGTATCATATTTAGTGATTTCATTCCTGCATGCGGTTCATATTTTCACTTCATTATCACTATAAGAAGCTTAAAGGGCCAGTGTAAGCCTGGAAGGAACAGTTTGGATTGGATTGGAGCCAATGGCTGTATAATTAATAATTCTGTATAATTAATCTGTGTATTTTTCCTTAGTTTAAATTTCAGAGATTTCAAATTTGCTCAAACTTTGATCTTTGCCACCGAAGAAATAAACAACAGGACAGATATACTCCCTGGTATATCACTGGGTTATAAGATATATGATGATTGTAGTTCCATACCTTTGGCTATAAGGGCAGGGATGTCTTTAGTGAATGAACAAGACGATAATATGTACTCTAACCAGTCATGTACCAAACCATCTACTGCCCATGCTATAATAGGACCAGCTAGTTCTTCAGCAACTATAGGAATTGCGACAACAATAAGAGCTTTTAACATACCAGTGGTGAGAAATACTTTATATTTTATAAACCTTTTTCAAAATAAGTATATAGTACGATATTAAAGATTTATTCATAATGGTTATATAACAAATATTTTTTTTAATGTACCTTTCTTTTCATATGTGTGATCTTATGTCCAGTATGTAACAAAATATGTTGCCTTAGTAGCATGAACTTACTTACTTGATGACATCTGTAGATGCATCTTTGCTGGAGGTGGGTTACCCCATTCAAATCAATCTGAAAAACCCTCCAACCTAGCATTTAAAATGGATGCTTTGCGTAAGAGAGTACGATGTGATAACCGCTTTGAAAAAATAGTGAAATATTACAACATCAAATTATTTAAATTAGAATATATAGTTATTAGGGGTAATAGCTTTGATATGTCACTATTAAGATAATACTGATTAACATTTCAACATGCTTCTAATACTGCATTGCATTTTAAATACAGAATCTGGGTTCAAAGAAAAGTAAAAAATCTGGTACATAAAATGTCTCTATTTGATTTTCTATCATTGCTTTCTTTACACATACATTTTCTTTTATTCTTGAATAATATTTTAAATCTTTTTGTTTGTTTGTTTGTTGTTGTTAATTCCAGATTAGTCACTTTGCAACCTGTGAATGTTTGAGTAACAGGAATAAGTACCCTTCGTTTTTCAGAACCATACCAAGTGATTATTATCAAAGCAGAGCCCTGGCACAGCTTGTAAAGCATTTCGGATGGACTTGGATTGGGGCAATTAGAAATGATGATGACTATGGGAACACTGGAATGGCTACATTTGTGAAAGCAGCCCAAGAGGAGGGGGTTTGCATTGAATATTCAGAGACTATTTACAGAACGTATCCAAGAGAAAAACTAATTAAAACTGTAGATGTTATAAAAAAGTCATCTTCAAAGGTTATTGTAGCTTTCACTTCTTACATAGATCTTGAAGTTCTGCTTAAAGAACTGTTGCTTCAGAATGTTACTGGTTTTCAGTGGATAGGCACTGAAGCTTGGATTTCTGACAAAAACTTTGAAGTGGGAGAAAGTTTCAGAGTTCTGGGTGGGGCACTGGGTTTCGCAGTCACTAATGCAGTAATTACAGGTTTGGAGGAGTTTTTAATGAATGTCCGTCCATCTGACACCCCTGGGAATTCAGGTTTAAAAGATTTTTGGGAAACTGTTTTCAGTTGCACCCTGACTACCCAAGAGAAGACTGCATCGGTTAATACATGCACAGGGTCTGAGAATTTACCAGAGGTAAAGAATCAGTACACTGATGTAACTGATCTGGGAAATGCCAATGATGTCTATGAAGCTGTGTATGCTGTAGCCCATTCACTACACAATCTGCTTACATGCGAAAGTGGCCAGGGACCTTTTGCTGGTAAGACATGTGCAAATAAGAAGAAGATTGAACCATGGCAGGTAAGTGACTATGTTTTATAATATTAGGAATTACATTCCTATGTGAATCACTGTGATAACATCTTGTCTTTTTGTAGGTAGTACATTATCTGAAAACAGTTAATTTCACTACCAAGAATGGAGTGAATGTTTATTTTGATAAGAATGGGAATCCAACTGCAAGATATGCATTAGTTAACTGGCAATTCAATAAGGAGAGCATCACAAAATTTGTTACAGTTGGTCTCTATGATGCATCTTTACCAGAAAGACAACAGTTTATTATGAATAACGTCAGTATTGTTTGGGCAGGTGGTCAGGATAAGGTAATGTCTACCTAATAATATTTTCACTTTATCAATGTTGTATTAATGTTGATAGATATGTGTAAAAATGTAAGTGAACAATACAGACACACAGTAGGACACAGTAGGACAGGGTGAATGATCACCAGCACGGAAAAAACAGGGTCTGGTTAGTTTTGATTGGTTTTACAATCATAAAACAAAAAATCATGTATTATAGTCTCGATATCCCCTCCATTTCCATATAACTTTAGCAATGATTTTTTATAAACATAAAACTCATTCCGGTTAATGGGCTATATGTATAAGTTTTTCTGTTTTTTGTTCGTCCCCAAACCCCATGATATGAACATTCTTAATACAGCCCAATGTCTTGATTATTGAATCTATTGAGTATGTTGACAGAATGTAATATATTGTAATTGTTTAAAAGGCGCCTAAATCAGTGTGCAGTGAAAGCTGTCCTCCAGGCACTCGGAAGGCTGTTCAGAAAGGAAAGCCTGTTTGTTGCTTTGACTGCATAGCATGTGCTGAAGGAGAAATCAGCAATCAGACAGGTAGGTTAAGAAGGAGCACTGGACAAATAAAACACTGACTACACTATCCTGTCATTGCATCTCTGAGGATGTGTACCTAAATGTTAGAAGAAGAAGAATATAACTAAGATGTTCAGGTGTAACTACAGACTTTACAACATGGTATTAATTGATTTTTTAATATTTTTTTCTTGCAGATTCTATTGCTTGTGTGAAGTGCCCTTTGGAATACAGGTCGAATAACCAAAGAAACCAATGCATCTTAAAAGCCATTGAATTCCTATCATTTGGTGAAATCATGGGGATGTTGCTGCTCATCATTTCATTGATTGGGGCTTGTTTAACCACTGCTATAGCTACTGTTTTCTTTCGATTCAGAGATACCCCCATTGTTAAAGCTAATAACTCTGAACTCAGTTTCCTTCTTCTGTTTTCATTAGCACTGTGTTTCCTTTGTGCACTTACTTTCATTGGCCAGCCCTCTGAGTGGTCCTGTATGTTACGCCACACTGCCTTTGGGATCACATTTGTCCTGTGCATCTCTTGTGTTCTGGGGAAAACAATAGTTGTGTTAATGGCGTTTAGGTCTACACTTCCTGGTAATAATATGATGAAATGGTTTGGGCCCGCCCAGCAGCGGCTAACTCTTTTTGCATTCACATTCATTCAGGCCTTAATTTGCACTCTTTGGTTAATAATATCCCCTCCTTTTCCAAACAAAAACATGAACTCTTTCAAAGACAGAATCATTTTAGAGTGTGACCTGGGATCTGCTGCAGCATTTTATGCTGTGTTAGGGTATATTGGGTTTCTTGCTGCTATGTGCTTTGTGCTCGCTTTTCTGGCTCGTAACCTACCAGATAACTTTAACGAAGCGAAATACATTACATTTAGCATGCTCATATTCTGTGCTGTTTGGATCACTTTCATCCCAGCTTACATCAGTTCACCTGGGAAGTACACAGTTGCTGTAGAAATATTTGCAATTTTAGCTTCCAGCTTTGGTTTGCTCTTCTGTATTTTTGCTCCTAAATGTTATATTATATTATTTAAGCCTGAGAAGAATACAAAAAAACATTTGATGGGAAAAGGGCCCTTGAAGTCACTTTGAAAAAAATAATAACAATTTTCTAAATATGAAAACATAGTATAAAAACACATTCAGTCAAGCACTGTAGCCCCCACATTAGGTAACACAGGTCCTTTTTTAAAGACAGCTTCAAAGTTGCTCTTATACAGCGTGCTTGAAGATTCACTTTAAAAAACAATAATATAATATATAAATGAAATATAAAATGGGAATTATACCATACCAAGGTAGTCATGTATACATTTTTTTCTAGGTACAGTATTAGATTTCATAATAACCTGTAAGCCAGCACACTGTATTATCCAGCAGAATTTTCTGTTCCCAGGTTAAAGAGGTTTTACTGTACACTATTGGATGCTAGAAATTCTGTAATACGTTTTACTTACAAATGCTCTCTTGCTAAGTGAATGGTTTGTAGGCTTCATATTTAGCAGAGATATTAATTGTTAGTGTTTACACCTCTCTTGAATTGTTTATTTCAATATTGGAATGTTTCAGGCCACTGAATGGAGTGCAGACAAAAAAAGGTCACAGGAAAATAAACAAACATTCAGCTTGTTCTGTTGCCCCTAAATGTATTTAATATATAATGTATATTATATTATTAGTGTGTTTAAGGTCATTGCCGTTATGGAGACATATGTTCAAAAGCCAATTCCATATAAAACAAAATGATATATTAATGTTTGCTTATTTAGCTAATGCCAGGGAACCAACCGTTTTCTCCACATCAGAAGAGCGTGTCTGTAGATACTGTAGCTGATGTCACTTTTACAGAGGTTACGCGCTCTCTTTCATACTAACTGAGCCTTGATTACAGCAGCGCTGTTGATATCTAGCACACTGATTGGATACCCTTCTTCTGCTATGAATGCAACATTTAAACAGCTCTGATAATACATTGTATCCTTTAGATCCATTGGACACTAGAATATCTGATTGTCCGTGGGGATTTATCAATGTTAAAGTGATTATCAAAGAGAAAACAGGAGTTGGATTATAACATCTGCATTTAGCTGCTCTAATGTAAACTTCATACTCATTAAAATGTGTCATTGATGTAATTGTAGTCTGTGTTTACTGTTTTTCCAAAGTCCAATTGAAAAGCTTTACTACTTTATTTACTGCAACCTTACACCACCTCCCTAACCCTAACCTCCTAGATATATCACTGGTGATAGGCATCAATTCTGTACAGCTATGGCCAAAAGTTTAACATCACCTAGAATTTTAAGACTGAGCCATTTAAAAAAATAAATATGTGAACATAATTTAGATATTTTCTTTATATCATGTAATTAAAGAAACTAAAAAACTATATTGCAAAAGTCTACTGAAAACTATAATAGTAGTACAGTATTTCATGTTAGATTTTGAAATGTGACATTTCTACATTTTTTGACAGTTTTCCGTTAAGCACATGGACATGGTATGTAATACAATATGTTAACTTAACAATATTCAGCAGGTATAATTCGACTTCATGAAGCAAACTTAGTTCATGCTATAAGGGGATGGAAAACTTTTGGCCATAGCTGTATATTGACACACACAATAGCATTTATATTAAGTCTGCATTTACTTAACGCATTTATGGTTGTAGTAGGTCAAATGGTACATTTCAAACAGGACAGTAGTTAGGCTACTAAACACAATAGTGTATGCACCTGTGAAATACAGGACTATAATACAAAATAATGTAATTTAAAAATACATATATTAATAATTAATAATTAAGATAACCAGGAATAATAGGTTAAACTTGAAAGTCTGTTTAAAACTGCATATGGAATGCACCATATATTTCTAATTATCCTCTATAAATAGAATGACCACAGTTCTAAGTAAATAATAATAATAATAATAATAATAATAATAATAATAATAATAATAATAATAATAATAACACAAAAAGAATCTCTTAATTTATCATTCTCTAAAGATTTTCTTAATGCAAAAATAAAATATAATTGTGCATGTATACACCTTTCTCTGTTCTTTTGTAGATTCAAAATCAATATATTCACAGTACAGAAATTACAAAAGGGTAATTAATATGTACATGAGGAATACGTCCTTTTACATAACACATTAAAATGAATCCCACTGTATATTCGCTTCAGTCAACTGTGCTACCATATTATCACAAGCATGCTTTATTAATAGCATGCATTTATAAAAGTATACTGTCAATATTATCTTACTTTTTTTATTGCAATCCTAGTGCTCTTTTACACTCAGCTTAAAACATACTTGCAGCACAAATGAAGTCTGTGTTTACTGCATTTTTAATCACCTACTATAAATGCATTTCAATGTAGTTCGCTACATTGTTTATAATACTTGTAACAATACTGATATATTGTCATTTCCATGTGGTTATATTTCCCTATTATCTATTAATTGATTATTATCAATAATTACCTTTAATACATTAGTCATTGCATTACAAATAAACACTTATTTATCCCATGAACAATAAGACTTCTCATTTGTTGACGGGATTTATGGTAAGGCAAAAAAGCATGGCAAATCACCTTTTTTAATCATATTTAATTAAAACTCTCTGGCATCATATTTGTATACTTTAAATGAAACATAAATATTTACAAATTGGTGAAATTACAGCTTGGTTCATCCATCAGATAACTGCTTTACACACTTAACCCTTTCACAGCTGTGAAAACACAATACAAGGAAGGCATAAAGCAGTGGAATGTCAAGAGCAGGGGACCCTCAGTATTCCAGTTCAGGTCATTATAACAACCAGGTCCTAAATTAGTAACTGAAATGGCTGAAGGGCCAGAGTCTAAAGTGTGACATACATACAGCGCAGACAGACTGACAGACAGGTGACCACCTCCGCTATATACTAATGGCAGGGAAAGCCCAAAGTAATAAAGCAAAAAGTTGTCAAAAACATACTAAATCATGTATGGATATATATACAGTGCCTTGCAAAAGTATTCAGACCCCTGACCAATTCTCTCATATTACTGAATTACAAATGGTACATTGAAATTTCGTTCTGTTTAATATTTTATTTTAAAACACGGAAACTCAAAATCAATTATTGTAAGGTGACATTGGTTTTATGTTGGGAAATATTTTTAAGAAAAATAAAAAACTGAAATATCTTGCTTGCATAAGTATTCAACCCCTGTGCTGTGGAAGCTCCCAGTTTACACCAATGAAATTGCCCTAACGAGGATACAATTACCTTACCATTGGCCTCCACATGTGAACCATTAAAGTGCTGTCACATTTTCTGGATAAAAACCCCACTGTTGAAGGATCATTGGTCAGGCTGTGAATCTGAAGGAAAATGAAGACCAAAGAGCATTCTACAGAAGTTAGAGATAAAGTAATAGAAATGCATAGATTTGGGAAAGTGTACAAAATAATATCCAAGTGTTTGGATATCCCAGTGAGCACAGTTGGATCAATAATCAGGAAGTGGAAGCTCCATCACACCACCCAGGCACTGCCAAGAAAAGGCCGTCCCTCAAAACTCAGCGCTCAAACAAGAAGGAGACTTGTGAGAGAAGCCACAGAGAGGCCAACAATCACTTGGAGCTACAGAGTTCAGTGGCTGGGAGTGGAGTAATGGTGCACCAGTCAGCCATATCAATAGCTCTGCATAACACTGGCCTGTATGGGAGGGTGGCAAGAAAGAAGACGTTACTCAAAAAGTACCATCTGAAAGCACATCTGGAGTTTGCCAGAAAGCATGAGAGTGACCCAGCTGCGATGTGGGAAAAGGTTTTTTGGTCAGATGAGACCAAGATAGAGCTTTTTGGCCAAAACTCAAAGCGCTATGTGTGGCGCAAACCTAACACTGCCCATGCCTCAAGACACACCATCCCTATAGTGAAGTATGGTGGTGGCAGCATGATGCTGTGGGATGCTTCTCATCAGCAGGGACTGGGCACCTTGTTAAAATTGAAGGAAGAATGGATGGAGCAAAATACAGGAAATACTGCAAGAGAACCTGCTTCAGTCCGCTAAAAACTGAAGCTTGGGAGGAAATTCACCTTTCAGCAGGACAATGATCCCAAGCACAAGGCCAAAGCAACATTGAGTGGCACAAGAACAAAAAAGTGAATGTCCTACAGTGGCCCAGTCAAAGTCCTGATCTCAATCCCATTGAGAATCTGTGGCACTATTTGAAAATTTGCGCCATCCAACCAACCTGAACAACCTGGAGCAAATCTGCCAAGAAGAATGGGCCAAAATCATTCCGACACTGTGTGCAAAGCTGGTACCTACTTACCCCAAAAGACTTAAAGCTGTTATTGCAGCGAAAGGTGGCTGTACCAAATATTAATGTGTGGGGGTTGAATACTTATGCAAGCAAGATATTTCAGCTTTTTATTTTGCTTAAAAATATTTCCCAACATAAAACCAATGTCACCTTACAATAATTGATATTGATTTTCAGTGTTTTAAAATAAAATATCAAACAGAACGGAATTTCAATGTACCATTTGTAATTCAGTAATATGAAAGAATTGGTCAGAGGTCTGAATACTTTTGAGAGCCACTGTATGTATGTATATATATACCATACATACCGTATGTATATATATGTACCGTGCAAAAGTTTTAGGCAGGTGTGAAAAAATGATGTAAAGTAAGAATGCTTTCAAAAATAGACATGTTAATAGATTATATTTATCAATTAACTAAATGCAAAGTGAGTGAACAGAAGAAAAATCTAAATCAAATCCATATTTGGTGTGACCACCCTTTGCCTTCAAAACAGCATCAATTCTTCTAGGTACACTTGCACAAAGTCAGGGATTTTGTAGGCATATAGTCAGGTGTATGATTAAACAATTATACCAAACAGGTGCTAATGATCATCAATTCAATATGTAGGTTGAAACACAATCATTAACTGAAACAGAAACAGCTGTGTAGGAGGAATAAAACTGGGTGAGGAACAGCCAAACTCAGCTAACAAGGTGAGGTTGCTGAAGACAGTTTACTGTCAAAAGTCATACACCATGGCAAGACTGAGCACAGCAACAAGACACAAGGTAGTTATACTAAGGCCAGCAAGGTCTCTCCCAGGCAGAAATTTCAAGGCAGACAGGGGTTTCCAGATGTGCTGTCCAAGCTCTTTTGAAGAAGCACAAAGAAACGGGCAACGCTTGAGGACCGAGACACAGTGGTCGGCCAAGGAAACTTACTGCAGCAGATGAAAGACACATCATGCTTACTTCCCTTCGCAATCGGAAGATGTCCAGCAGTGCCATCAGCTCAGAATTGGCAGAAAACAGTGGGACCCTGGTACACCCATCTACTGTCCGGAGAGTGTCTGCAGGCAACAGTGAAGCATGGTGGAGGGTCCTTGCAAGTTTGGGGCTGCATTTCTGCAAATGGAGTTGGGGATTTGGTCAGAATTAATGGTCTCCTCAATGCTGAGAAGTACAGGCAGATACTTATCCATCATGCAATACCATCAGGGAGGCATCTGATTGGCCCCAAATTTATTCTGCAGCATGACAACGACCCCAAACATACAGCCAAAGTCATTAAGAACTATCTTCAGCGAAAGAAGAACAAGGAGTCCTGGAAGTGATGGTATGGCCCCACAGAGCCCTGATCTCAAGATCATCGAATCTGTCTGGGATTACATGAAGAGAGAGAAGCAACTGAGGCTGCCTAAATCCACAGAAGAACTGTGGTTAGTTCTCCAAGATGTTTGGGCCAACCTACCCGCCGAAGTTCCTTCAAAAACTGTGTGCAAGTGTACCTAGAAGAATTGATGCTGTTTTGAAGGCAAAGGTGGTCACACCAAATATTGATCTGATGTAGATTTTTCTTCTGTTCACTCACTTTGCATTTTGTTAATTGATAAATATAAACTATTAACATGTCTATTTTGAAAGCATTCTTACTTTACAGCATTTTTTCACACCTGCCTAAAACTTTTGCACAGTACTGTATATATATATATATATATATATATATATATATATATATATATATATATATATATATATATATATATATATATATATATATTTAAGTGATAGAGGTCGTCGACGTCGAAATAATAATAATTTTATTAGAGTTTCGATGCATGCTCTACCATGTGGTAGATGACCGCTGACTGGACTTATAAGGCCCCGAGCCACAGGCGAGGGCACTAACGAAAGTCAAGGTCATCTACCACACAGTAGAGCATGCATCGAGAGGGCTCTATCGCTATTAGAAAATTATTTATTTATTTATTTTCTCTTTTAAAAAAACTTATAAAAAACCTGTATTTGCCTTGAAGTTTGATATTTCACCAGGTAACCTTCCGCTGAGGAAAACAGTGCCTAACATAATTAGAATAGAAAAACAACATACATGTAGAAAAAACGGTTTTTACTATTATTATTTGGATAAAATATTTATTTATTGGGGTCTTACTCTTTCTTTGTATCATTTATCTGGACATCGTCAGATTAATTAACTCTACAATTGTTGAATAGTCTGTGTAGCATAGTTAGTCAGACTCGTATAGTCATAGTCATAGCATAGTAGCATAGTCATTGGCGGGGCCTCATTCAAACTGGCAGGGAGTGGATTGGCTGGTGCGGAAAGAACTGAAACAGGGTTGGCAGTTTGACTGGCTGGTTGTGAGGCAGGGTGTTTTTTGGATCCAGTTGATGACAGAATTGAGGACCAATCGTGTCTTTCCTGTTGATTTGCTGTCCAGTAGCTGCGAATTGAGCCTTCATTATGGTGTCCTGTCACAGACATGGTTTCCCTGGTCTCTAGACCAGCATCAGAAAGTACCCATGTTTAAGTAGCTTTTAATGTTCTCAGATTAGTTGTAAATTAGAATGTTAATGGAAAAAGCCGGTATTTATGCATGGATTTATTTAAAATTGAATTCAGAGTTAAGCACTTCAACGTTCCAGTGGGCATCTATGCAAAATAAAAGCTTGCTAGATCTGTAAGCTGATTGGCTTTTCGCAGTCAATCATTTTCTAAATTTCTTTGCATATATTGGAATGTACTGTTAAAATGTTTTGCTTATTTGCAATTTAGTCATGTCATTTATTTATTTATTTTGTCTTTGACATTGTCATTGTTTATTATGTGGCCACACATCCTGTTTTTTTTTTTTCAACACAGCTTTTTCCCTTATATTAGAATTGTTGTAATTCAAAATGGGTTGTTTTTGTTAAAGTTCTGATGCCACCTTTGAATATAAACATCAATCTCTCTTTCCTACTTTCAATTCAAGAAGTGACCTTGAGGTCTTGAAAGCTTGTGATTAATTATTGTTTAGTTAGTCCAATAAAAGGTATTGCATCTCCTTCTCTTTGTCTATCGCCTCTGAACTGATACGGCTACCATTTCATCTATCAAAACATACTGTAATAGTATTGTAGCGTGCACAGTGGTAGGGGTCAGGGCTGGTAGGTGATGCAATCTAAACATGCAGACATAAGCCTGATATCTGCTCCTGCCAGGGAGCCTGGCTCTTGTGTACAGAGCAGTAACGTGCGGTGAGGTCAGTGGTTGGGTAGGCACTGGCCAGTCTCACTCCCCAATTTACATAGATTCGATTGGCAGGCTTATAGAGAGCAGAATTATAATTATGCACGGTTGGGAACGAGACTGTTATTGATGCAGATCAACGAAAACCCTGATGTAATTACAAGATTCAACCGAGCGATGTCACTGAATTTCAATACCTACTTTATTATTATCTGACCTCAATATCAAATTGATGGTTATTATTGTCCACAAAAGAATGTACTGTAAAGCTTATACACTGATTTAATTTGTACTATTAATGTTTTTATATAAATGCCCAAATCTACAGTTAATCTGTTACCGTTCTTTAAACATTTGCTCACCAATACTCGACAATTAAAATGAAAATAAATACTTGCACTTACATATCTACTTGTATATGAAGTCCATCCTTCTCTCCTTCTGGACGAAGATGTCCGTGACATCATTGTAGAATTGCTCTCTCTTGGCCTGAAGTTTTAAAAGTCTCTCCTTTTCAATGGAAATAAGCCAGGATGACAGCCACCCTTCATCGGTCCGATTCGAGTGTGGGTTTTGATCCGTTTAAGTTGACATATAACATTTTTCATTTTCGGATCGGTTGATGTTAAGACTTGCTAGCATAGCTTGGTTGGTTTGCTAAAGAGCGTAACTCAAGGACACGCCCCAAAGGCAGAGAAGGTTGTTCAGCGGTTTGCCAACGGTTGTTCCCACAGCATTTTTCCACAAGAACGCATGCGCCAATATTAACTGTGCAATGGAATTAGTGTAGTCAGGTGACACAGCTAAGGCAGCGACGCGCTGTGCTTTTTCTCACTCATTGCTGAGATTATAAGGTTGGAACGTGCTTGCGCGACTGAGTAGAGCGGTTTACGTTCAAGTTCAATGGTAGGGAAAGGCAGAGCGCATCGCTGCCTCTCGTCTTTTCATCGAATTTTGTATAGTACCAAAAAAAAAAATCCACTATGCAGAAATGCGTTGTGACAACAAAAGGTAATGAACAGTCATACACAATTTAATAATTTTTTTCTTTTTGCTGGATTCTCACTAGGTAGGCAATGACTACCTTGCCTACCCTGACCGCACGTCACTGGTACAGCGGTATACGCTTCAAAGTGGGAGATCCTGGGTTCACGTCCCACCTTCGCCTGTGAGAAGCCCCTGCTTGCGAGAACCGAGGTTCGCCACAGTATTGTTAACCTGTGATCAGCAATCTTTACTACATATTTGTAACGATCAATTATTTTGTTGGCATGTTCAGATCTTGAAAAGTACACCTCTCTCTGGAAGCTGTTCTTATCTCATTCCATTTCCTCCTCTACAGTACTGGCCCCTTCTTCAAGAATACAAAATGTATGTCCTCTGGATCTAAATTATGTCAGTATCCAAACCAGTTGTATCCTCTAACCTTATACATTGCAATTCATTTTTATATTAATCAAAGTTAAATAAGTATGCTACAATAGCACTTTAAGTAATTACACCGGCTTCATATTTTTTCATTACAGGGATGGAAATAAGCCTCCCATTGCCTGTAAGCTGCCCAGAGCTGCGTTGTCCTCCGACGCTATAGCTCTGAGGTGGCTGCACGGTGAGTCTGCTGTGTGAAAAAAAAAACGGTCGGCTGACGGCACACACGCGTGCTCATCATCACCGCTCCAGAGTCAGTGCGGGGGTGTTAGCGGTGAGCTGAGCCTAAAAAATAATTGGATATGACAAATTGGGAGAAAATAATAAAATAATTGGCATTACTAAATTAAAACAAACATACAAAAAAAAAAAGACAGACGAGACAAACTGAACAGACAGCAAGTCCTGCAACAAAGCAATTGTCTGGGTCGTTACGATATATTTTTAAATTTGAAAGTAAAAATATATGAAAGCATGGTGACCTTTATGTACAAAAATCTTCACTAATATACAATTGAACAAGAACTGTTAAATATTTATTTTCGTTTCATACAGTATTAAATGGTAGTGTTCATCTGATAGTGAAAATAAATACATATCAAGATAAATGAATAAATACATCTATGTATTCATTTATGTATTCATTTATTTCAATACGTATATTAATGTATTTATTTATGTTTTACTTTTACCAAATATATAGGCTGTCCTTCAGCATAGCTAATTCTCTTTGTCCAGCGGGGACCACAAATAGCGTTACTCTCATCAACCAGTATCGAGAGAGGAAAGTGTATTTCCTTGTGCCAATAGGGACCACAATGAGCGTTACATTCACAGGAAACCAAAAATTTTCAGAACTCAAGATAAAAATCTCAGAATGAGGATGATGATGATGAATGATGGCTCAGTCTCAGAAATGTGTCCCCCTTTATTATATTATAGTATATTTCCATGTTGTAATATACATATGGGTGGATAAAAGTGCATGGAGTCTGTAAAAGTACGGCAGAAGAACAAGAAAAAGAAAGAGAAGGAGGAGATGGACATTTTTACCTTACTTTGGCGACTTATTTCTCTTACTGTATGACAGGTATTGACTTTTTTGTTTTACACATTAAAAGTGGAATGGTGGTTTTGGCTGATTTAGTTCTGCCTCCCCAATACCCAGAAAACAGACTTAACATACATCATACAATGCCTGCCAAATGTATTTAAATAAATAAATAAATAAACAGTGCTCTATAATTGCTAAGTCACGAGATTCACACTGGCTTAAGCTTAGATGATTACTACCTAGCTGTTTTTTCCACAGGCAGATTCATACCTTTGAGAATTACTGCTTTGGTGGGAGTAAGAAACTTACTTCATACTCATTTCATCACATGTGATTAGCATTGCACTACAGTATATATATACTAAAGAAAATATCCTATTTTTACTTTGATCACAAAGACAATTTTGAAATGCTACTCATGGCAGTAATATTAACTGCTCTTTTAACAAGGGCAGATGAGCCTGTTTGCAGTTTGCGAGGCAGACCAGAACTGCCTCAGTTTTCAAAGGATGGAGACATTACAATTGGAGGAATCTTTCAACTACACGCCAACCTTATAGATGCCAAACCTGCCTTTAAAGAAGAGCCTGAACCACGAAAATGCAAAGAGTAAGTGAAACCTACAAAGCATAAAAACGTTTAAAAAAAATAATTAAACTTTAAAATAGTTTTACATATTGTTATTTATAGGTTAAGAACTTAATTTTCTATGCTAAAGCACTTTCATGTTTATGTATTTTTAGAAAAATAATGTTTTATCAAATACAGAACTGCCAGATACAGCTACATTAATAATTAAACTGAAATGTTTACACAGTAGTTGCAGTATTCAATACATGAGCGTATCACAAAATCCTACACAATGACCAGAATGACATTTACATTACAGAACCAATAACATGTATCGCATTATTATTTATTAACTATGACCAGATGAATAAGTAGAAGTCAAAATTGTATTGATGTATTGTAATCACATAAATAATTTGCAGGTATACATCCGGTCACAGGTAAGCATACAGTACTTGTCCAATGTTTGATTATATCAATGAACTGTGTGTACTTTTCATATTTTTTAACCAGTGTTTCAGTGCTGTTCTTAATGTATTTTCATTCTCAACAGAGTAAAATTCAGAGAATTCCAATTTGCTCAAACTATGATCTTTGCCACCGAAGAAATAAACAACAGGACAGATATACTCCCTGGTATATCACTGGGTTATAAGATATATGATGATTGTGGTTCCATACCTTTGGCTATAAGGGCAGGGATGGCTTTAATGAATGAACAAGAAGAAAATATGTACTCTAACCAGTCCTGTACCAAGCCATCTACTGTCCATGCTATAATAGGACCAGCTAGTTCTGCAGCAACTATAGGAATTGCAACAACAATAAGAGCTTTTAACATACCAGTGGTGAGAAATACTTTATATTTTAAAAACTTTTTTCAAAATAAGTATATTAGAGATGTATTTATATTCGTTATGTAACACATATTTTTTAATATACCTTTCTTATCATATGTGCGATCTTATGACCAGTATGTTACAAAATATGTTGCCAAAGTATCATAAATGTATAAATTTGATGACATGTGTAAATGAATCTTTTCTGGAGGTAGGTTACCCCGTTCAAATCAATCTGAAAACCCCTCCAACCTATCCTAACAGCAAAGTCAACTTGACTATCTGTACAGTTTTATATTCAGACCCACATGATAGGCATGGTCTACCAGCTAGCATTTAAAAGGGTTGGTTTGTCCGCTTTAAAAAAAAAAAGTGAAATATTCTAACATCAAGTTATTTAAATCAGACTATATAGTTATTATTGGGTAACAGTTTGGATACATTACTATTAAGTTTATACTGAGTACATTTTCAACATGCTTTGAATACTGCATTGCTTTTTAAATGCAGAAACCTGTGCTTAATGAAAAGTAAAAGATCTGGTACTTGGAAACTAGTACTAGTATGAATGGATAAGGCCATGGGCCAAATTATAAATGTGAATGTATTATGTATCTGTCAGCTATCATGTTCATGTCGGGCATAACTGTTTGCTAATTGTTCATGTGCCCATCAGGCATATCTTTCGCAATCAATAATTGTTATTTTCTTCAACTAAGAGGATGTCTCCTTTCTGAAATAGGTGACATATTTGTTTTCTAGACAGATACATTGTCTGTTATTCTTGAATAGTATTTAACATCTTTTTGTTTGTTTGTTTGTTGTTGTTAATTCCAGATTAGTCACTTTGCAACATGTGAATGTTTGAGTAACAGGAATAAGTACCCTTCGTTTTTCAGAACCATACCAAGTGATTATTATCAAAGCAGAGCCCTGGCACAGCTTGTAAAGCATTTCGGATGGACTTGGATTGGGGCAATTAGAAATGATGATGACTATGGGAACACAGGAATGGCTACCTTTGTGAAAGCAGCCCAAGAGGAGGGGATTTGCATTGAATATTCAGAGACTATTTACAGAACGTATCCAAGAGAAAAACTAATTAAAACTGTAGATGTTATAAAAAAGTCATCTTCAAAGGTTATTGTAGCTTTCACTTCTTATGCAGATTTTGAATTTCTGGTTAAAGAACTGTTGCTTCAGAATGTTACTGGTTTTCAGTGGATAGGCAGTGAAGCCTGGATTTCTGATCTTGCAGAAGGAGAAAGTTACAGAGTTCTGGGTGGGGTACTGGGTTTCACAGTCGCTAATGCAGTAATTACAGGTTTGGAGGAGTTTTTACTGAATGTCAGTCCATCTGACACCCTTGGGAATTCAGGCTTAAAAGATTTTTGGGAAACTGTTTTCAATTGCACCCTGACTACCCAAGACAAGACTGCATCGGTTAATCCATGTACAGGGTCTGAGAATTTAGCAGAGGTAAAGAATCAGTACACTGATGTAACTGATCTAAGAAATGCCAATGATGTCTATAAAGCTGTGTATGCTGTAGCCCATTCACTACACAATCTGTTTACATGTGAAAGTGGCCAGGGACCTTTTGCTGGTAAGACATGTGCAAATAAGAAGATTGAACCATGGCAGGTAAGCGATTGTGTTTTATACTATTAGGAATTACATTCCTGTGTGAATCATTGTCATAACATCTTGTCTTTTTGTAGGTAGTGCATTATCTTAAAACGGTTAATTTCACTACCAAGAATGGAGAGAATGTTTATTTTGATGAGAATGGGGATCCAACTGCAAGATATGCATTAATTAACTGGCAACTCGATAAGGAGAGCAGCACACAATGTGTTACAGTTGGTCTCTATGATGCATCTTTACCAGAAGGACAACAGTTTATTATGAATAACGTCAGTATTGTTTGGGCAGGTGGTCAGGATAAGGTAATGTCTACCTAATATTTTAAAACTTTAATATTGTATTAATGTTCATAGATTGTATAAATTTAAGTGCACAATACAGACACACAGTAGGACAGGGTGAATGACAGCCTTAGAGATTAAAACACAGTTAATAAGCAATGTATGTCTGCCTTCGCTATATTCATCACCAGCAGGGAAAAATCAGGGACTGGTTAGGTTTGATTGCTTTTACAATCATAAAACCAAAAATCATGTATTATATTCTCAATATCCCCTCACTCCATATAACTTTAGCAATGCTTTTATATAAACATAAAGCACATTCCAGTTAATGGGCTATATGTATACATTTTTTTGTTTCTAAATAGCATTTTTCATGGTACTTATGTGTTTCATTTAGGTTACGGACAAACAGGTCTACAGTACATGTATCAGACTTATATTACTGTATGTGTAGGCTATTATTCTCTCCTAGCAACTAATAAAAGGAAGAATTTCTTATGGTGGAGATAAGTTAAAAATGAAATAACGGCATTACGATTTCGTCACCAAACCCCATGATATGAATATCGTTAATACATACACCCCAATGTCTTGATTATTAAATCTATTCAGTATGTTGTAATACATTGTAATTGTTTTCAAGGTGCCTAAATCAGTGTGCAGTGAGAGCTGTCCTCCAGGCACTCGGAAGGCTGTTCAGAAAGGAAAGCCTGTTTGCTGCTTTGACTGCATACCATGTGCTGATGGAGAAATCAGCAATCAGACAGGTAGGTTAAGAAGGCACACTGGTCATTGCACTTCAGAGGATCTGTACTGAAATGTTATAATAATAATAATAATAATAATAATAATAATAATAATAATAATAATAATAATAATAAAGATTGTAAATAAGATTTTCAGGTGTGACTCCAGACTTATTTACAACATGATATTAATAGATTTTTTATTTATTTATTCTTGCAGATTCTATTGCTTGTGTGAAGTGTCCTTTGGAATACAGGTCGAATAACCAAAAAAACCAATGCATCTTAAAAGCCATTGAATTCCTATCATTTGGTGAAATCATGGGGATGTTGCTGATGATCCTTTCATTGATTGGGGCTTGTTTAACCACTGCTATAGCTATTGTTTTCTTTCGTTTCAGAGATACCCCCATTATAAGAGCTAATAACTCTGAACTCAGTTTCCTTCTTTTGTTTTCATTAGCGCTGTGTTTCCTTTGTTCTCTTACTTTCATTGGCCAGCCCTCTGAGTGGTCCTGTATGTTGCGCCACACTGCCTTTGGGATCACATTTGTCCTGTGCATCTCTTGTGTTCTGGGGAAAACAATAGTTGTGTTAATGGCGTTTAGGTCTACACTTCCTGGTAATAATATGATGAAATGGTTTGGGCCTGTCCAGCAGCGGCTAACTCTTTTTGCATTCACATTCATTCAGGCCTTAATTTGCACTCTTTGGTTAATAATATCCCCTCCTTTTCCAAACAAAAACATGAACTCTTTCAAAGACAGAATCATTTTAGAGTGTGACCTGGGATCTGCTGCAGCATTTTATGCTGTGTTAGGGTATATTGGGTTTCTTGCTGCCATGTGCTTTGTGCTCGCTTTTCTGGCTCGTAACCTACCAGATAACTTTAACGAAGCTAAATACATTACATTCAGCATGCTCATCTTCTGTGCTGTTTGGATCACTTTCATCCCAGCTTACATCAGTTCACCTGGGAAGTACACAGTTGCTGTAGAAATATTTGCAATTTTAGCTTCCAGCTTTGGTTTGCTCTTCTGTATTTCTGCTCCTAAATGTTATATTATATTATTTAACCCTGAGAAGAATACAAAAAAACATTTGATGGGAAAAGGTCCCTCGAAGTCACTTTGAAAAAAAATAATAACAATTTTCTAAACATGAAAACATGGTATAAAAACACATTTAGTCAAGCACTGTAGCCCCCACATTAGGTAATGCAGGTCCTTTTTTAAAGACAGCTTCAAAGTTGTTCTTATACAGCGTGTTTGAAGATTCACTTGAAAAAAAAAAAACAATAACATTATATATAAATTTAATATAAAATGGGAATTATATCATACCAAGTTAGTCATGTATACATTTTTTCTAGGTACAGTATGAGATTTCATAATAGCCTCTAAGCCAGCACACTGTATTATCCAGCAGAATTTTCTGTTCCCAGGTTAGACAGGTTTTACAGTACACTATTGGATCATAGAAATTCTGTAATATGTTTTACAAATGCTCTCTTGTTAAGTGAATGGTTTGAAGGCTTCATATTTAGCTGAAACATTAATTGTTAGTGTTTATACCCATCTATAATTGTTTATTTCAATATTGGAATATTTCAGGCCACTGTATGGAGTACAGACAAAAAAAGGTCACAGGAAAATAAGCATTCAACTTTTTCTGTTAGCCCTAAATGCATTTAATATATAATGTATATTATATTATTAGTATGTTTTAGGTCATTGCCCTGTTATGGAGACATATGTTCAAAAGTAAATTCCTTATATAACAAAATGGTAAATTAATGTTTGCTTATTTAGCTAATGCCAGGGAACCAACCATTTTCTCCACATCGGAAGAGCGTGTCTGTAGATATTGTAGCTGATGTCACTTTTACAGAGGTTACGCGCTCTCTTTCATACTAACTGAGCTTTGATTACAGCAGCGCTCTTGATATCTAGCACACTGATTGGATACCCTTCTTCTGCTATGAATGCAACATTTAAACAGCTGTGATAATACATTGTATCCTTTAGATCCATTAGACACTAGAATAGCTGATTGCCCGTGGGGATTTATCAGTGTTAAAGTGATTATCAAAGAGAAAAGAGGAGTTGGATTATAACATCTGCATTTAGTTGCTCTAATGTAAACTTCATACTCATTAAAATGTGTAATTGATTTAATTGTAGTCTGTGTTTAATGTTTTACCTAGGCACAATTAAAAAGCTTTACTACTTTATTTACTGCAACTTTACACCACCTCCTAGATATGTTATTATTATTTGTTTATTTAGCAGACGCCTTTATCCAAGGCGACTTACAGAGACTAGGGTGTGTGAACTATGCATCAGCTGCAGAGTCACTTACAACTACGTCTCACCCGAAAGACGGAGCACAAGAAGGTTAAGTGACTTGCTCAGGGTCACACAATGAGTCAGTGGCTGAGCCGGGATTTGAACTGGGGACCTCCTGGTTACAAGCCCTTTTCTTTAACTGCTGGACCACACAGCCTCCTGTGTGTTCTCTATACTGTTCTGGAGGTCTCAACACTGTACAGCTATGGCCAAAAGTTTAACATCACCTCGAATTCTAAGATTGAGACATCATTAAAAAAAATAACTATCTGAACATAATTTAGATATTTTATATAACATCATGTAAAAATATATATATATTGCAAAAGTCTACCAGAAGCCATAACAGTAGTACAGTATTTCCTGTTAGATTTTGAAATGTCACTGTAACAGGGTGAGGAGCCCTGTACATGGATTTGTTTATTTATTTTTAGAACGGGGTCTCCCCCTCCACCCCTGTGCACTTTATTATTTTGTATTTGTTTTGTTGTATTGTTATGATTTATTGTATATATATTTGACGGCGTAACCGCGTTTTGTTTTGTATTGTTTATTAGCTCTGTTCTTTTGTAGATTCAAAATCAGTATATTCACAGTACAGAAATTAGAAAAGGGTAATTAATATGTACACATGAGGGATACGTCCTTTTACATAACACATTAAAATGAATCCCACTGTATATTCGGTTCAGTCAACTGTGCTACCATATTATCACAAGCATGCTTTATTAATAGCATGCTTTTATAAAAGTATACTGTCAATACTATCTTACTTTCTTATTGCAATCCTAGTGCTCTTTTACACTCAGCTTAAAAAATACTTACAGCACAAAATTAAGTCTGTGTTTACTGCATTTTTAATCAAGTACTAAAAATCCATTTCAATGTAGTTCACTACATTGTTCATAATACTTGTAACAATACTGATATATTGTCATTTCCATGTGGTTATATTTCCCTATTATCTATTAATGAATTATTATCAATAATTACCTTTAACACATTGGTCATTGCATTACAAACAAACACTTATTTATGCCATGAACAATAAGACTTCTCATTTGTTGACAGGGTTCATGGTAAGGCTAAAAAGCATGGCAAATTGCCTTTTTTAATCATATTCAATTAAAAGTCTCTGGCATCTTATTTGTATACTTTAATTAGAACATAAATATTTACAAATTGGTGAAATGACACGTTGGTTCGTCCATCAGATAACTGCTTTACACACTTAACATTTCACAGCTGTGAAAACACAATACAAGGAAGGCATAAAGCAGTGGAATGTCAAGAGCAGGGGACCATCAATATTCCAGTTCAGGTCATTATAACAACCAGGTCCTAAATTAGTAATTGAAACGGCTGAAGGCCAGATTCTAAAGTGTGACATACATACAGTGCAGACAGACGGACAGACAGGTGACCGCCTCCGCTATATACAAATGCCAGGGAAATACAAAATAATAAACAAAAAAGTCAGAAAAATACTAAATCATGTATGTGTATATATATATATATATATATATATATATATATATATACACACACACATGTGATTAGCATTGCACTACAGTATATATACTCAAGAAAATATCCTATTTTTATATATATATATATATATATATATATATATATATATATATATATATATATATATATATATATATATATATACATATACATATATACACTGTATGTATGTGTGCATATTTAAGTGATAGAGGCCGTCGACGCAGGCTCTACCGTGCAGCATAGTCAGTCAGACTCGTATAGTCATAGTCAGACTCGAAACTTGTTGTTGGAGGCGGGGCCTCATTCAAGCTGGCAGGGAGTGGATTGGCTGGTGCGGAAAGAACTGAAACAGGGTTGGCAGTTTGACTGGCTGGTTGTGAGGCAGGGTGTTTGGATCCAGCTAATGGCAAAATTGTGGACCAATCGTGTCTTTCCTGTTGATTTGCTGTCCAGTAGCTGCGAATTGAGTCTTCATTATGGTGTCCTGTCACAGACATGGTTTCCCTGGTCTCTAGACCAGCATCAGAAAGTACCCATGTTTAAGTAGCTTTTTATGTTCTCAGATTAGTTGTAAATTAGAATGTTAATGGAAAAAGCCGGTATTTATGCATGGATTTATTTAAAATTGAATTCAGAGTTAAGCACTTCAACGTTCCAGTGGGCATCTATGCAAAATAAAAGCTTGCTAGATCTGTAAGCTGATTGGCTTTTCGCAGTCAATCATTTTCTAAATTTCTTTGCATATATTGGTATGTACTGTTAAAATGTTTTGCTTATTTGCAATTTAGTCATGTCATTTATTTATTTATTTTGTCTTTGACATTGTCATTGTTTATTATGTGGCCACACATCCTGTTTTTTTTTTTTCAACACAGCTTTTTCCCTTATATTAGAATTGTTGTAATTCAAAATGGGTTGTTTTTGTTAAAGTTCTGATGCCGCCTTTGAATATAAACATCAATCTCTCTTTCCTACTTTCACCCGATGAAGTGACCTTTGAGGTCTTGAAAACTTGTGATTAATTATTGTTTAGTTAGTCCAATAAAAGGTATTGCATCTCCTTCTCTTTGTCTATCGTCTCTGAACTGATACGGCTACCATTTCATCTATCAAAAACATACTGTAATAGTATTGTAGCGTGCACAGTGGTAGGGGTCAGGGCTGGTAGGTGATGCAATCTAAACATGCAGACATAAGCCTGATATCTGCTCCTGCCAGGGAGCCTGGCTCTTGTGTACAGAGCAGTAACGTGCGGTGAGGTCAGTGGTTGGGTAGGCACTGGCCAGTCTCACTCCCCAATTTACATAGATTCGATTGGCAGGCTTATAGAGAGCAGAATTATAATTATGCACGGTTGGGAACAAGACTGTTATTGATGCAGCTCAACGAAAACCCTGATGTAATTACAAGATTCAACCGAGCGATGTCACTGAATTTCAATACCTACTTTATTATTATCTGACCTCAATGTCAAATTGATGGTTATTATTGTACACTGATTTAATTCATACTATTAATGTTTTTATATAAATGCCCAAATCTACAGTTAATCTGTTACCGTTCTTTAAACATTTGCTCACCAATACTCGACAATTAAAATGAAAATAAATACTTGCACTTACATATCTACTTGTATATGAAGTCCTTCCTTCTCTCCTTCTGGACGAAGATGTCCGTGACATCATTGTAGAATTGCTCTCTCTTGGCCTGAAGTTTTAAAAGTCTCTCCTTTTCAATGGAAATAAGCGCCAGGGATGACAGCCACCCTTCATCGGTCCGATTCCGAGTGTGGGTTTTGATCCGTTTAAGTTGACATATAACATTTTTCATTTTCGGATCGGCTGATGTTAAGACTTGCTAGCATAGCTTGGTTGGTTTGCTAAAGAGCGGTAACTCAAGGACACGCCCCCAAAGGCAGAGAAGGTTGTTCAGCGGTTTGCCAATGGTTGTTCCCACAGCACTTTTTCCACAAGAACGCATGCGTCAATATTAACTGTGCAATGGAATTAGTGTAGTCAGGTGACACAGCTAAGGCAGCGACGCGCTGTGCTTTTTTCTCACTCATTGCTGAGATTATAAGGTTGGAACGTGCTTGCGCGACTGAGTAGAGCGGTTTACGTTCAAGTTCAATGGTAGGGAAAGGCAGAGCGCATCGCTGCCTCTCGTCTTTTCATCGAATTTTGTATATTACCAAAAAAAAAAATCCACTATGCAGAAATGCGTTGTGACAACAAAAGGTAATGAACAGTCATACACAATTTAATAATTTTTTTCTTTTTGCTGGATTCTCACTAGGTAGGCAGTGCCTACCTTGCCTACCCTGACCGCACGTCACTGGTACTGCGGTATACGCTTCAAAGTGGGAGGTCCTGGGTTCACGTCCCACCTTCGCCTGTGAGAAGCCCCTGCTTGCGAGAACCGAGGTTCGCCACAGTATTCTTAACCTGTGATCAGCAGTCTTTACTACATATTTGTAACGATCAATTATTTTGTTGGCATGCTCAGATCTTGAAAAGTACACCTCTCTCTGGAAGCTGTTCTTATCTCATTCCATTTCCTCCTCTACAGTACTGGCCCCTTCTTCAAGAATGTATGTATGTCCTCTGGATTATGTATGTCCTCTAAATTATGACAGTATCCAAACCAGTTGTATCCTCTAACCTTATACATTGCAATTCATTTTTATATTAATCAAAGTTAAATAAGTATGCTACAATAGCACTTTACGTAATTACACCGGCTTCATATTTTTTCATTACAGGGATGGAAATAAGCCTCCCATTGCCTGTAAGCTGCCCAGAGCTGCGTTGTCCTCCGACGCTATAGCTCTGAGGTGGCTGCACGGTGAGTCTGCTGTGTGAAAAAAAAAACGGTCGGCTGACGGCACACACGCGTGCTCATCATCACCGCTCCAGAGTCAGTGCGGGGTGTTAGCGGTGAGCTGAGCCTAAAAATAATTGGATATGACAAATTGGGAGAAAATAATAAAATAATTGGCATTACTAAATTAAAACAAACATACAAAAAAAAAAAAAAAGACAGACGAGACAAACTGAACAGACAGCAAGTCCTGCAACAAAGCAATTGTCTGGGTCATTACAATATATTTTTAAATTTGAAAGTAAAAATATATGAAAGCATGGTGACCTTTATGTACAAAAATCTTCACTAATATACAATTGAACAAGAACTGTTAAATATTTATTTTCGTTTCATACAGTATTAAATGGTAGTGTTCATCTGATAGTGAAAATAAATACATATCAAGATAAATGAATAAATACATCTATGTATTCATTTATGTATTCATTTATTTCAATACGTATATTTATGTATTTATTTATGTTTTACTTTTACCAAATATATAGGCTATCCTTCAGCATAGCTAATTCTCTTTGTCCAGCGGGGACCACAAATAGCGTTACTCTCATCAACCAGTATCGAGAGAGGAAAGCGTATTTCCTTGTGCCAATAGGGACCACAATGAGCGTTACATTCACAGGAAACCAAGATAAAAATCTCAGAATGAGGATGATGATGATGAATGATGGCTCAGTCTCAGAAATGTGTCCCCCGTTATTATATTATAGTATATTTCCATGTTGATTAAACGTGGATGTTCTGTAATATACATATGGGTGGATAAAAGTGCATGGAGTCTGTAAAAGTACGGCAGAAGAACAAGAAAAAGAAAGAGAAGGAGGAGATGGACTTTTTTACCTTACTTTGGCGACTTATTTCTCTTACTGTATGACAGGTATTGACTTTTTTGTTTTACACATTAAAAGTGGAATGGTGGTTTTGGCTGATTTAGTTCTGCCTCCCCAATACCCAGAAAACAGACTTAACATACATCATACAATGTCTGCCAAATGTATTTAAATAAATACATAAATAAATAAACAGCGCTCTATAAATGCTAAGTCACGAGATTCACACTGGCTTAAGCTTAGATGATTACTACCTAGCTGTTTTTTCCACAGGCAGATTCATACCTTTGAGAATTACTGCTTTGGTGGGAGTAAGAAACTTACTTCATACTCATTTCATCACATGTGATTAGCATTGCACTACAGTATATATATACTAAAGAAAATATCCTATTTTTACTTTGATCACAAAGACAATTTTGAAATGCTACTCATGGCAGTAATATTAACTGCTCTTTTAACAAGGGCGGATGAGCCTGTTTGCAGTTTGCGAGGCAGACCAGAACTGCCTCAGTTTTCAAAGGATGGAGACATTACAATTGGAGGAATCTTTCAACTACACACCAACCTTATAGATGCCAAACCTGCCTTTAAAGAAGAGCCTGAACCACGAAAATGCAAAGAGTAAGTGAAACCTACAAAGCATAAAAACGTTTAAAAAAAATAATTAAACTTTAAAATAGTTTTACATATTGTTATTTATAGGTTAAGAACTTAATTTTCTATGCTAAAGCACTTTCATGTTTATGTATTTTTAGAAAAACAATGTTTTATCAAATACAGAACTGCCAGATACAGCTACATTAATAATTAAACTGAAATGTTTACACAGTAGTTGCAGTATTCAATACATGAGCTTATCACAAATCCTACACTATGACCAGAATGACATTTACATTACAGAACCAATAACATGTATCGCATTATTATTTATTAACTATGACCAGATGAATAAGTAGAAGTCAAAATTGTATTGATGTATTGTAATCACATAAATAATTTGCAGGTATACATCCGGTCACAGGTAAGCATACAGTACTTGTCCAATGTTTGATTATATCAATGAACTGTGTGTACTTTTCATATTTTTTAACCAGTGTTTCAGTGCTGTTCTTAATGTCTTTTCATTCTCAACAGAGTAAAATTCAGAGAATTCCAATTTGCTCAAACTCTGATCTTTGCCACCGAAGAAATAAACAACAGAACAGATATACTCCCTGGTATATCACTGGGTTATAAGATATATGATGATTGTGGTTCCATACCTTTGGCTATAAGGGCAGGGATGGCTTTAATGAATGAACAAGAAGAAAATATGTACTCTAACCAGTCCTGTACCAAGCCATCTACTGTCCATGCTATAATAGGACCAGCTAGTTCTGCAGCAACTATAGGAATTGCAACAACAATAAGAGCTTTTAACATACCAGTGGTGAGAAATACTTTATATTTTAAAAACCTTTTTCAAAATAAGTATATTAGAGATGTATTTATATTCGTTATGTAACACATATTTTTTAATATACCTTTCTTATCATATGTGCGATCTTATGTCCAGTATGTTACAAAATATGTTGCCTTAGTATCATAAATGTATTTATTTGATGACATGTGTAAATGTGTCTTTTCTGGAGGTAGGTTACCCCGTTCAAATCAATCTGAAAACCCCTCCAACCTATCCTAACAGCAAAGTCAACTTGACTATCTGTACAGTTTTATATTCAGACCCACATGATAGGCATGGTCTACCAGCTAGCATTTAAAAGGGATGGTTTGTCCGCTTTGAAAAAAAAAAGTGAAATATTATAACATCAAATTATTTAAATCAGACTATATAGTTATTATTGGGTAACAGTTTGGATACATTACTATTAAGTTTATACTTAGTACATTTTCAACATGCTTTGAATACTGCATTGCTTTTTAAATGCAGAAACCTGTGCTTAATGAAAAGTAAAAGATCTGGTACTTGGAAACTAGTACTACTATGAATGGATAAGGCCATGGGCCAAATTATAAATGTGAATGTATTATGTATCTGTCAGCTATCATGTTCATGTCGGGCATAACTGTTTGCTAATTGTTCATGTGCCCATCAGGCATATATTTCGCAATCAATAATTGTTATTTTCTTCAACTAAGTGGATGTCTCCTTTCTGAAATAGGTGACATATTTGTTTTCTAGACAGAAACATTTTCTTTTATTCTTGAATAGTATTTAACATCTTTTTGTTTGTTTGTTTGTTGTTGTTAATTCCAGATTAGTCACTTTGCAACCTGTGAATGTTTGAGTAACAGGAATAAGTACCCTTCGTTTTTCAGAACCATACCAAGTGATTATTATCAAAGCAGAGCCCTGGCACAGCTTGTAAAGCATTTCGGATGGACTTGGATTGGGGCAATTAGAAATGATGATGACTATGGGAACACAGGAATGGCTACCTTTGTGAAAGTAGCCCAAGAGGAGGGGGTTTGCATTGAATATGTAGAGACTATTTACAGAACGTATCCAAGAGAAAAACTAATTAAAACTGTAGATGTTATAAAAAAGTAATCTTCAAAGGTTATTGTAGCTTTCACTTCTTATACAGATTTTGAATTTCTGGTTAAAGAACTGTTGCTTCAGAATGTTACTGGTTTTCAGTGGATAGGCAGTGAAGCCTGGATTTCTGATCTTGCAGCAGGAGAAAGTGACAGACTTCTAGGTGGGGTACTGGGTTTCACAGTCGCTAATGCAGTAATTACAGGTTTGGAGGAGTTTTTACTGAATGTCAGTCCATCTGACACCCTTGGGAATTCAGGCTTAAAAGATTTTTGGGAAACTGTTTTCAGTTGCACCCTGACTACCCAAGACAAGACTGCATCGGTTAATCCATGTACAGGGTCTGAGAATTTAGCAGAGGTAAAGAATCAGTACACTGATGTAACTGATCTAAGAAATGCCAATGATGTCTATAAAGCAGTGTATGCTGTAGCCCATTCACTACACAATCTGTTTACATGCGAAAGTGGCCAGGGACCTTTTGCTGGTAAGACATGTGCAAATAAGAAGACGATTGAACCATGGCAGGTAAGCGATTGTGTTTTATACTATTAGGAATTACATTCCTGTCTGAATCATTGTGATAACATCTTGTCTTTTTGTAGGTAGTGCATTATCTTAAAACGGTTAATTTCACTACCAAGAATGGAGAGAATGTTTATTTTGATGAGAATGGGGATCCAACTGCAAGATATGCATTAATTAACTGGCAACTCAATAAGGAGAGCATCACACAATGTGTTACAGTTGGTCTCTATGATGCATCTTTACCAGAAGGACAACAGTTTATTATGAATAACATCAGTATTGTTTGGGCAGGTGGTCAGGATAAGGTAATGTCTACCTAATACTATTTTAACTTTATCAATGTTGTATTAATGTTCATAGATATGTGTACAAATGTAAGTGTGCAATGCAGACACACAGTAGGACAGGGTGAAGGACGGCCTTAGAGATTAAAACACAGTTAATAAGCAATGTATGTCTGCCTTCGCTATATTCATCACCAGCAGGGAAAAATCAGGGACTGGTTAGGTTTGATTGCTTTTACAATCATAAAACAAAAAATCATGTATTATATTCTCAATATCCCCTCACTCCATATAACTTTAGCAATGCTTTCATATAAACATAAAGCATATTCCAGTTAATGGGCTATATGTATACATTTTTTTGTTTCTAAATACCATTTGTCATGGTACTTATGTGTTTCATTTAGGTTACGGACAAACAGGTCTATAGTACATGTATCAGACTTATATTACTGTATGTGTAGGCTATTATTCTCTCCTAGCAACTAATAAAAGGAAAAATTTCTTATGGTGAAATACATCACAGATAAGTTAAAAATGAAATAATGGCATTACGATTTCGTCACCAAACCCCATGATATGAACATCGTTAATACATACATCCCAATGTCTTGATTATTAAATCTATTCAGTATGTTGTAATACATTGTAATTGTTTTCAAGGTGCCTAAATCAGTGTGCAGTGAGAGCTGTCCTCCAGGCACTCGGAAGGCTGTTCAGAAAGGAAAGCCTGTTTGCTGCTTTGACTGCATTCCATGTGCTGATGGAGAAATCAGCAATCAGACAGGTAGGTTAAGAAGGAGCACTGGTGATTGCACCTCAGAGGATCTGTACTTAAATGTCATAATAATAATAATAATAATAATAATAATAATAATAATAATAATAATAATAATAAAGATTGTAAATAAGATTTTCAGGTGTGAATTCAGACTTATTAATAGATTTTTTATTTATTTATTCTTGCAGATTCTATTGCTTGTGTGAAGTGCCCTTTGGAATACAGGTCGAATAACCAAAGAAACCAATGCATCTTAAAAGCCATTGAATTCCTATCATTTGGTGAAATCATGGGGATGTTGCTGATGATCCTTTCATTGATTGGGGCTTGTTTAACCACTGCTATAGCTACTGTTTTCTTTCGATTCAGAGATACCCCCATTGTAACAGCTAATAACTCTGAACTCAGTTTCCTTCTTCTGTTTTCATTAGCGCTGTGTTTCCTTTGTTCACTTACTTTCATTGGCCAGCCCTCTGAGTGGTCCTGTATGTTGCGCCACACTGCCTTTGGGATCACCTTTGTCCTGTGCATCTCTTGTGTTCTGGGGAAAACAATAGTTGTGTTAATGGCGTTTAGGTCTACACTTCCTGGTAATAATATGATGAAATGGTTTGGGCCCGCCCAGCAGCGGCTAACTCTTTTTGCATTCACATTCATTCAGGCCTTAATTTGCACTCTTTGGTTAATAATATCCCCTCCTTTTCCAAACAAAAACATGAACTCTTTCAAAGACAGAATCATTTTAGAGTGTGACCTGGGATCTGCTGCAGCATTTTATGCTGTGTTAGGGTATATTGGGTTTCTTGCTGCCATGTGTTTTGTGCTTGCTTTTCTGGCTCGTAACCTACCAGATAACTTTAATGAAGCGAAATTCATTACATTTAGCATGCTCATATTCTGTGCTGTTTGGATCACTTTCATCCCAGCTTACATCAGTTCACCTGGGAAGTACACAGTTGCTGTAGAAATATTTGCAATTTTAGCTTCCAGCTTTGGTTTGCTCTTCTGTATTTTTGCTCCTAAATGTTATATTATATTATTTAACCCTGAGAAGAATACAAAAAAACATTTGATGGGAAAAGGACCCTTGAAGTCACTTTGAAAATAAGTAATACAAATGTTCTAAATATGAAAACATGGTATAAAAACACATTTAGTCAAGCACTGTAGCCCCCACATTAGGTAACGCAGGTCCTTTTTTAAAGACAGCTTCAAAGTTGTTCTTATACAGCGTGTTTGAAGATTCACTTGAAAAAAAAAAACAATAACATTATATATAAATTTAATATAAAATGGGAATTATATCATACCAAGTTAGTCATGTATACATTTTTTCTAGGTACAGTATGAGATTTCATAATAGCCTCTAAGCCAGCACACTGCATTATCCAGCAGAATTTTCTGTTCCCAGGTTAGAAAGGTTTTACTATACACTATTGGATGCTAGAAATTCTGTAATACATTTTACAAATGCTCTCTTGTTAAGTGAATGGTTTGAGGGCTTCACATTTAGCTAAAACATTAATTGTTAGTGTTTACACCCATCTATAATTGTTTATTTCAATATTGGAATATTTCAGGCCACTGCATGGAGTACAGACAAAAAAAGGTCACAGGAAAATAAACATTCAACTTTTTCTGTTGGCCCTAAATGTATTTAATATATAATGTATATTATATTATTAGTGTGTTTTAGGTCATTGCCCTGTTATGGAGACATATGTTCAAAAGTAAATTCCTTATACAATAAAATGGTAAATTAATGTTTGCTTATTTAGCTAATGCCAGGGAACCAACCATTTTCTCCACATCGGAAGAGCGTGTCTGTAGATATTGTAGCTGATGTCACTTTTACAGAGGTTACGCGTTCTCTTTCATACTAACTGAGCTTTGATTACAGCAGCGCTGTTGATATCTAGCACACTGATTGGATACCCTTCTTCTGCTATGAATGCAACATTTAAACAGCTCTGATAATACATTGTATCCTTTAGATTCATTGGACACTAGAATAGCTGATTGCCCGTGGGGATTTATCAGTGTTAAAGTGATTATCAAAAAGAAAACAGGAGTTGGATTATAACATCTACGTTTAGCTGCTCTAATGTAAACTTCATACTCATTAAAATGTGTAATTGATTTAATTGTATTCTGTGTTTAATGTTTTTCCTAGGCACAATTAAAAAGCTTTACTACTTTATTTACTGCAACTTTACACCACCTCCTAGATATATCACTGGTGATAGGCTTCAATAGAACTTCTCTATAATGTTCTGGAGGTCTCAACACTGTACAGCTATGGCCAAAAGTTTAACATCACCTAGAATTCTAAGATTGAGACATCATTTAAAAAAAATAACTAACTATCTGAACATAATTTAGATATTTTATATAACATCATGTAAAAAAATATATATTGCAAAAGTCTACCAGAAGCCATAACAGTAGTACAGTATTTCCTGTTAGATTTTGAAATGTCACTGTAACAGGACGAGGAGCCCTGTACATGGATTTGTTTATTTATTTTTAGAACGGGGTCTCCCCCTCCACCCCTGTGCAGTTTATTATTTTGTATTTGTTTTGTTGTATTGTTATGATTTATTGTATATATATTTGACGGCGTAACCGCGTTTTGTTTTGTATTGTTTATTAGCTCTGTTCTTTTGTAGATTCAAAATCAGTATATTCACAGTACAGAAATTAGAAAAGGGTAATTAATATGTACACGAGGGATACATCCTTTTACATAACACATTAAAATGAATCCCACTGTATATTCGGTTCAGTCAACTGTGCTACCATATTATCACAAGCATGCTTTATTAATAGCATGCTTTTATAAAAGTATACTGTCAATACTATCTTACTTTTTTATTGCAATCCTAGTGCTCTTTTACACTACATTGTTCATAATACTTGTAACAATATTGATATATTGTCATTTCCGTGTGGTTATATTTCCCTATTATCTATTAATTAATTATTATCAAGAATTACCTTTAACACATTGGTCATTGCATTACAAACAAACACTTATTTATGCCATGAACAATAAGACTTCTCATTTGTTGACAGGGTTTATGGTAAGGCTAAAAAGCATGGCAAATTGCCTTTTTTAATCATATTCAATTAAAAGTCTCTGGCATCTTATTTGTATACTTTAACTAGAACATAAATATTTACAAATTGGTGAAATGACACCTTGGTTCGTCCATTAGATAACTGCTTTACACACTTAACATTTCACAGCTGTGAAAACACAATACAAGGAAGGCATAAAGCAGTGGAATGTCATGAGCAGTGGACCCTCAGTATTCCAGTTCAGGTCATTATAACAACCAGGTCCTAAATTAGTAATTGAAACGGCTGAAGGGCCAGAGTCTAAAGTGTGACATACATACAGAGCAGACAGACTGACAGACAGGTGACCACCTCCGCTATATACTAATGCCAGGGAAAGTACAAAATAATAAAGAAAAAAGTCAGAAAAATACTAAATCATGTATGTGTATATATATATATATATATATATATATATATATATATATATATATATATATATATATATATATATATATATATATATATACACACATACACTGTATGTATGTGTGCATATTTAAGTGATAGAGGCCGTCGACGCGGGCTCTACCGTGTAGCATAGTCAGTCAGACTCGTATAGTCATAGTCATACTCAGACTCGAAACGTGTTGTTGGAGGCAGAGACAAATAAGAAGGCTTATTGTTCATGTATGAAGTGTAATAAAATAAATTATATATATATATATACAGTACTGTGCAAAAGTTTTAGGCAGGTGTGAAAAAATGCTGTAAAGTAAGAATGCTTTCAAAAATAGACATGTTAATAGATTATATTTATCAATTAACTAAATGCAAAGTGAGTGAACAGAAGAAAAATCTAAATCAAATCCATATTTGGTGTGACCACCCTTTGCCTTCAAAACAGCATCAAGCATCAATTCTTCTAGGTACACTTGCACACAGTTTTTGAAGGAACTCGGCAGGTAGGTTGGCCCAAACACCTTGGAGAACTAACCACAGTTCTTCTGTGGATTTAGGCAGCCTCAGTTGCTTCTCTCTCTTCATGTAATCCCAGACAGACTCGATGATGTTGAGATCAGGGCTCTGTGGGGCCATACCATCACTTCCAGGACTCCTTGTTCTTCTTTACGCTGAAGATAGTTCTTAATGACTTTCGCTGTATGTTTGGGGTCGTTGTCATGCTGCAGAATAAATTTGGGGCCAATCAGATGCCTCCCTGATGGTATTGCATGATGGATAAGTATCTGCCTGTACTTCTCAGCATGGAGGAGACCATTAATTCTGACCAAATCCCCAACTCCATTTGCAGAAATGCAGCCCCAAACTTGCAAGGAACCTCCACCATGCTTCACTGTTGCCTGCAGACACTCATTCGTGTACCGCTCTCCAGCCCTTCAGCGAACAAACTGCCTTCTGCTACAGCCAAATATTTCAAATTTTGACTCATCAGTCCAAAGCACCTGCTGCCATTTTTCTGCACACCAGTTCCTGTGTTTTCGTGCATAGTTGAGTCGCTTGGCCTTGTTTCCACGTCGGAGGTATGGCTTTTTGGCCGCAAGTCTTCCATGAAGGCCACTTCTGACCAGACTTCTCCGGACAGTAGATGGGTGTACCAGGGTCCCACTGTTTTCTGCCAATTCTGAGCTGATGGCACTGCTGGACATCTACCGATTGCGAAGGGAAGTAAGCATGATGTGTCTTTCATCTGCTGCAGTAAGTTTCCTTGGCCGACCACTGCGTCTACGGTCCTCAACGTTGCCCGTTTCTTTGTGCTTCTTCAAAAGAGCTTGGACAGCACATCTGGAAACCCCTGTCTGCCTTGAAATTTCTGCCTGGGAGAGACCTTGCTGATGCAGTGTAACTACCTTGTGTCTTGTTGCTGTGCTCAGTCTTGCCATGGTGTATGACTTTTGACAGTAAACTGTCTTCAGCAACCTCACCTTGTTATCTGAGTTTGGCTGTTCCTCACCCAGTTTTATTCCTCCTACACAGCTGTTTCTGTTTCAGTTAATGATTGTGTTTCAACCTACATATTGAATTGATGGTCATTAGCACCTGTTTGGTATAATTGTTTAATCATACACCTGACTATATGCCTACAAAATCCCTGACTTTGTGCAAGTGGACCTAGAAGAATTGATGCTGTTTTGAAGGCAAAGGGTTGTCACACCAAATATGGATTTGATTTAGATTTTTCTTCTGTTCACTCACTTTGCATTTAGTTAATTGATAAATATAATCTATTAACATGTCTATTTTTGAAAGCATTCTTACTTTACAGCATTTTTTCACACCTGCCTAAAACTTTTGCACAGTACTGTATATATATATATATATAATTTATTTTATTACACTTCATACATGAACAATAAGCCTTCTTATTTGTTGACAGGGTTTATGGTAAGGCTAAAAAGCATAGCAAATTGCCCTTTTTAATCATATTTAATTAAAAGTCTCTCTCTCTCTCTCTCTCTCTATATATATATATATATATATATATTATATATATATATATATATATATATATAATAAATAATAATAATAATAATAATAATAATAATAATAATAATAATAATAATATGGGCTTCAGTGAGTTACAGGAAAATCATTTCATATAGGGTTTCTGTGATGTCATAAATTACGAGACCGAAAGTCGAGTAATTTATAAATTGTAACAGAAAACCGAGATGGAATTGTTTTCCCGTAACTCACTGAAGAGGCCCATCTATTAATTTTCATAACATATGGATACCCTTGTGATGCTAATATTAAAGAAGACGAGGTTCAGCAGTACAGTTCTTTTTTTTTTTAAATGTAGTGTTTCAGTGCTGTACAGATGTTCCATGTCGTTATCCATTTCTCCAGTTTCTCTGAGATACGAATGTACCAGCTTTACATCTTTATTTTTTTAATTTTTTTTAAACGTATTCTCATTTTGCTGATCATTAATGGACATTTCTGTACTGTGGGTGTTGTCAAGTGATTGAAAACGAGACATTTTGTGTTTGAATTAAAAGTGATGGTCTCGAAGAGTCGAAAGGATCAAAGTTCAAGTATATTTTCTTTTAGAGGAATTATCACTTTTTGACATCACTACTGTGGTATTATGCCTTTTTTATAATTTTATTTATTTTTTGTACTATTTCTTTCCATATATTGGTGTGTACTGTTAAAATGTTTTGCTTATTTGCATTTTATTCATATAATACAGGTAGTGGACAAAAAATGGAAACACCTGGGTAAATGGGAGACACAAAGTATATTGAAAGCAAGGGCTTCCACACAGGTGTGGCTCATGCGTTAATTAAGCAAATAACATCCCAGCATGCTTAGGGTCATGTATAAAAATGCTGGACAGCCCCGGTTGCCTAAAACTATGGCTAGCATGGCTGCAAGAGGAGACCTCAGTGACTTTGAAAGAGGGGTGATTGTTGGGGCACATTTGGCAAGAGCTTCAGTGACCAAGACAGCTCAACTTGCTGATGTTTTACGAGCAACGGTGTCTAAGGTGATGTCGGCATGGAACTCCGAGGGAAAGACATCATCAGCAAAGGGCAACAGTCGGCGGAAGCGCATACTCCAGGATCGTGATATCCGTGCATTAAATCGAAGTGCAAGGCAAAACAGACGAGCAACTGCAGATCAACTGACTGCAAATTTCAACCTGGGACGTGAGCAGCCAGTTTCATCAAAAACGGTCTGCCGAGAACTCCACAGAGCGGGATACCATAGTGGCCCAACGCCCTATTAGGTGACTTTACATTGGTGTTTCCATTTTTTTGTTCACTACCTGTATATTTACAAGGTTACTTGCCAGTGATACTGTATTTAGAATTAACATACATCATACATAATGTCTGCCAAATCTATTTAAATAATTAATAAAATAAATAAATAACTAAACAAACAGCACTCTGCAATTGCCATGTCATGAGATTCACAGTGGCTTAGACCTAGATGATTACTACACAGCTGTTCTTTTTCCCCAGGCAGATTCATACCTTTGAGAATTACTGCTTTGGTGGGAGTAAGAGACTTACTTCATACTCATTTCATCACGTGATTAGCATTGCACTACAGTATATATACTCAAGAAAATATCCTATTTTTAATTTGACCAGAAAGACAATTTTGAAATGCTATTCATGGTAGTAATATTAACTGCTCTTTTAACAAGGGCAGATGAGCCTGTTTGTAGTTTGCGAGGCAGACCAGAATTGCCTCAGTTTTCAAAGGATGGAGACATTACAATTGGAGGAATCTTTCAATTACACGACAACCTTGTAGATGCCAAACCTGCCTTTAAAGGAGAGCCTGAACCACTAAAATGCAAAGAGTAAGTGAAAACATTAAGATGTAACTTTAAAATAGTTTTAAATATTGTTATTTATAGGTTAATTTCATATTTATGTGGTTTTTTTGTTTTTATTAAATAACTGGTAGTACTGGGAGTTACAGATCCATTAATAATTAAACTGAAATGACACTGTAGTTGCAGTATTCAATACATGAGCTCATCACAAAATCCTACACTATGACCAGAATGATATTTACATTATAGAACCAATAACATATATCACATTATTATTTATTGTCTATGACCAGATGTATAAGTAGAAGTCACAATGGTATTGATGTATTGTAATTAATAATAATAATAATTTGCAGCTATACATCCGGTCATAGGTAAACATACAGTACTTGTCCAATGTTTGATAATATCAATGAACTGTGTGTACTTTTCATATTTTTTTAACCAGTGTTTCAGTGCTGTTCTGTTGTTATCCAATTACCACCAGTGCAGAATTACCAGGGGAGTGGGAGTATTAGTTTATTATTATTTTGTTTTTTACAAAAACTGTGTTACTGCAACAGTAATAGGCATGACTAGTATCATATTTAGCAATTTCATTCCTGCATGCTGTTCATATTTTCACTTCATTATCGCTATAAGAAGCTTAAAAGGCCAGTGTAAGTCTGGAAGGCACGGTTTGGATTGGATTGGAGCCAATGGCTCTGTTGAATGGGGAGGGTTTATTTACTTAGTTTTTATCTGTATAATTATTCTGTGTATTTTTCCTTACAGTGTAGATTTCAAAGAATTACAATCAGCTCAAACTATGATCTTTGCAACTGAAGAAATAAACAACAGGACAGATATACTCCCTAGTATATCACTGGGTTATAAGATATACGATGATTGTAGTTCCATACCTTTGACTATAAGGGCAGGGATGGCTTTAGTGAATGAACAAGAAGAAAAACTGTACTCTAACAAGTCCTGTACCAAACCATCTACTGTCCATGCTATAATAGGACCCTCTAGTTCTCCACCAGCTATAGCAATTGCAACAACAACAAGAGCTTTTGACATACCAGTGGTGAGAAATACTTTATAAACCTTATCACTGTAAAATATAAGGGATTTAGTTATAATAGTTATTTAACAAATATGTTTAAATGTACCTTACTTTTAATACGTGCAATCTTATGTCCAGAATGTTACAGTATATGTTGCCATAGTACCATAAATGTATTTATTTGATGACATGTGCAAATGTGTCTTTTCTGGAGGTAGGCTACCCCGTTCAAATCAATCTGAAAACCCCTCCAACCTATCCTAACAGCAAAGTCAACTTGACTCTCTGTACAGTTTTATATTCAGACCCATATAATAGGCATGGTCTACCAGCTAGCATTTAAAAGGGATGGTTTGTGTATCTGAGTACAATGTAATAACCACTTTGAAAATAAAAGTGAAATATTACAACATCAAATTATTTAAATTAGAATATATAGTTATTATTGGGTAACAGTTAGGATATCTTACTATTAAGATTATACTGACTACCTTTTGAACATGCTTTGAAACCTGTGCTTAATGAAAAGTAAAAGATCTGGTACATAAAATATCTCTATTTCATTTTCTATTATTTGTTTTCTATACAGATTCATTTTATTTAATTCTTGAATAATATATAAAATCTTTTTGTTTGTTTGTTTGTTGTTGTTGATTGCAGATTAGTCACTTTGCAACCTGTGAATGTCTGAGTAACAGGAATAAGTACCCTTCGTTTTTCAGAACCATACCAAGTGATTATTATCAAAGCAGAGCCCTGGCACAGCTTGTGAAGCATTTCGGATGGACTTGGATTGGGGCAATTAGAAATGATGATGACTATGGCAACACAGGAATGGCTACCTTTGTCAAAGCAGCCCAAGAGGAGGGGGTTTGCATTGAATATGTAGAGACTATTTACAGAACGTATCCAAGAGAAAAACTAATTAAAACTGTAGATGTTATAAAAAAGTCATCTTCAAAGGTTATTGTAGCTTTCACTTCTTATACAGATTTTGAATTTCTGGTTAAAGAACTGTTGCTTCAGAATGTTACTGGTTTTCAGTGGATAGGCAGTGAAGCTTGGATTTCTGACCTTGCAGCAGGAGAAAGTTTCAGAGTTCTGGGTGGGGCACTGGGTTTCGTAGTCGGTAATGCAGTAATTACAGGTTTGGAGGAGTTTTTAATGAATGTCCGTCCATCTGACACCCCTGGGAATTCAGGCTTAAAAGATTTTTGGGAAACTGTTTTCAGTTGTACCCTGACTACCCAAGACAAGACTGCATCGGTTAATCCATGTACAGGGTCTGAGAATTTAGCAGAGGTAAAGAATCAGTACACCGATGTAACTGACCTAAGAAATGCCAATGATGTCTATAAAGCAGTGTATGCTGTAGCCCATTCACTACACAATCTGTTTACATGTGAAAGTGGCCAGGGACCTTTTGCTGGTAAGACATGTGCAAATAAGAAGAAGATTGAACCATGGCAGGTAAGTGACTATGTTTTATACTATTAGGAATTACATTCCTGTGTGCATCATTGTGATAACATCTTGTCTTTTTGTAGGTAGTGCATTATCTGAAAACAGTTAATTTCACTACCAAGAACGGAGAGAATGTTTATTTTGATGAGAATGGGGATCCAACTGCAAGATATGCATTAGTTAACTTGCAACTCAATAAGGATAACATCACACAATGTGTCACAGTTGGTCTCTATGATGCATCTTTACCAGAAGGACAAGAGTTTACTATGAATAACATCAGTATTGTTTGGGCAGGTGGTCAGGATAAGGTAATGTCTACCTAATACTATTTGTACTTTATCAATGTTATATTAACGTTCATAGATATGTGTACAAATTTAAGTGCACAATGCAGACACAAAGTAGGACAGGGTGAATGACAGGCTTAGAGATTCAAACACAGTTAATAAGCAATGTATGCCTGCCTTCACTATATTCATCACCAGCAGGGAAAAAACAGGGTATGGTTAGTTTTGATTACTTTTACAATCATAAAACAAAAAAATCATATATTATATTCTCAATATCCCCTCCATTTCCATATAACTTTAGCAATGCTTTTTTATAAACATAAAACACATTCCAGTTAATGGGTATATGTATACATTTTTTGTTTATAAATACAATTTTTCATGGCACTAATGTGTTTCATTTAGGTTGCGGAGAAACAGGTATATAGTACATGTATATCCCCTAGCAACTAATAAAAGGAGAAATTTCTTACGGTGAAACAATACAGGTGTATATATCACAGATAAGTTAAAAATGAAATAAAGACATTACAATTTCGTCCCCAAACCCCATGATATGAACATCGTTAATACATGCACCCCAATGTCTTGATTATTGAATATTGTGAGTGCTGACAGAATGTAATACACTGTAATTGTTTTCAAGGCGCCTAAATCAGTGTGCAGTGAGAGCTGTCCTCCAGGCACTCGGAAGGCTGTTCAGAAAGGAAAGCCTGTTTGTTGCTTTGACTGCATTCCATGTGCTGAAGGAGAAATCAGCAATCAGACAGGTAGGTTAAGAAGGAGCACTGGTGATTGCACCTCAGAGGATCTGTACTTAAATGTTTTAATAATAATAATAATAATAATAATAATAATAATAATAATAATAATAATAATAATAATAATAAAGATTGTAAATAGGATTTTCAGGTGCAGACTTATTTACAACATGATATTAATTAATTTTTTATTTATTTTTCCTTGCAGATTCTATTGCTTGTGTGACGTGCCCTTTGGAATACAGGTCAAATAACCAAAGAAACCACTGCATCTTAAAAGCCATTGAATTCCTGTCATTCGGAGAAATCATGGGGATGTTGCTGATGATCATTTCATTGATTGGGGCTTCTTTAACCACAGTTATAGCTACTGTTTTCTTTCGTTTCAGAGATACCCCCATTGTTAAAGCTAATAACTCTGAACTCAGCTTCCTTCTTCTGCTTTCATTAGCACTGTGTTTCCTTTGTTCACTTACTTTCATTGGCCAGCCCTCTGAGTGGTCCTGTATGTTGCGCCACACTGCCTTTGGGATAACATTTGTTCTGTGCATCTCTTGTGTTCTGGGGAAAACAATAGTTGTGTTAATGGCGTTTAGAGCTACACTTCCTGGTAATAATATGATGAAATGGTTTGGGCGCGTCCAGCAGCGGCTTACTCTTTTTGCATTCACATTCATTCAGGGTTTAATTTGCACACTTTGGTTAATAATATCCCCTCCTTTTCCAAACAAAAACATGAACTCTTTTAAAGACAGAATCATTTTAGAGTGTGACCTGGGATCTGCTGCAGCATTTTATGCTGTGTTAGGGTATATTGGGTTTCTTGCTGCCATGTGCTTTGTGCTCGCATTTCTGGCTCGTAACCTACCAGATAACTTTAATGAAGCGAAATACATTACATTTAGCATGCTCATATTCTGTGCTGTTTGGATCACTTTCATCCCAGCTTACATCAGTTCACCTGGGAAGTACACAGTTGCTGTAGAAATATTTGCAATTTTAGCTTCCAGCTTTGGTTTGCTCTTCTGTATTTTTGCACCTAAATGTTATATTATATTATTTAAGCCTGAGAAGAATACAAAAAAATATTTGATGGGAAAAGGGCCCTCGAAGTCACTTTGACAAAAAATAATAACAATGTTCTAAATATGAAAACATAGTATAAAAACACATTCATTCATATGTTGAGTCCCCACATTAGGTAACACAGGTCAGTTTTTAAAGACAGCTTCAAAGTTGCTCTTATACAGCGTGCTTGAAGATTCACTTTTAAAAAACAATAACATAATATATACATGAAATATAAAATGGGAATTACATTATACCATGTTAGTCATGTATACATTTCTTCTAGACCACAGTATGAGATTTCATAATAGCCTCTAAGCCAGCACACTGTATTATCCAGCAGAATTTTCTGTTCCCAGGTTAGAGAGGTTTTACTGTACACTATTGGATGCTACAAATTCTGTAATACGTTTTACAAATGCTCTCTTGCTAAGTGAATGGTTTGTAGGCTTCATATTTAGCAGAGATATTATTTGTTAGTGTTTAAGGCTCTCTTTAATTGTTTATTTCAATATTGGAATGTTTCAGGCCACTGAATGGAGTGCAGACAAAAAAGGTCACAGGAAAATAAACATTCTGCTTTTTCTGTTGCCCCTAAATGTATTTAATATATAATGTATATTATATTATTAGTGTTTAAGGTCATTGCAATGCTATGGCGATATATGTTCAGAAGTCAATTCCATATAAAAGAAAAGGATATATGAATGTTTGCTTATTTAGCTAATGCCAGGGAACCAACCGTTTTCTCCACATCAGAAGAGCGTGTCTGTAGATACTGTAGCTGATGTCACTTTTACAGAGGTTACGCGTTCTCTTTCATAATAACAGAGCCTTGATTACAGCAGCGCTGTTGATATCTAGCACACTGATTGGATACCCTTCTTCTGCTATGAATGCAACATTTAAACAGCTGTGATAATACATTGTATCCTTTACATTCATTGGACACTAGAATAGCTGATTGCCCGTGGGGATTTATCAGTGTTAAAGTGATTATCAAAGAGAAAACAGGAGTTGGATTACATTGCTGCTCTAATGTAAACTACACTGTAGCAGGTCACTAAAATGTGTAATGGATCTAATTGTAGTCTGTGTTTATTGCTTTTCCTAGGCACAATTAAAAGGGTTTACTACTTTATTTTCTGCATCGTTACACCACCTCCTAGATATATCACTGGCTTCAATAGAACTTCTCTATAATGTACTGGAGGTCTCAATACTGTAAAGCTATGGCTATTGCATTATTATTATTATTATTATTTATTAGCAGACGCCCTTATCCTGGGCGACTTACAATTGTTACAAGATATCACATTATTTTTTACATACAATTACCCATTTATACAGTTGGGTTTTTACTGGAGTAGTCTAGGTAAAGTACCTTGCTCAAAGGTACAGCAGCAATGTCCCCCCACCTGGGATTGAACCCACGACCCTCCGGTCAAGAGTCCAGAGCCCTAACCACTACTCTACATTGCAAAAGTCTACCGAAAACCATAATAGCTGTACAGTATTTCATGTTAGATTTTGAAATGTGACATTTTTACATTCTAATATTGAGACATCATTTAAAAAAATAAATATGTGAACATAATTTAGATCTTTTCTTTACATCATGTACTAAAAGAAACTGCAAAATTATATTGCATAAGTCTACTGAAATCCATAATAGCTGTACAGTATTTCATGTTAGATTTTGAAATGTGACATTTTTACATTTTTTGTCAGTTTTTCATTAAGTATATGGAAAACTACAACGCGGTATGTAATAAAATATGTTAACAGTATTCAGCAGGTATAATTTGACTTTATGAAGCAACCTTAGTTCATTCTATAGGGGGATGGAAAACTTTTGGCCATAGCTGTATATTGACACACACTATAGCATTTATATTTAGTCTGCATTTACTTAACGGATTTATGGTTGTGGTAGGTCAAATTGTACATTTCAAACAGGACAGTAGTTAGGCTACTAAACACAATAGTGTATGCACCTGTGAAATACAGGACTATATTACAAAATAATGTACTATAAAAATACATATATTAATAATTAAGATAAATCAGGAAAAATAGATTCAACTTGAAAGTCTGTTTAAAACTGCATATGGAATGTACCATATCTTTCTAATTATCCTCTATAAATAGAATGACCACAGTTTCATGTAAAAAATAATAACACAAAAATAATCTCTTAATTTATCATTTTCTAAAGATTTTCTTAATGCAAAAATAAAATATAATTGTGCATGTTTACACCGTTCTCTGTTCTTTTGTCGATTCAAAATCAATATATTCACAGTACAGAAATTATAAAAGGGTTATTAATATGTACACATGAGGGATACGTCCTCTTACATAACACATTAAAATGAATCCCAATGTAAATTTGGTTCAGTAAACTGTGCTATTCTGTGCTACCATATTATCACAAGCAGGCTTTATTAATAGCATGCTTTTCTAAAAGTATACTGTCAATATTATCTTACCTTTTTATTGCAATCCTAGTGTTCTTTTACACTCAGCTTAAAAAATACTTACAGCACAAATGAAGTCTGTGTTAACTGCATTTTTAATCACCTACTTTAAATGCATTTCACTACATTGTTTATAATACTTGTAACACTACTGAAATATTGTTAATTACGTGTGGTTAGATTTCCCTATTATTATTATTTATTTCTTAGCAGACGCCCTTATCCAGGGCAACTTACAATTGTTACAAGATATCAGATTATTTTTACATACAATTACATTATTTTTTACATACAATTACCCATTTATACAGTTGGGTTTTTACTGGAGCAATCTAGGTAAAGTACCTTGCTCAAGGGTACAGCAGCAGTGTCCCCCACCTGGGACTGAACCCACGACCCTCCGAACAGGAGTCCAGAGCCCTAACCACTACTCCACACTGCTGCTGTTTATTTTCCTGCTGCTGTTACTTGCCAGTGATACTGTATTTAGAATTAACTTACATCGTACATAATGTATGCCAAATCTATTTAATTAATTAATCAATTAATTAATTAAATAAATAAATAAACAAACAGCACTCTGTAATTGCCAAGTCATGAGATTCACAGTGGTTTAGACCTAGATGATTACTACACGATTGTTCTTTTTCCCCAGGCAGATTCATACCTTGAGAATTACTGCTTTGGTGGGAGTAAGAAACTTACTTCATACTCATTTCATCACACGTGATTAGCATTGCACTACAGTATATATACTCAAGAAATTATCCTAATTTTACTTTGATCAGAAAGACAATTTTGAAATGCTACTCATGGCAGTAATATTAACTGCCCTTTTAACAAGGGAAGATGAGCCTGTTTGCAGCTTGCGAGGCAGACCAGAATTGCCTCAGTTTTCAAAGGATGGAGACGTTACAATTGGAGGTATCTTTCAATTACACTACAACCTTGTAGATGCCAAACCTGCTTTTAAAGGAGAGCCTGAACCACTAAAATGCAAAAAGTAAGTGAAATCTACAAACCATAACAATATTTAAAAGAGTTTTAAATATTGTTATTTATAGGCCTATGGACTTCTTAGCTTTCTATGCTAAAGCACTTTCATGTTTATGTATTTTTAGAAAAAAAAAAAGGTTTATCAAATACAGAACTGGCAAATACAGCTACATTAATAAATAAAATTAAATTACATTGTAGTTGCAGTATTCAATACATGTGCTTATCACAAAATCGTACGACCAGAATGACATTTATATTATACAACCAATAACATATATCACATTATTATTTATTGTCTATGACCAGATGAATAAGTAGAAGTCACAATGGTATCGATGTATTGTAATCACATAAACAATTTGCAGGTATACATCCGGTCAAAGGCAAACACACAGTACTTGTCCAATATTTGATTACATCAATGAAGAGTGTGTACCTTTCATTTTTAAACCTTAAGTCTTTCAGTGCTGTTGTTAATGCCTTTTCATTCACAAAATGTTATCCAGTTACTACCAGTGCAGAATTACCTGGGGGGTGGGGGTATTAGTAGTTTTTTTTTTTTTTTTTCAACAGTAATAGGCATGACTAGTATCATATTTAGTGATTTAATTCCTGCATGCAGTTCATATTTTCACTTCATTATCACTATAAGAAGCTTAAAGGGCCAGTGTAAGCCTGGAAGGAACGGTTTGGATTGGGTCGGAGCCAATGGCTCTGTTGAATGGGGAGGGTTTATTTATTTAGTTTTTATCTGTATAATTATTCTGTGTATTTTTCCTAAGTTTAAATTTCAGAGACTTCAAATTTGCTCAAACTCTGATCTTTGCCACTGAAGAAATAAACAACAGGACAGACATACTCCCTGGTATTTCACTGGGTTATAAGATATATGATGATTGTAGTTCCATACGTTTGGCTGTAAGGGCAGGGATGTCTTTAGTGAATGAACAGGAAGAAAATATGTACTCTAAGCTGTCCTGTACCAAGCCATCTACTGTCCATGCTATAATAGGACCAGCTAGTTCTTCACCAGCTATAGGAATTGCGACAACAATAAGAGCTTTTAACATACCAGTGGTGAGAAATACTTTATATTTTATAAACCTTTTTCAAAAAAAGTATATAGTACCATATTAAAGATTTATTCATAATGGTTATATAACAAATATTTTTAAATGTACCTTTCTTTTCATATGTGTGATCTTATGTCCAGTATGTTACAAAATATGTTGCCTTAGTAGCATAAACTTACTTGATGACCTCTGTAGATGCATCTTTGCTGGAGGTGGGTTACCCATTTCAAATCAATCTGAAAGCCCCTCCAACCTAGCATTTAAAATGGATGCTTTGTGTAATTGAGTACGACGTGATAACTGCTTTGAAAAAATAGTGAAATATTACAACATCAAATTATTTAAATTACACTATATAGTTATTAGGGTAATACCTTTAATATGTCACAATTAAGTATTAACTTTTCAACGTGCTTCTAATACTGCATTGCTTTTTAAATACAGAATCTGGGTTCAAAGAAAAGTAAAATATCTGGTACATAAAATGTCTCTATTTGATTTTCTATTATTTGTTTTCTATACAGATACGTTTTTTTCATTCTTGAATAACATTTAAAATCTTTTTTGTTGTTGTTGATTGCAGATTAGTCACTTTGCAACATGTGAATGTTTGAGTAACAGGAATAAGTACCCTTCGTTTTTCAGAACCATACCAAGTGATTATTATCAAAGCAGAGCCCTGGCACAGCTTGTAAAGCATTTCGGATGGACTTGGATTGGGGCAATTAGAAATGATGATGACTATGGCAACACAGGAATGGCTACATTTGTGAAAGCAGCCCAAGAAGAGGGGGTTTGCATTGAATATTCAGAGACTATTTACAGAACGTATCCAAGAGAAAAACTAATTAAAACTGTAGATGTTATAAAAAAGTCATCTTCAAAGGTTATTGTAGCTTTCTCTTCTTACATAGATCTTGAAGTTCTGCTTAAAGAACTGTTGCTTCAGAATGTTACTGGTTTTCAGTGGATAGGCACTGAATCTTGGATTTCTGACAAAAACTTTGAAGTAGGAGAAAGTTTCAGAGTTCTGGGTGGTGCACTGGGTTTCGCAGTCACAAATGCAGTAATTACAGGTTTGGAGGAGTTTTTAATGAATGTCCGTCCATCTGACACCCCTGGGAATTCAGGTTTAAAAGATTTTTGGGAAACTATTTTCAGTTGCACCCTGACTACCCAAGACAAGACTGCATCGGTTAATCCATGTACAGGGTCTGAGAATTTAGCAGAGGTAAAGAATCAGTACACTGATGTAACTGATCTAGCAAATGCCAATGATGTCTATAAAGCTGTGTATGCTGTAGCCCATTCACTACACAATCTGTTTACATGTGAAAGTGGCCAGGGACCTTTTGCTGGTAAGACATGTGCAAATAAGAAGAAGATTGAACCATGGCAGGTAAGCGATTGTGTTTTATACTATTAGGAATTACATTCCTGTGTGAATCATTGTGATAACATCTTGTCTTTTTGTAGGTAGTGCATTATCTGAAAACAGTTAATTTCACTACCAAGAATGGTGTGAATGTTTATTTTGATGAGAATGGGGATCCAACTGCAAGATATGCATTAATTAACTGGCAACTCAATAAGGAGAACATCACACAATTTGTTACAGTTGGTCTATATGATGCATCTTTACCAGAAGAACAACAGTTTATTATGAATAATGTCAGTATTGTTTGGGCAGGTGGTCAGGATAAGGTAATGTCTACCTAATAATATTTTAATTTTATCAATATTGTATTAATGTTCATAGATATGTGTACAAATTTAAGTGTGCAATACAGACACACAGTAGGACAGGTCTACAGGTCTATAGTATATGTCTCAGACTTATATTATTGTATGTTTTTGTTCAATTTCTTCAACTAGGACAATAATTTCCTCTTGACAAGTATTTTTTCACTATATTCTGTTAAACTTTCCAGGGATGGAAATAAATACTCACATTGCATAGCAATTTGATCCACTCCCGGATTTACAAGGATTTACAGACACACCTGAGCTTGTAAACCCCATGATATGAACATCCTTAATACGTACAGCCCAATGTCTTGATTATTGAATCTATGGAGTATGTTGACATAATGTAATATATTGTAATTGTTTCCAAGGCGCCTAAATCAGTGTGCAGTGAGAGCTGTCCTCCAGGCACTCGGAAGGCTGTTCAGAAAGGAAAGCCTGTTTGTTGCTTTGACTGCATAGCATGTGCTGAAGGAGAAATCAGCAATCAGACAGGTAGGTTAAGAAGGAGCACTGGACAAATAAAACACTGACTACACTAACCTGTCATTGTATCTCTGAGGATCTGTACTTAAATGTTGAAAGAAGAAGAAGAAGAAGAAGAAGAAGATTATAACTAAGATGTTCAGGTGTAACTACAGACTTTACAACATGGTATTAATTTACTTTTTATTATTTTTTTCTTGCAGATTCTATTGCTTGTGTGACGTGCCCTTTGGAATACAGGTCGAATAACCAAAGAAACCACTGCATCTTAAAAGCCATTGAATTCCTGTCATTTGGAGAAATCATGGGGATGTTGCTGATGATCATTTCATTGATTGGGGCTTGTTTAACCACAGTTATAGCTACTGTTTTCTTTCGATTCAGAGATACCCCCATTGTAAGAGCGAATAACTCTGAACTCAGCTTCCTACTTTTGTTTTCATTAGCACTGTGTTTCCTTTGTTCACTTACTTTCATTGGCCAGCCCTCTGAGTGGTCCTGTATGTTACGCCACACTGCCTTTGGGATCACATTTGTCCTGTGCATCTCTTGTGTTCTGGGGAAAACAATAGTCGTGTTAATGGCATTTAGAGCTACACTTCCTGGTAATAATATGATGAAATGGTTTGGGCCCGTCCAGCAGCGGCTAACTCTTTTTGCATTCACATTCATTCAGGCCTTAATTTGCACTCTTTGGTTAATAATATCCCCTCCTTTTCCAAACAAAAACATGAACTCTTTTAAAGACAGAATCATTTTAGAGTGTGACCTGGGATCTGCTGCAGCATTTTATGCTGTGTTAGGGTATATTGGGTTTCTTGCTGCCATGTGTTTTGTGCTTGCTTTTCTGGCTCGTAACCTACCAGATAACTTTAATGAAGCTAAATACATTACATTCAGCATGCTCATCTTCTGTTCTGTTTGGGTCACTTTCATCCCAGCTTACATCAGTTCACCTGGGAAGTACACAGTTGCTGTAGAAATATTTGCAATTTTAGCTTCCAGCTTTGGTTTGCTCTTCTGTATTTTTGCACCTAAATGTTATATTATATTATTTAAGCCTGAGAAGAATACAAAAAAACATTTGATGGGAAAAGGGCCCTCAAAGTCACTTTGACAAAAAATAATAACAATGTTCTAAATATGAAAACATAGTATAAAAACACATTCAGTCAAGCACTGTAGCCTCCACATTCGGTAACACAGGTCCTTTTTTAAAGACAGCTTCAAAGTTGCTCTTATACAGCGTGTTTGAAGATTCACTTTTAAAAAAACAATAACATTATATAAAAATTAAATGTAAAATGAGAATTACATTATACCATGTTAGTCATGTATACATCTTTTCTAGGTACAGTATTACATTTTATAATAGCCTGTAAGCCAGCACACTGTATTATCCAGCAGAATTTTCTGTTCCCAGGGTAGACAGGTTTTACTGTACACTATTGGATGCTAGAAATTCTGTAATACATTTTACAAATGCTCTCTTGTTAAGTGAATGGTTTGAGGGCTTCATATTTAGCTGAGATATTAATTGTTAGTGTTTACAGCTATCTTTAATTGTTTATTTCAATATTGGAAATGTTTCAGGCCACTGAATGGCCTCTTAAAATGTGTAACTGATTTAATTGTAGTCTGTATTTACTGTTTTTCCTGAGCACAATTAAAAAGCTGTACTGCTTTATTTACTGCAACCTTGTACCACCTCCTAGATATATCACTGGTGATAAGCTTCAATAGAACTTCTCTATAATGTACTGGAGGTCTCAACACTGTACAGCTATGGCCAAACGTTTAGCATCACCTAGAATTCTAAGATTGAGACATCATTTAAAAAAATAAATATGTGAACATAATTTAGATCTTTTCTTTACATCATGTACTAAAAGAAACTGCAAAATTATATTGCATAAGTCTACTGAAATCCATAATAGCTGTACAGTATTTCATGTTAGATTTTGAAATGTGACATTTTTACATTTTTTGTCAGTTTTTCATTAAGTATATGGAAAACTACAAAGCGGAATGTAATAAAAGATGTTAACATTATTCAGCAGGTATAATTTGACTTTATGAAGCAACCTTAGTTCATTCTATAGGGGGATGGAAAACTTTTGGCCATAGCTGTATATTGACACACACTATAGCATTTATATTTAGTCTGCATTTACTTAACGGATTTATGGTTGTGGTAGGTCAAATTGTACATTTCAAACAGGACAGTAGTTAGGCTACTAAACACAATAGTGTATGCACCTGTGAAATACAGGACTATATTACAAAATAATGTACTATAAAAATACATATATTAATAATTAAGATAAATCAGGAAAAATAGATTCAACTTGAAAGTCTGTTTAAAACTGTATATGGAATGTGCCATATGTTTCTAATTATCCTAATAAATAGAATGACCACAGATTCATGTAAAAAATAATAAAAAAATAAAAATATAATTGTGCATGTTTATACTTTTCTCTGTTCTTTTGTAGATTCAAAATCAATATATTCACAGTACAGAAATTACAAAAGGGAAATCGAGAGGAATGTTAGTTCCTCGCGCAAAGTTACAGTGAAGCGCGAGAACTGCCAGTGACTATCTATATAGCACGGATACTTTACGTGTTTACAGGGTATTGGCGCAGCAAACGTAAATCAGCCAAAAGCACCATTCCACTTTTAATGTGTAGTTCCCAACACTCTTAAGTGAAATGTAGGAAAAAAAGTAAATACCTGTCATACAGTAAGAGAAGTAAGTCGCCAGAGTAAGGTAAAAATGTCCTTCTCCTTTTTCTCCCAATGTATTTTTTTTGCAGACCTCAGTCACATGTATCCATGCATATGTATATTACAGGACATCTGATTTTAATGACAATTAACTTGTTTTGTCAACAGGGAAATATACTAGGGTACACACTTATTGTGACGTCAATACACTTTATATTAAATGATTTATTTCTGTTTAAAATGGAACATTTGGTTGCAAAAAAAACCCTTTCTTTATATAAATATCTGAAACAAAAACACATTGGAAAAGTGCCCAGCCATTTAAAGCACAGATATCAAAAACACAAGCCAAGTGTCAAGAAACCATTGGGGCAACCTTGCCCAGCACAGAGCAAATAGGCACAACTGTAAAACCGATGGGGGCCAAGGTTGCCCCAATTGTTTCTTCTAACTTGTATCAAAAACACAAGATAAGTTATAACAAACAATTGGGGCAACCATGGCCAGCACCAGGCAAATAGGTACAACTGTCAAAGCGGTGGGGGCCAAGGTTGCCCCAATTGTTTCTACTAACTTGGCTTGTGTTTTTCAGGCACAAGTGGCAAAGTGGTTAACAGTGTGCAGGTGCAGGAATGCTGTGGTGATCAATAAACAGACAGACAACAATAATCCAGGTGCAATGGTGTTTTATTTGTACAATCCAAAAGTCTGACAAACAGCAGTAAATAAGAACAATGAGAACAAGCAATACAGTGGCGTGTATTGCTCTGTTTTAATCCACGGGTTGGTCCTAAACACCCACACAAACACAAGTCCACAGTGAGTGCTATAGTGATCGTGGTGTAAATACAGTTATTCGTGAACAAGGTGCAGTGATGTCCAGGTTTAGTGCTGGCCTTTAGCGACAGCTCTGGACCGTGTTAGCCATCTAATAACAACAAACAAACAGTTTTTAGACACGACAAACAAACAAAACACTTACGATTACAATACAGGTCTCCTTCTGGTTTAGCATTTAACCATAACAAAGGACAGATCACTTCGCTACGCCCCCTTTTGTACCGTCAATCATGACCCCTTGGTTAACTAGTGCAAGAGCTCCTCCAATCCGCGGCTGCCACATTGTTTCCTTCCGGGTCGATGATTTAGTGTATCGCAGCTGCGCCCCTTTCTAGATGATTGACTTCCATCTAATCCTGGGAATGAATTGTCTGGCCATCCAGTCCAGGGCACTCTGTTTCCTTTACACAGCGCCCTCACAGGTCGGGAGGGAGATTTATCACCAAGAATCATTCTGTTTGTTACATTGAGTTGAATATTTTGTAATTGACCGCAATGTAATGGGGAGTTCAAAATGTAAAAAGAAATGCAAGACATATATAAAAGGAAGGCAGGGAGAGATGTAAGATGTTTTTAAAGGAGGGAGGGGGTGAAACTACTAGAGATAAAACAATTAAAATAAAAACAAAATCTAAACAAATCAATTTACAGCGATATTGACTTCAAACTTTATTTCAGTCTAAATAATTACTCACAGATAAAAGCAATGCAACTAGCTTGATTGCTAACAGGTTTATTGCACTGCATCACCAGATTGCAATTTAAATAGCGCCCCTTTTAATGCAAACACATAAGATAATTAATACTTCAAGTCGTTACTTTGTTAATTCTACATTTTTGCTATTTGTTAAGTTTAACAAGCCGTGTGCATCCAGACAGGATATCTGTATTGTAGTGACTACATCCTCCTTACAGTGAGAGGAAAGCCACCAGTTGTCATTAAGGAATGCAGAGATACAAAATATCTGAGCTCGATTTAATCCAGCCCGTGGTTAAACTATGCTAATTACAGCTTTACAGACAGGTTGAGAGAACAGAAATAAATGTAAATATCTACAAATCCTATATTAATAACTAACAGTTGCTACCAAATGCCAAGCACTAGTGCACTGCTTTCATCCTAGCCTTTAAAATTGTAACTTTGTTTCCCAATGCGTCTACACAACGAATGTACGTAAGGTGGAACTTTCCCAATTAGCATGGGTGTCTGTAACATGTTTTCAAGTCTTATCTGTGTTACGAGACCACCACAATTTATATTGTGTGAATATACCTATTAAACGTTTCAAATAGAATGGAAGCATTTTAGTGCCGAAGATTACTGTATTTTATTTGTATTTTACTATTTTAAAAATACATCTAAGCACAGTACAAGCAGGCTAAGTGTTTAGTATGTCGACTCATTACATTTTATTTATGCAACAATTGATTTGCCACGTAGTTAATACGTTGTCTTGTTGCTTTGAATCTTACATAAATATGTTTAGACTCGTGTTTCAGATTTTTTCGTTTTGTGCTGCTGTCTCTTATTCCTTATGAAACTCACTTGGTCTGTGCATATTTTGTTGGTGAAATGCACACAAAATGACAATTTTGTATATATTTAAATATTGCCCGAAGGTGCCCCCATAGTAAACCACTAGTTTGAATTTAAAGATAAAGCAGCATGTCAACTAGAGTTCATGGGATATCCATTTTACCTGAATTAACCATATCTTCTTACCACATTTCTGAGAAAGGAAAAAAATACTAAGCAATGTGTTTGATAACTATTAAAAGTTCATGTGTTTCTTTAGAAAAATCTAAATATCAAGTTTTTCAGCATTAAGTTGTGATGTCTAATCAATATCAATATTTTTAAAAAGTACATCAGCGTTTTTGCTTGAATCATACTTCACTTTAACTCAATATATTATTAATTAATAATAATAATAATAATAATAATAATAATAATAATAATAATATTATTATTATTATATACATTTTATCACCAAGTATTTGTATTTTTGAAGTTAAGGTTGAGTATATTATTTTAATTTTGTATACTACACTGTTCTACACTATGTGTACTATTCTACACTCTGCTGTTTTTAAATGTGGTTAGAAATAATTTTAATTATTAGATTAAAATGAATGATAAAATTAGTATTAAATAAGTCAGTCATTTTCATCAGGATTAAGACATTTCTTTAAAGAAAGTAACATATTCAACCAAATCAAAGTTTAAGGGTTATTCAACCAAATAAAAACATTAGGGCGCACCGAAAGGGGAGCAAATATAAAATAAAACTTGTTAAGAAATGCGATATGTTTTGTCATCTATAATAAACAGCTTTATAGGAAACAGGAAATGTTCTTTCCGCAAAAAAATGTCAATTCTTATAGCCTATCCTGCCTCACAAATGACAGACCTTCCCAGGGGCGCTTGAACTAGGGGTGCTGGGGGTGCGGAAGCCCTGGCTTTGCATGGCTTCCATCATATACAGGGGTTACAGTTTTGTTCAATGGCTTTCAGCACCCCCACTATAAAAATTGTTCCAGCGCCTCTAGACTTTCCTCATCTATACAGAATCATTACACCGGATTATGATTAGGACGCATTAAAAGGAGAGCAATGCCAATACATTAAAACTGGTAAAACGAAAAACAAAAACATATAGCTAATCTCTTCTATTTATATGAAATAAAATGCTCTCTCACAAAAGGAGACAAAGAAATATATAGCATTTGAATACAAAAACTAGTAACTTCAGTAAAATTACAGTCATAGCAGTGAGTTTCTACACTTCCTAATTCCTCTCGGTCCACAACAAAGCAGGTCTTCTCTGCCTCCTCTACACTCCTATTGGCCAGAATCACCGCTGTCTCAACAACCATTGGCCAGGCAGCGTTTCTGCAGCCTGTTCTGAAGCCTTTAGTACAGTGGCAGTATTCCCTGTTTTTATCTAAGTTTTGTTTTTTTCTCTAAATTTGGTTCAACTTTTTATTATTGTTATTTATTTCACGTTTTTGTCCATTGTAAACTACTAATTTCAAGCTTGTATCACGATACACGGAGGTGTATATCATATCATGTTATAAAGTATCGCGATGCATCAAAACACGATGAATCGTCTCACCCCTATTGCTCACTGATAAGATATATACTGAAAGGTCAATTCTTATGGGTAAGAAGGAACTGTAGCACAGTCACAATTTGAAATTAAATCTGAAGAAATGCACTCCAAATTTATTACCCGAGGATGATGACCGTATTCTTAAAGAAACAACGTACGAAGCTGAAGATTGTGATCGAGAGATACTTCTTAAAAAGAAAGTTAAAAACACTAAAAGTGATCTAACTATGTGTTTTACCTCTGAATTTAATTATTTGTTTAACGATATAAAGGGAATATTTTTTAAACATTGGCAGGTACTAAAATATGATCATTCCTTGAATTTGATGACAGATAAACTTCCCTGTATTGCTTTTAAACATGCAGAAAACATTAAAGACAAATTGGTTCATTCATTTATTCCAAAAGAGGACAAAGCAATTACATGGTTATCTAATCCACCGGATGGTAATTTTAAATATGGCCATTTGTGTCCACTGCTCAAATACTGTACATTTTCAATGCTGATAGTATCTATTGTATGTATTTGTGGTATACTGTTGATAAAATAATATGAAATCATGATCGAATTTGGATATACTGAATCAATTATATTTATTTATTTAAAAAAAAAAATACTTTAATCTATGTGGCAGATTGCTGCTGAACATATGTAGCACCCGGGAGGGGCACTCGTTCTTTCTGATCAGGGTGGGATCAGCCAGGCAGAATACCAGAAGGAAAATAAACTAGATCACACTACTATGTCGGGCAAAGAACACAGTTTTATTAAATACAGGTGATAAACTACACTTAAACAGGGCAGATCTAGAATACCAGTCACGGCAAATGGTTTGCACTGCCTGTTAATTCAAACAATAACTAACACAGAATTACAATTTAAAACTAAAGGGCAGTGCGGCTCAATACCTGCACAGAGACGGGTCTCACAAATAAAAAGCAACAATAAAACCAATACAACCCGTCTCCAGCACTCCTCTGAAACCCTGAAAATACTAGTTTAAAAACACACACATGACAGAATGGAGACCAAAAGCGCAGGCAGGGAGATATGACTTTAAATTCGGCGGCTCTTTCTTTCCTATTTGTCTTTCTACCACCTGCCGAATCAGAGAGCCCCGCACCAGATGGAGACAACACAGCTGGGGGTGTGGCGCCGGAGAAGCTGTAGTGCTGAGAGAGAGAGTGGGATGATGTCATCCAGGTGGTCGTCAAGTTGCCGCCGGAGAGCCTGCAGCCGCCACCAGAGACCCCACAGCCGCAGTCCCATGCTGCCAGAGGGCGAGTACCCCGTGCCACCAAGGAGGGAGCGTCCTATGCTGCCAGTGCCAGAGCCCCCAGAGAGAGCCCAGCATCGCAAGAGTGCCCAGCACCACTGCCCAGGAGAGTGTCCCGCGTCGCCCAAGAGAAACGATGCGCCGACATTAGTGAGAGAAAGAGAGTACCTCGTGCCCGCCAGAGCTCCAAAGAGAGAGCCCCACAGAGAGAGCCCAAAGTAAAAAATAATAAAGCAAAAAGTTGACAAAAACATACAAAATCATGTATGTGTATATACAGTGCCTTGCAAAAGTATTCAGACCCCTGACCAATTCTCTCATATTACTGAATTACAAATGGCACATTGAAATTTCGTTGTTTGATATTTTATTTTAAAACACTGAAACTCAAAATCAATTATTGTAAGGTGACATTGGTTTTATGTTGGGAAATATTTTTAAGAAAAATAAAAAACTGAAATATCTTGCTTGGATAAGTATTCAACCCCCACACATTAATATTTGGTAGAGCCACCTTTCGCTGCAATAATAGCTTTAAGTCTTTTGGGGTAAGTATGTACCAGCTTTGCACACAGTGTCAGAGTGATTTTGGCCCATTCTTCTTGGCAGATTTGCTCCAGGTTGTTCAGGTTGGTTGGACGACGCTTGTGGACCGCAATTTTCAAATAGTGCCACAGATTCTCAATGGGATTGAGATCAGGACTTTGACTGGGCCACTGTAGGACATTCACCTTTTTGTTCTTGAGCCACTGTTGCTTTGGCCTTGTGCTTAGAATCATTGTCCTGCTGAAAGGTGAATTTCCTCCCAAGCTTCAGTTTTTTAGCGGACTGAAGCAGGTTCTCTTGCAGTATTTCCCTGTATTTTGCTCCATCCATTCTTCCTTCAATTTTAACAAGATGCCCAGTCCCTGCTGATGAGAAGCATCCCCACAGCATCATGCTGCCACCACCATACTTCACTTTAGGGGTGTTGTGTCTTGAGGCATAGCGCTTTGAGTTTTGGCCAAAAAGCACCATCTTGGCCTCATCTGACCACAAAACCTTTTCCCACATCGCAGCTGGGTCACTCTCATGCTTTCTGGCAAACTCCAGACGTGCTTTCAGATGGTACCTTTTGAGTAACAGCTTCTTTCTTGCCACCCTCCCATACAGGCCAGTGTTATGCAGAGCTATTGATATGGCTGACTGGTGCACCATTACTCCACTCCCAGCCACTGAACTCTGTAGCTCCATCAAAGTGATTGTTGGCCTCTCTGTGGCTTCTCTCACAAGTCTCCTTCTTGTTTGAGCGCTGAATTTTGAGGGATGACCATTTCTTGGCAGTGCCTGGGTGGTGTGATGGAGCTTCCACTTCCTGATTATCCAACTGTGCTCACTGGGATATCCAAACACTTGGATATTATTTTGTACACTTTCCCTAATCTATGCATTTCTATTACTTTATCTCTAACTTCTGTAGAATGCTCTTTGGTCTTCATTTTCCTTCAGATTCACAGCCTGACCAATGATCCTTCAACAGTGGGGTTTTTATCCAGAAAATGTGACAGCACTTTAATGGTTCACAGGTGGAGGCCAATGGTAAGGTAATTGTGTCCTCGTTAGGGCAATTTCTTTCATCGGTGTAAACTGGGAGCTTCCACAGCACAGGGGTTGAATACTTATGCAAGCAAGATATTTCAGTTTTTTATTTTTCTTAAAAATATTTCCCAACATAAAACCAATGTCACCTTACAATAAATGATTTTGAGTTTCAGTGTTTTAAAATAAAATATCAAACAGAACGAAATTTCAATGTACCATTTGTAATTCAGTAATATGAGAGAATTGGTCAGGGGTCTGAATACTTTTGCAAGGCACTGTATATATATATATATATATATATATATATATATATATATATATATATATATATATATATACTGAATGTACACACTGAATGTACAAAACATTAGGAACACCTTTCTAATATTGAATTGCACCCCCTTTTGCCCTCAGAACAGCCTCAATTAAATTGGGGCATGGACTCTACAAGGTGTCGAAAGCGTTCCACAGGAATGCTGGCCCATGTTGGCTCCAATGCTTCCCACAGTTGTGTCAAGTTGGCTGGTAGTGGATCTCTACTCCAAATAGCTTTTTCCATCTCAGCCCACAGATGCTCAATTGGATTGAGATCTGGTGACTGGGCAGGCCACTGCAGTAAGCTAAATTCACTGTCATGTTTGTGGAACCATTCATGTCATGTTTGTGGAACAATCCTAGCCTTGTGGCATGGGGCATTATCCTGCTGAAAAAATCCATTATCAGATGGATACACTGCTGCCATGAAGGGATGCACCTGATTGGCAATGACGTTCAGATATCCTGTGGCATTCAAACGTTGCTCCACTTTTATCAAGGGGCCCAATGTGTGCCATGAAAACACACCCCACACCATCACCACCAGCCTGCAATGTTGACACGCGGCATGGTGTATGCATGTACTCATGTGGTTTTCTCCATACCCTAGTCCTCCCATCAGCGTGAAACAGCAGGAACCGGGACTCATCAGACCAGGCAATGTTTTTCCAATCCTCCAGTGTTTTCGTTCCTTAGCCCACTGCAACCGTAGTTTCTTGTGTTTTGCTGAAAGAAAAGTCGTCGGCTGCCATACCCCATTCTTGTCAAGGTACGACGAGTTGTGCATTCTTTTATGGGTCTTTCGGCACCAATGTTGTACTGGACTGTCAGTTGACTAACTGTAGCCCGTCTGTTGCTCTGCAAAATTCGTGTCAGCCTCCTTTGGCCTCTTTCTTCAATGAGCCGTTTTCGACCACTGGCCTGCCGTTGGCTGGGTGTCCTTTGGGTGGTGGACCATCCTTGATACACACGGGAAACTGTTGAGCGTGAATAACCCAGCAGCGCTGCAGTTCTTGACACACTCAAACCAGCGTGCCTGACACCTACTACCATACCCCGTTCAAAGGCACTTAAATCTTTTGTCTTGCCCAGTTACCCTCTGAATGCCACACATACACAATCCATGTCTCAATTGTGTCAAGGCTTAAAAATCCTTCTTTAACCGGTCTCCCCTTCATCTACACTGATTGAAGTGGATTTAACAGGTTACATCAATAAGGGATCATAGTTTTCACATGGATTCACTTCGTCAGTCTATTTCATGGAAAAAGCAGGTGTTCCTAATGTTTTGTACACTCAGTGTATATATATATATGCAGGTAGTAGACAAAAATTGGAAACACTGGGTAAATGAGGGACACCATGTATATTGAAAGCAAGGGCTTCCACACAGGTGTGGCTCATGCGTTAATTAAGCAAATAACATCCCAGCGTGCTTAGGGTCATGTATAAAAATGCTGGAGAGGCCTGGTTGTCTATAATTATGGCTAGCATGGCTGCAAAAAGAGACCTCAGTGACTTTGAAAGAGGGGTGATTGTTGGGCGCATTTGGCAAGAGTTTCAGTGACCAAGACAGCTCAACTTGCTGATGTTTCACGAGCAAAGGGGTCTAAGGTGATGTCGGCATGGAACTCCGAGGGAAAGACATCATCAGCAAAGGGCAACAGTGGGCAGAAGCGCATACTCCAGGATCGTGATAACCGTGCATTAATTCAAACTGCAGATCAATTGACTGCAAATTTCAACCTGGGGCACGAGCAGCCAGTTTCATCAAAAACGGTCTGCCGAGAACTCCACAGAGCGGGATACCATAGTGGCCCAACGCCCTATTAAGTGACTTTACATTGGTGTTTCCATTTTTTTGTCCACTACCTATATATATATATATATATATATATATATATATATATATATATATATATACATACACAGTGCCTTGCATAAGTATTCACCCCCCTTGGATTTGGACATTTTGTAGTGTTACATCCTGGAATTAAAATGGATTTAATTGGGATTTTTACCATTTGATTTACACAACATACTTAACACTTTGAAGGTGCAAAATATTTTTTATTGTGACACAAAAGTTAATTAAACAAAAAAAAAATGACATTTGTTGGTTGCAGTATTCACCCCCCTGAGTCAATACTTGGTAGAAGCACCTTTGGCAGCAATTACAGCTCTCTACCAGCTTTGCACATCTGGATCCTGCAATTTTTGCCCATTCTTGGCAAAATTGCTCAAGCTCTGTCAAGTTGGATGGGGACCGTTGGTGAACAGCAATTTTCAAGTCTTTGCCACAGATTCTCAATCGGATTGAGGTCTGGGCTTTGACTGGGTCATTCTAAGACATTCAGGTTCTTGTTTTTAAACCACTCCAGTGTAGCTTTGGCTGTGTGTTTAGGGTCATTGTCCTGCTGGAAGGTGAACCTCCGCCCCAGTCCCAGGTCTCTTGCAGACTGAAACAGGTTTTCCTCTAGAATTCCCCTGTACTTGGCTCCATCCATCTTGCTATCTCCTGCAAGAGAGCCCGGCTCTTGTGTCAGCGGTATCAGCGCTATGCTTCAATAGCGGGAGGTCCTGGGTTCACGTCCCACCTCCGCCTATGAGAAGCCCCTGCTTGCGGGAACTGAGGTTCGTCACAGTATTGTTAACCTGTGATCATCAGTCTTTACTACACATTTGTATCGATCAATTATTTTGTTGGCATGTTCAGCAAATGAAACCCACTCACACTGAATGAAATACAGATCTTGAAAAGTATACCTCTCTCTGGAAGCTGTTCTTATCTCATTCCACTTCCTCCTCTACAGTACTGGCCCCTTCTTCAAGAATACAAAATGTACATCCTCTGGATCTAAATTATGTCAGTATCCAAACCATCCTCTGACCTTATGCTACAATAGCACTTCACATAATTACACTGGCTTCATATCTGTCCATTACATGGATGGAGCTAAGACTCCCATTGCATAGCAGTTCGAGTCATTCCAGGTTTTACTATGAGTTTAATAATACACACCTGAGCTTGTTACCTATAAACTGGGGCTAATCAAGCTGTAGCGTCAGAGGGGGTCATAATATCATTCTGTGTATGAAATTAACAGAATTGAAATATACAGAGAGGAATCTTAAACCATTATCTGTGTCTACTTGGTTTCTGCTCACAGACTCCCCCACTGACAAAGAATGCTTTTGGAAAGAGTTGTAACCTAACTGCTGGACAAGTGTTTTATCTTTTCCTATCACTGAATGAATCATTTAGGCGCCAGCAGTATCTTGCAGAAGGCAAGCCAGACAGTTTTAAGTATGCTTTGACACCTCGGACAGTTCCCCTCATAAATAGAGCCGACAGAGGGCGAAACCACGGACCAATGGAGAACAAGGTGGTTGCATCCGAACGAGAACAACCAATGAGAAACACTCCACATGGACTCAGGCACAACCCAAAATAACCAAACTAACCAATCACAGGATGGAAGTCAGGACAACAAAACAAGCCATGTGACTTTCAGAAAAGGAGGAGTTTGCCCATGAAAGTGCCTTGAAGTTTGGAGGAACGAATTGGAAGCAAAACTGCTCTGAAGAAAGTTCCTGAAGTCATGGGAGCATAAAGTGCTCGAATTCAAGGAAGGCAAAGAAGAACCAATGTTCTGAAGAGTGGCTAAAATCAGCTTTGAAGAGAGCCGTAGCTCTTTGCCCTATGAGAGACTGAAACAGTAAACGGAAGCACAATCAGCAGCTGGACCTAAGGTCAGGTACTAATAGCCGTACAGAAGAATTGTAACGTGAACACTCCTACGAACTACATAACTTTCCAATTGCAACGCATTATCTGAACTGAGTTACGTCTGATCAACGGAACGGAATCAATGAACTGTACAATTGAAGCATCTCTCTAACCAATAGCCTTTCCTTTCTGTAATATTCTTAAATAAACTATTGTTTTATATTTCTGACACATTGTGTGAATGTTGGCTATTGTCTAAGGTAATCCAAGTTCTACATGATCACACCAAACTATTATGCTATGTCTCAGTTATTAACATTTGGACGTTCTTAAACAGGGCGCCTAGAGACTAAATCACTACAAAGCACTTATTAAAATCTAAAATGGGTGAAACTGCGATGCAATACAAGTCTTATTTCCAGCCTTGCATTCCTCTTAAATGGCAATAGTCGTTTCCAGCCTTGCATGTCCTTTAAACCTCTGCTATTTGATTTAAATATACAGGTCAGCACATTTTAAACACACCTGGAAGATCCTAGGTCTTTGTAACTACAATGCATATAAAATATCTTTGTTCACGTGATACTATATTTACAAGGTTACTTGCCAGTGATACTGTATTTAGAATTAACATCAACACATCATACATAATGTCTGCCAAATGTATTTAAATAATTAAATAAATAAATAAATAAATAAAACAGCACTCTATAATTGCTAAGTCATGAGATTCACAGTGGTTTAGACCTAGATGATTACTACACAGCTGTTCTTTTTCCCCAGGCAGATTCATACCTTGAGAATTACTGCTTTGGTGGGAGTAAGAAACTTACTTCATACTCATTTCATCACATGTGATTAGCATTGCACTACAGTATATATATATTCAAGAAATTGTCCTATTTTTACTTTGATAACAAAGACAATTTTGAAATGCTACTCATGGCAGTACTATTAACTGCTCTTTTAACAAGGGCAGATGAGCCTGTTTGCAGTTTGCGAGGCAGACCAGAATTGCCTCAGTTTTCAAAGGATGGAGACATTACAATTGGAGGAATCTTTCAATTACACCACAACCTTATAGACGCCAAACCCGACTTTAAAGGAGAGCCTGAACCACTAAAATGCAAAGAGTAAGTCACAACATTAAAGGAAACTTTAAAATAGTTTTAAATATTATAATTTATAGGTTACTTTCATATTTGTGTTTTTCTGTTTTTATCAAATTTAACAGTAGTACTGGGAGTTACAGGTCCATTAATAATTAAACTGAAATGACACAGTAGTTGCAGTATTCAATACATGCGCTTATCACAAAATCCTAAACTATGCCCAGAATGACATTTACATTATAGAATCACATTATTATTTGTTGTCTATGACCAGATGAATAAGTAGAAGTCACAATGGTATTGATGTATTGTAATCACATAAATAATTTGCAGGTATACATCCGGTCACAGGTAAGCATACAGTACTTGTCCAATGTTTGATTATATCAATGAACTGTGTGTATTTTTCAACAGCTTCAGTGCTGTTTTTAATGTCTTTTCATTCTCAACAGTGTAAAATTCAGAGAATTACAATTTGCTCAAACTCTGATCTTTGCAACTGAAGAAATAAACAACAGGACAGATATACTCCCTGGTATATCACTGGGTTATAAGATATATGATGACTGTAGTACCATACCTTTGGCTATAAGGGCAGGGATGGCTTTACTAAATGAACAGGAAGAAAATATGTACTCTAACCAGTCCTGTACCAAGCCATCTACTGTCCATGCTATAATAGGACCAGCTAGTTCTTCACCAGCTATAGGAATTGCGACAACAATAAGAGCTTTTCACATACCAGTGGTGAGTAAACCTTTTAAAATTAAACCTTTTACTACTGTAAAATATTAGGGATGCATTTATAATAGTTATATAACAAATACTTTTTTTACTACCTCTTTCTTTTCATATGTGCAATCTTATATCCGGTATGTTACAAAATATGTCGCCTTAGTAGCATAAATGTATTTATTTGATGAAATCTGTAGATGCATCTTTGCTGGAGGTGGGTTACCCTGGTCTAATCTGAAAACCCCTTCAACCTATCCTAACATCAAAGTCAACTTGACTATCTGTACAGTTTTATATTCAGACGCATATGATAGGCATGTACCATAGCACGGTGAATAAAAAAGTGAAATATTATAACATACAATTATTTAAATTAGACTATAAAATATCTCTATTTCATGTTTTATTTGTTTTCTATACAGATACATTTTCTTTCATTCCTGAATAATATTTAAAATCTTATTTTTTATAATATTTTTTGTTTGTTGTTGTTAATTCCAGATTAGTCACTTTGCAACATGTGAATGTTTGAGTAACAGGAATAAGTACCCTTCGTTTTTCAGAACCATACCAAGTGATTATTATCAAAGCAGAGCCCTGGCACAGCTTGTAAAGCATTTTGGATGGACTTGGATTGGGGCAATTAGAAATGATGATGACTATGGCAACTCAGGAATGGCTACATTTGTGAAAGCAGCCCAAGAAGAGGGGGTTTGCATTGAATATTAGAGCCTATTTACAGAACGTACCCAAGAGAAAAACTACTTAAAACTGTAGATGTTATAAAAAAGTCATCTTCAAAGGTTATTGTAGCGTTCACTTCTTATACAGATTTTGAATTTCTGGTTAAAGAACTGTTGCTTCAGAATGTTACTGGTTTTCAGTGGATAGGCAGTGAATCTTGGATTTCTGACAAAAACCTTGCAGCAGGAGAAAGTTACAGAGTTCTGGGTGGGGCACTGGGTTTCACAGTTGCTAATGCAGTAATTACAGGTTTGGAGGAGTTTTTACTGAATGTCCGTCCATCTGACACCCCTGGGAATTCAGGCTTAAAAGATTTTTGGGAAACTGTTTTCAGTTGCACCCTGACTACCCAAGACAAGACTGCATCGGTTAATCCATGTACAGGGGCTGAGAATTTAGAAGAGGTAAAGAATGAGTACACCGATGTAACTGATCTGGGAAATGCCAATGATGTCTATAAAGCTGTGTATGCTGTAGCCCATTCACTACACAATATGTTTACATGCGAAAGTGACCAGGGACCTTTTGCTGGTAAGACATGTGCAAATAAGAAGAAGATTGAACCATGGCAGGTAGGCAACTATGTTTTATACTATTAGGAATTACATTCCTGTGTGCATCATTGTGCTAACATCTTGTCTTTTTGTAGGTAGTGCATTATCTGAAAACAGTTAATTTCACTATCAAGAATGGAGATAATGTTTATTTTGATGAGAATGGGAATCCAATTGCAAGATATGCATTAGTTAACTGGCAACTCAATAATGAGAGCATCATAAAATTTGTTACAGTTGGTCTCTATGATGCATCTTTACCAGAAAGACAACAGTTTATTATGAATAATGTCAGTATTGTTTGGGCAGGTGGTCAGGATAAGGTAATGTCTACCTAATACTATTAACACTTGTCAATGTTGTATTAATGTTCATACATATGTGTACAAATTTAAGTGCGCAATGCAGACACACCGTAGGACAGGGTGAATGAGATTAAAGCACAGTTAGAGATTATCACACAGTTAATAAGCAATGAATGCCTGCCTTCACTATATTCATCACCAGCAGGGAAAAAACAGGGTCTGGTTAGTATTGATTGCTTTTACGATAATACAACAACAAATCATGTAACATAAAACTAATTCCAGTTAATGGGCTATATGTATCGTTTTTGTTAATAAATACCATTTTTCGTGGTACTTATGCGTTTCATTTGATTACGGACAAACAGGTCTATAGTACAGGCAGAAATTTCAAGGCAGACAGGGGTTTCCAGATGTGCTGTCCAAGCTCTTTTTGAAGAAGCACAAAGAAACGGGCAACGTTGAGGACCGTGAGACACAGTGGTCGGCCAAGGAAACTTACTGCAGCAGATGAAAGACACATCATGCTTACTTCCCTTCGCAATTGGAAGATGTCCAACAGTGCCATCAGCTCAGAACTGGCAGAAAACAGTGGGACCCTGGTACACCCATCTACTGTCCGGAGAAGTCTGGTCAGAAGTGGCCTTCAATGAAGACTTGCGACCAGAAAGCCATACCTCCGGCGTGGAAACAAGGCCAAGCGACTCAACTATGCATGAAAACACAGGAACTGGGGTGCAGAAAAATGGCAGCAGGTGCTCTGGACTGATGAGTCAAAATTTGAAATATTTGGCTGTAGCAGAAGGCAGTTTGTTCAGCCGAAGGGCTGGAGAGCGTGCACGAATGAGTGTCTGCAGGCAACAGTGAAGCATGGTGGAGGTTCCTTGCAAGTTTGGGGCTGCATTTCTGCAAATGGAGTTGGGGATTTGGTCAGAATTAATGGTCTCCTCAATGCTGAGAAGTACAGGCAGATACTTATCCATCATGCAATACCATCAGGGAGGCATCTGATTGGCCCCAAATTTATTCTGCAGCATGACAACGACCCCAAACATACAGCGAAAGTCATTAAGAACTATCTTCAGCGTAAAGAAGAACAAGGAGTCCTGGAAGTGATGGTATGGCCCCACAGAGCCCTGATCTCAACATCATCGAGTCTGTTTGGGATTACATGAAGAGAGAGAAGCAACTGAGGCTGCCTAAATCCACAGAAGAACTGTGGTTAGTTCTCCAAGATGTTTGGGCCAACCTACCTGCCGAGTTCCTTCAAAAACTGTGTGCAAGTGTACCTAGAAGAATTGATGCTTGATGCTGTTTTGAAGGCAAAGGGTGGTCACACCAAATATGGATTTGATTTAGATTTTTCTTCTGTTCACTCACTTTGCATTTTATTAATTTATAAATATAATCTATTAACATGTCTATTTTTGAAAGCATTCTTACTTTACAGCATTTTTTCACACCTGCCTAAAACTTTTGCACAGTACTGTATATCAGACTTATATTACTGTATGTGTAGGCTATTATTCTCTCCTGCAACTAATAAAAGGAGGAATTGTGGCCAAGATTCCTGTCAAAAGACAGAGACAAAATAAGATACAACATATTCTTTTGTTCAATTTCTTCAACCAGTACAATACTTTTTTTTTTTTTTTAGTTTAATGCAACAAAATGCATATTCTTTGTTGAACTTTTCAGGGATGGAAATAAGACTCCCATTGCACAGCAATTTGATCCATTCCTGGTTTTACAAGGTGTTTAATAAGACACACCTGAGCTTGTTACCTTTACACTGTGGATTACCAAGCTCCTTTTAAAACCTGTAATATGAGTCGTATTTCCATTCCTGCTTTAAAAAATATATTTCTTTGGGCAATGCCATGTACAATATGAACTTAGAAGCTAAGTTATAGTCGTTGAACATGAAAAATGTCACGTGTCGATCACGGACCTTAATTCAACCTTAAGTAATATATGCAAAAAAGCCATCATTCGCAACTTATGGTGAAACAAGACAGGTGCATAGATCACAAATAACGACATTACGATTTCGTCCCCAAACCCCATGATAAGAACATCCTTAATACATACACCCCAATGTCTTCATTATTGAATATTGTGAGTATGCTGACAGAATGTAATACATTGTAATTGTTTTGAAGGCGCCTAAATCACTGTGCAGTAAGAGCTGTCCTCCAGGCACTCGGAAGGCTGTTCAGAAAGGAAAGCCTGTTTGTTGCTTTGACTGCATACCATGTGCTGAAGGAGAAATCAGCAATCAGACAGGTAGGGAAAGAGCACTGGACAAATAAAACACTGAGATCTGTACTTAAATGTAATAATAATAATAATAATAATAATAATAATAATAATAATAATAATAAAGATTGTAAATAAGATTTTCAGGAGTGACTGCAGACTTATTTACAACATGATATTAATTGATTTTTTATTTATTTTTCCTTGCAGATTCTATTGATTGTATGATGTGCCGTTCAGAATACAGGTCAAATAACCAAAGAAACCACTGCATCTTAAAAGTCATTGAATTCCTGTCATTTGGTGACATCATGGGGATGTTGCTGATGATCCTTTCATTGATTGGGGCTTCTTTAACCACAGTTATAGCTATTGTTTTCTTTCGATTCAGAGATACCCCCATTGTAAGAGCGAATAACTCTGAACTCAGTTTCCTTCTTCTGCTTTCATTAGCGCTGTGTTTCCTTTGTGCACTTACTTTCATTGGCAAGCCCTCCGAGTGGTCCTGTATGTTGCGCCACACTGCCTTTGGGATCACATTTGTCCTGTGCATCTCTTGTGTTCTGGGGAAAACAATAGTCGTATTAATGGCGTTTAGATTTACACTTCCTGGTAATAATATGATGAAATGGTTTGGGCCCGTCCAGCAGCGGCTAACTCTTTTTTCATTCACATTCATTCAGGCCTTAATTTGCACTCTTTGGTTAATAATGTCCCCACCTTTTCCAAACAAAAACACGAACTCTTTCAAAGACAGAATCATTTTAGAGTGTGACCTGGGATCTGCTGCAGCATTTTATGCTGTGTTAGGGTATATTGGGTTTCTTGCTGCCATGTGTTTTGTGCTTGCTTTTCTGGCTCGTAACCTACCAGATAACTTTAATGAAGCTAAATACATTACATTTAGCATGCTCATATTCTGTGCTGTTTGGATCACTTTCATCCCAGCTTACATCAGTTCACCTGGGAAGTACACAGTTGCTGTAGAAATATTTGCAATTTTAGCTTCCAGCTTTGGTTTGCTCTTCTGTATTTTTGCTCCTAAATGTTATATTATATTATTTAAGCCTGAGAAGAATACAAAAAAACATTTGATGGGTAAAGGGCCCTCAAAGCCACTTTGAAAAAATTAATAAAAATGTTCTAAAATATGAAAACATAGTATAAAAACACATTTAGTCAAGCACTGTAGCCACCACATTCGGTAACACAGATCCTTTTTTTAAAGATAACTTCAAAGTTGCTCTTAAACAGCGTGCTTCAAGATTCACTTTTAAAAAAACAACATAATATATAAATGAAATATAAAAAGGGAATTACATTATACCATGTTAGTCATGTATACATTTTTTCTAGGTACAGTATTAGATTTCATAATAGTGTATAAGCCAGCACACTGTATTATCCAGCAGAATTTTCTGTTCCCAGGTTAGACAGGTTTTACAGTACACTATTGGATGCTAGAAATTCTGTAATACGTTTTACAAATGCTCTCTTGTTAAGTGAATGGTTTGAAGGCTTCATATTTAGCTGAGATATTAATTGTTAGTGTTTACACCCATCTATAATTGTTTATTTAAATATTGGAATATTTCAGGCCACTGCATGGAGTACAGACAAAAAAAGGTCACAGGAAAATAAACATTCAACTTTTTCTGTTGCCCCTAAATGTATTTAATAAATAATGTATATTATATTATTAGTGTGTTTAAGGTCATGGCCCTGTTATGGAGACATATGTTCAATTAAATCAATTCCATATAAAAAAATGATATATGAATGTTTGCTTATTTAGCTAATGCCAGGGAACCAACCGTTTTCTCCACATCAGAAGAGCGTGTCTGTAGATACTGTAGCTGATGTCACTTTTACAGAGGTTACGCGTTCTCTTTCATAATAACAGAGCCTTGATTACAGCAGCGCTGTTGATATCTAGCACACTGATTGGATACCCTTCTTCTGCTATGAATGCAACATTTAAACAGCTGTGATAATACATTGTATCCTTTAGATTCATTGGACACTAGAATAGCTGATTGCCCGTGGGGATTTATCAGTGTTAAAGTGATTATCAAAGAGAAAACAGGAGTTGGATTACATTGCTGCTCTAATGTAAACTACATTGTAGCAGGTCATTAAAATGTGTAATGGATCTAATTGTAGTCTGTGTTTATTGCTTTTCCTAGGCACAATTAAAAGGGTTTACTACTTTATTTTCTGCATCGTTACACCACCTCCTAGATATATCACTGGCTTCAATAGAACTTCTCTATAATGTACTGGAGGTCTCAATACTGTAAAGCTATGGCTATTGCATTATTATTATTATTATTATTATTTATTAGCAGACGCCCTTATCCAGGGCGACTTACAATTGTTAAAAGATATCACATTATTTTTTACATACAATTACCCATTTATACAGTTGGGTTTTTACTGGAGTAGTCTAGGTAAAGTACCTTGCTCAAGGGTACAACAGCAATGTCCCCCCACCTGGGATTGAACCCACGACCCTCCGGTCAAGAGTCCAGAGCCCTAACCACTACTCTGCATTGCAAAAGTCTACCAGAAGCCATAATCGTAGTACAGTATTTCATGTTAGATTTTAAAATGTCACATTTTGACATTTTGTGTATATGGAAAACTGCAAAGCGCTATGTAATAAAATATGTTAACTTAACATTATTCAGCAGGTTTCAATTCGACTTTATGAAGCAAACTTAGTTTATTCTATAGGGGGGATGGAAAACTTTTGGCCATAACTGTATATTGACGCACACTATAGCATTTATATTTACTCTGAATTTACTTAACGCATTTATGGCTGTAGTAGGTCAAGTAGTACATTTCAAACAGGACAGTAGTTAGGCAACTAAACAAAAGTGTGTATGCACCTGTGAAATACGGACTAAAATACAAAATAATGTACTATAAAAATACATATATTAATAATTAACATAATCAGGAATAATAGATTAAACTTGAAAGTCTGTTTAAAACTGTATATGGAATGTACCATATTTTCTATTCTTCTGCAGCTGTAGCCAGGGTGCCATTGTGCTGCAGGCTTGCGTGGTGGGGGTGGGCGCTTTGTTCCCAGTTGGACTGTACAGGACGTCCAGGTGGACCAGTGGGGCAGCAGGTGTAACTGTTGGCTGTACATCATAAATAGAGCCCCTTTCAGTCTGCGCTGCAGGTCAGGGCACCTGTAACACTGCAGTCGCTCGCTGCATTAAAGGCATAAGCTCGGCCGAAAGCCAGAGCTGTGACACTGGCATGTCAGACTCTACATCATCTGATGGGAGGACCAGCTGATCATCCACCTCCTCTTAGGCAGCGATGGAGAGCATGTCATCTATCTCATCAGTCACTGTCTGCAAGGGTGCAGAAGGAGCGGTCAGTGACACTACTGGCAGTGACGGTGGAGCTGAGCACTCTCTCAGCAGTTCCGCAAGGACTGCTTGCTGGCTCAAAACCGCTTCCCAGATCTTGTCGATGTGCCCCCTGCCTGCCGCACATGAGCGGTGGGCTTTCTTCCTCCTCCTCTTTGGAGGGGAGGAAGGTAAGGGAGAACTGTAGCAAGACGGCGAGGAACGAGAGGTAGAGCTAGATATAGGGCTCTTCCTAGCTTGACTCCTACCCTCTCTCTGGACAGGACCACGAGGGCAGGACAGGACCATGAGGGATCGTTCCCTAGAGTGAAGTGCTACTCGGTTCTCGAAAGTACATTTCTTGAACGATGCACAGATATCACACAAAGTGATGCCTGTCAAAGCCTTTTGCGCATGTTCGGGTCCGAGGCACACAATGCACTCCATGTGACCGTCCTGTGCAGGCAGATTGGCTTTGCAAGTGGTACATGCATGGAACCCAGGCATGTTAACAATGCTGTGCAATACACTAAAATGTGGATTTATTTATTTATTTTTTTGGTATTGTTTATTAGTACCTGCACACTGCACTTGGCGCACTAGGCACTCGGTATCTACACTTGGTGCTGATATGTCTCTCGGTACAGATGTTCGGTACCTACACATGTACTCTGCACCAACACAGTACTCTCTCGGCACCGACACTCCGCACTGACTCGAGTGGCTGACTCCAGTTACTGTATATGGTGAATCAACAGGGATGCCCACCTGCGAGTCAGCCACTGGCTAATTCTAAATTCGCACACAAAAATACAAAAAGCCTTTGTAATAGCACTGCAGAAGCAGGACTAAAACAGCATCAAGCTGCTAGTAGGATCGCCTACAATAGCTTCTCGGAATTTTTCAATACTTAGCTCTGTAAGAATGAAAACAGAAAAACATATATACACTTCGGTGAAAACGAAAGCCTAAAACCACACGGTCCACAAAATATTCTTATATTTATTTACATGTCTTTCAGGTGAGATGTAGTTGTAACTGACTCTGCAGCTGATGCAAAGTTCACACACCCTAGTCTCTGTAAGTTGCCTTGGATAAAGGCGTCTGCCAAATAATAATAATAATTAATCCCAATGTATATTTGGTTCAATCAACTGTGCTGTTATGTGCTACCATATTATTATAAGCATGTTTTATTACTAGCATGCTTTACAAAAGTATACTGTTGATATTATCTTAATGCATGTATTTTCAATCAATAACTATTGTAATTCCAAGTGCAGAATGAATAGCACAAACTCTATCAAACTCAGCTTAAAAAATACAGTTTACTGAATTTTTAATCAACTACTATATATGTATTTCAATGTAGTGCACTACATTATGTTTATAATACTTGGAACAATACTGATATGTTGTCATTTCCGTGCGGTTATATTTCCCTTTTATCTATTAATTTTTACTCATATTTAATTAAAAATGTCTGGCATCTCATTTGTATACTTTATCTGAAACATAATTATGTACATGGAATTTATATAGATAGATAGATAGATAGATAGATAGATAGATAGATAGATAGATAGATAGATAGATAGATATAGATATATATATACACACACTACCGGTCAAAAGTTTTAGAACACCTCCATTTTTCCAGCTTTTATTGAAATTTACGCAGTTTAATGTCTCAATGTACTCTGAAATTAAAGCATAGAACAAATAAACAATTGGAGATAAAAAAGAAATCATGGAATCGTTTTGTTTAACAAAATTTAATCTAAATTTTTGACTCATCAAAGTAGCCACCTTTTGCAGATATAACAGCCGAACACACTCGTGGCATTCTTTCTACAATGGAAATCAAATATTGTTTGGAAAGTTCTTCCCAACACTGTTGCAGAAGTTCCCACAAATGTGTTGCACTTGTAGGTTGCTTTGCTTTCACCCTTCTGTCCAGTTCATCCCAAACCAGCTCAATGGGGTTTAAGTCTGGAGACTGTGCTGGCCATTCCATGATTTGAAGCCTATCGTCTTGTTCTTTTCTTCTAAGGTAGTTCTGACATAGCCTGGAGGTATGTTTTGGGTCATTATCTTGCTGTAGGATGAACCCCTGACCAACTAGGCGTATACCAGAGGGTATTGCATGGCTGCAAAATGCTGTGGTAGCCGCTTTGGTACAGGGTGCCACTCACTCTGTGCAAGTCGCCGACTCTGGATCCAGCAAAAGAGCCCCAGACCATCACGCTTCCTCCTCCATGTTTGACAGTTGGTGTCACACACCGAGGAACCATCCTTTCGCCTACTCGACGGCGTACAAAAACCCTGCGTGATGAACCGAAGATTTCAAATTTTGATTCATCGGTCCATAAGACCTTCTTCCAGTCTTCAGTAGTCCACTGGCGGTGCTTCATGGCCCATGCAAGCCTCTTTTTCTTATTTTGCCATCATAGCAATGGCTTTCTTACTGCCACTGGACCTGTCAAACCTGCAGCTCGAAGTCTTCTCTTCACAGTTGAAACTGAGACTTGCTTACTTCGACCAGTGTTAAGCTGTGCTTGAAGCTGTTGTCCTGTGAGCCGCCTATCACGCAAGCTGATGACTCTCAGAAACTTGTCTTCTGATTCTGTTGTGGCTTTGGGTCTGCCAGACCTCTTCCTGTCAGAGTTTCCTCCAGTTTCCAAGTGCCTTTTGATGGTGTAGGAATCTGTACTCACTGACACCTTGGCTTTCTTTGCAATTTCTCTAAAGGAAAGACCTACACTTTTAAGGGTTATAATGGTCTGTCTGTCTTCCTTTGTTAATTGCCTTTTTCTCACCATTATGATAGCAATATACTACTTCCTGCAGTACAATACTGTCCAAATAATGCTTAAGAGGGTGTAGTAACACAGTCTGTTCCAACACTGCTTTTTATACAGACAGAGGGTTTGTAAGTAATCAACAAAAGTTTGGACACCTGTAGGAATTGTTAGCATCAACTTTCAAGGCTTAATTTACTTCCATTGCTGCAGAACAGCTGTAAGTTGTTAACCCATTACTTGTTCCCTGAAAAAGACCTTTTTGTATAACCTAAACTTTTTTTAACCTCTGGCAGTTTACCGCTTACCTTTGTACCATTTCTGGTTATTCACTGGATTGAACTGCTTAAATTTCAATAAAAACTGGAAAAATGGGGGTGTTCTAAAACTTTTGATCGGTAGTGTATATATATTTACCATGAAGTTAAGTATGGTACAGTAGTTACAGTAGTTCTTCTCCCTTCTTGAAATATAGGCACATTTTAATGGGCAAGCACTATCACAAGAGCAGTGGTACCTCAAAAAGTTATAGGAGACGAATGATAAGGTGACATTTATTTCTCATTTACCCACATTAGAGACCTGAACAGATATTCATCTCCTTCTTAATTACGAATAAAACAACACCTTTCACAAGTGCAGTAGTACATCTAATTGCTGTAAACGTCTCCTCGGGCAGATTCATACCTTTGAGAATTACTGCTTTGGTGGGAGTAAGAATTTTACTTCATATTAATTTAATCACGTGATTAGCATTGCACTACAGTATATATACTCAAGAAATTGTCCTATTTTTACTTTGACCAGAAAGACAATTTTGAAATGCTACTCATGGTACTAATAATAACTGCTCTTTTAACAAGGGCAGATGAGCCTGTTTGTAGTTTGCGAGGCAGACCAGAATTGCCTCAGTTTTCAAAGGATGGAGACATTACAATTGGAGGAATCTTTCAACTACACAACAACCTTGTAGATGCCAAATCTGACTTTAAAGGAGAGCCTGAACCACTAAAATGCAAAGGGTAAGTGAAAACATTAAACAACAACAACAACAATCTTTCAAATAGTTTTAAATATTGCTATTTATAGGTTACTGGCTTCTTAGTTTTCTATGCTAAAGTACTTTCATATTTATGTGTTTTTTTTGTTTTATCCAATTTACTACTGACAGGTACATTAATAACTAAACTGAAATGACAATACATGTGCTTATCACAAAATCCTACACTATGACCAGAATTTACATTATAGAATCACATTATTATTTATTATCTATGACTAGATGAATAAGTAGAAGTCGCAATGTTATTCACGTATTGTAATCACATACATAATTTGCAGGTATACATCCGGTCACAAGTAAGCATACAGTACTTGTCCAATGTTTGATTATATCAATGAACTGTGTGTACTTTTCATATTTTTGAACCATGTGTTTCAGTGCTGTTCTTAATGTCTTTTCATTCTCAACAGAGTAAAATTAAGAGATTTCCAATTTGCTCAAACTATGATCTTTACCACTGAAGAAATAAACAACAGGACAGATATACTCCCTGGTATTTCACTGGGTTATAAGATATATGATGATTGTAGTGCCATACCTTTGGCCATAAGGGCAGGGATGGCTTTAGTGAATGAACAGGAAGAAAATATGTACTCTAACAAGTCCTGTACCAAGCCATCAACTGCCCATGCTATAATAGGAGCACCTAGTTCTTCAGCAACTATAGGAATTGCAACAACAATAAGAGCTTTTCATATACCAGTGGTGAGAAATACTTCATATTTTATAAACATATTTAATAAGAAGTATATAGTACCATATTAAAGATGTACCGTAAAACTTTAAATAAATGCCCCGGCGTTTATTTACAATATTTGCCAGAAGCCCAGGCGACTATTTGAGACTCAGCGTTTATTATGTAAGATCACTAACATCTTCAAATACTTCAGATGCAATCATGAAAAAACTGCCTGCACATAACCTTAGATAAGTAAATTACAACATTCCAGCAACGTCATACGTTATTAAAGGTTGTGTCAGTGAGTAATAACAGTTTGTATTGTACACCCCCAAATATAAACGAAAGTATATATATATATATATATATATATATATATATATATATATATATATATATATATATATATATATATATATATATATCACTGTAAAATAATGTCTGTAAATTCAACAGTAGAAATATGGTAAATAGTTAAGGCAAAATGCCTTCTCTTATAAAATGACAATTTACCTATAGTTTAACAGCAAATTATCTTCATACTAAGAACAAGAAAATATGTTTATTTTTACAGAAAGCTTCCTTTAAAAAAAAGTTTTTTACATTAACGGACCAGTTTAAAAAAAAATCATGTGTAGTTTACGATTAAATACCATTAGATCTAATTGCGTTAAACTGGAATCCATTGCGGGGCAGATTGCAAATAGTAGTGTAATTTGTGTTATTATGTGTTAAATGTGCTGCACGGTTGCACAATTATATCTAAATGTGCATGCCCTTTTTGTTCCTTCACCATTTATGTGTTTTCTTCATGGTTTGTGTGCTCACCACTCATGTGGCAGGTCACATCTTGGAGTAGGCTACCCCTCTTTCCCCTCTATTTGTCTCTGTTCTCTGCCAAGTTCAGTGCTAGTAGTAGTACTGCTGTAGCAGCTCAGTAAAGAGCATTTAAACTCTTATTATTAAGAGCTAGTTTGTTAGTTTGCTTGGTAAACAAGGATATGCAAAACGTTGGAAAATGAACAAGCAGAATAACAAAACTATACTGCAAAGCTCAATTGCATCTACCTGTTAATAATAATAATAATAATAATAATAATAATAATAATGTAACATGGTGGATTCATTGTATTTGTATGCATATTTGATTTGAATTTTTATTATTTTACCTTCACGTGTCATGATTTAGAATTGAGCACCTTATTTTTGTGTATGTATGTCCTTCCTTCCTTCCATCCCCTGCGCGTACTGTTGATTATTTATACTTCCTTTTAAAAACGAAGCAGCAGTGGGCGTGTCTGGGTTAAACTTATCTCCAGGCGGTGTGGTAGTCCTCGTGTGTCTGGTTGAGTTTTTTTTTTTTTTTTTAAGATGTTTGAAAAGCTTGCCGGGAAAATATTCTGCGCGGTTCCGTTTGTGTTTTAGACTTGCCCTGGGAGGCACGGTTGGAGCAGATGGCTGCAGAGAAGCAATTTACGCGCTTAGTTGGGAAGCACCCGTTTGCGAGATTGATGTGCATTTTGGGTATCCATAGCGGTCCCTGGAACTCGGTTTTGAAAGAAAGCTCCGCTGCCATCCCTGACTCCAAGGGCAACACTGCCTTTTTTTCTTGTCACTTTTATGTTGAGCACTGTCTGTTTCGTTTAGTTTATGTTTGTGTTTAATTTGGTAACCTCTCGTTTGTACTAGTGCTGTGTGTGTATGTGTCTGAAGACGAGAGTGAAATGAGACTATGTATTCTTGATCTAAATTAGTTGCTGCTGTCAGACCTTCTCCTCTGGCCCAAATAAAATAACCTGCTGCTAACCTCACATTTACATATATGTAATTTCTAGGGTGCAATTCTCCAGTGGTGTGGTCAGTCTACAATATTTTATTAATTATGCTCCCATTTCTGTAGCTGAGCGGGTGTTACTATAATAATAATACAAACAGTAAAATCCACTAAGGACAGCCCTGTAAATATCGGAACACAAGCGTGTATTAAGGTAGGCTTGCAGCACAATAATATATATATATATATATATATATATATATATATATATATATATATATATATATATTTAAAACAAAGATGGTTTTAGAACTAATGAAAACAATAGGCCTATCATCTTTATTAAAACATATTATATTTATTGTTCACCCTCAAAAACGTGTACATTGGTAAGCATGGACAATCGATGAAAAATTAACTAGCAACAAATCTTCATTGCAAAACCACCACATGAAATACTGTGTTAATACGAAAAAAAAATGCAACCTTGTAAATATCGAAAAATAGGTTCATACTGTTGGCCCACAACACACTCAAAAATGCTTCAAACTGTTTAACATTAACAATAAAATCAATACAGGTACCCGTTTTTATCACAACATCAAAGCAAAAGTGACATTTGTTTTTACAACGTGTACACTGTGATAAACAAGAATACTGGAAAAGGAGCAAAATACGAATATTCATTGCGAGACCCAGATGCACGAAATACTGTTAATACAAAAAACGTACACACATACACTAGAAGGCAACCATGTTAATGTATCAGAAAGCAAGTGTGTATTTGGCTTACTTTCAGCACGCTCAAAAATGCTTCACAACTGGTTTTAAAATGAATAACGACGTCATTAAAAAATGTATGCATTACGTGTACCTTGATTCAGTTTCAGTCTATTCATCGCTGTTGTTGAAAACCAAATTGGTAAGCTCGCTGTACAGCCGTGAGTGTGTTGGCTGGAACATTCATGACACGCATTATTTAGGGATTCTGTTTTTCGTTTTTTATTTATTATATTTTCGGTGCTTATTTTTTAGCTATTTTCGAGTTTTATGTAAATAGGTTTTTTTCGGGGCAGTCGTTCATACTGTATGAAATTATACTGTTTTCGATTAGTTTCCAAAATGCTTGAGCGTTTTTTTTTCTGTCAAAATATGTATAGTAACTGGACAGTACTTGCACTTAAGTTGTACCTTCTTTCCTTTGCTGTCTTCCACAACGAAATCCCTATGGTCACGGACACATTCTTCTGGGGTTTTTGTGTGGAGGCATTTTTGTACATTTCGCCACAATTCTGTTTTAAATCCTCCGCGTCTTAACTGTAATACAGTTTAAAATCCAACAAGCTTCCATTCTTGATTGTAATCTCGTTTTAAATCTCGCGAGCGGAGTCTCCAATAGAAATATAGGAATGTGCTGTCACTCAGTAGTTGGGGCGGGTTTAACTTATTCAGAACAAATGGTAGATACAAGTAAGGAAGGCGGGAAATGTATTTATTATTATTATTTTTGTAGTAGGTATCTTTTTTTAATGGGAAAAGGGTAAAGTCAACGTAAATTGATTAACCATTTCCACAGTTTGTCCGACGTTTATTGGCTATCCATCACTTTCACTTTTTTGTATCGGGGGTGACTTAATGGGTTGTATCGGTTAAAACCGAAAATCAGAAGCCCTACTTATATTATTATTGATAACCCGGCGTTTAAAAGAGATCCGTCGCCTATTTACCATATTTCCCAGCAGTCCTGGCGCCTATTAGAGACCGGCAATTATTTCAAGTTTTATGGTATGTATAATTAATTTAGAATTTATAATATGTTTTAATGTGTCTTTCTTTTAATATGTGTTGTCTTAATAATGTCCAGTATGTTACAATATATTTTGCCTTAGTAGCATAAACTTATTTATTTCATTCTTGAATAATTTACTTTTTTTTTTAATTCCAGATTAGTTACTTTGCAACATGTGAATGTTTGAGTAACAGGAATAAGTACCCTTCGTTTTTCAGAACCATACCAAGTGATTATTATCAAAGCACAGCCCTGGCACAGCTTGTGAAGCACTTCGGATGGACTTGGGTTGGAACTATTAGAAGTGACAATGACTATGGCAACTCAGGAATGGCTACCTTTGTGAAGGCAGCCAGACAGCAGGGTGTTTGCATTGAATATTCAGAGACTATTTACAGAACGTATCCAAGAGAAAAACTAATTAAAACTATAGATGTTATACAAAAGTCATCTTCAAAGGTTATTGTAGTTTTCAGTTCTTTTACAGATTTTGAATTGCTGGTTAAAGAACTGTTGCTTCAGAATGTTACTGGTTTTCAGTGGATAGGTACTGAATCTTGGATTTCTGATGCAAAAGATCTTGCAGCAGGAGAAAGTTACAGAGTTCTGGGTGGGGCACTGGGTTTCACAGTCAGAAATGCAGTAATTACAGGTTTGGAGGAGTTTTTACTGAATGTCCGTCCATCTGACACCCCTGGGAATTCAGGCTTAAAAGATTTTTGGGAAACTGTTTTCAGTTGCACCCTGACTACCCAAGACACGACTGCATCGGTTAATCCATGTACAGGGTCTGAGAATTTAGCAGAGGTAAAGAATCAGTACACCGATGTAACTGATCTAGGAACTGCCAATGATGTCTATGAAGCTGTGTATGCTGTAGCCCATTCACTACACAATCTGTTTACATGCAAAAATGGCCAGGGACCTTTTGCTGGTAAGACATGTGCAAATAAGAAGATGATTGAACCATGGCAGGTAAGTGACTATGTTTTATACTATTAGGAATTACATTCCTGTGTGCATCATTGTGCTAACATCTTGTCTTTTTGTAGGTAGTACATTATCTGAAAACGGTTAATTTTACTACCAAGAACGGAGAGAACGTTTATTTTGATGAGAATGGGGATCCAACTGCAAGATATGCATTAATTAACTGGCAACTCGATAAGGAGAGCATCATAAAATGTGTTACAGTTGGTCTCTATGATGCATCTTTACCGGAAGGACAACAGTTTATTATGGATAATGGCAGTATTGTTTGGGCAGGTAGTCAGCTTAAGGTAATGTCTTCCTAATACTATTTGAAATTTGCCAATGTTGTATTACTGTTCATAGATATGTGTAGTAATGTAAGTGCGCAATACAGACACACAATAGGATGGTTAATAAGCAGTGTATGCCTGCCTTCACTATATTCATCACCAGTGAGGGTCAATATGTATTATATTCCCAATATCCCCTCCATTTCCATATAACATTAGCAATGCTTTTTTTTTAATAAACATGAATCACATTCCAGTTAATGGGCTATATTTATATGTTTTTAGTTTGTAAATACCTATTGTCATGGTACTTGTGTTTTATTTAGGTTACGGACAAACAGGTCTATAGTACATGTATCAGACTTATATTATTGTATGTGTAGGCTACTATTCTCTCATGTTAACAGGCAGAGACAAAATCAAATACAACTTTTTTTTTTTTTTTGTTCAATTTCTTCAACCTGTACAATAATTTTCTACTGCCTGAAATTGGGGTTTTCTCCTTTTTCTCTGTTGTATGCAACAAAATGTGTATTCTTTGTTAAACTTTCTAGGGATAGAAATAAGACTCTCATTGCATAGCAATTTGATCCATTCCTGGTTTTACAAGGCGTTTAAGACACACCTGAACTTGTTACCTTTACACTGTGGCTAATCAAGCTCCTATTAAAACCTGGATTAGGAGTCTATTTCCATCCCTGCTTTAAAAGAATAATACTTTGGGGGACGCCATGTACAATACGAACTTGGAAGCTAAGTTATACTTGTTGAATACGAAAATTGTCACACGTCGATCACGTACCTCAATTTCACCTCAAGTAATATATACAATAATGCAAGCTGGTGTATAATGAACCACCATATTTCTGTTTTGTATTCCTTTGTAATTTCTTACGGTGACCTCTACCGATAAAAGACAGTTGTATACATCACAGATCAGTTAAAAATGAAATAACAGCTTTACGATTTAGTCTGCAAACACCATGATATGAACATTGTTAATACATTCACCCCAATCTGCTGATTATTGAATATTGTGAGTATGCTGACAGAATGTAATACATTGTAATTGTTTCCAAGGCACCTAAATCAGTGTGCAGTGAGAGCTGTCCTCCAGGCACTCGGAAGGCTGTTCAGAAAGGAAAGCCTGTTTGTTGCTTTGACTGCATAGCATGTGCTGAAGGGGAAGTCAGCAATCAGACAGGTAGGGAAGGAGCACTGGACAAATAAAACACTGAGATCTGTACGTAAATGTAATAATAATAATAATAATAATAATAAAGATTGTAAATAAGATTTTCAGGTGTGACTGCAGACTTATTTACACCATGGTATTAATCGATTTTTTATTAATTTTTTTCTTGCAGATTCTATTGATTGTATGAAGTGCCCTTTGGAATACAGGTCAAATAATCATAGAAATCACTGCATCTTAAAAGCCATTGAATTCCTATCATTTGGTGAAATCATGGGGATGTTGCTGATGATCCTTTCATTGATTGGGGCTTGTTTAACCACTGCTATAGCTATTGTTTTCTTTCGATTCAGAGATACCCCCATTGTAAGAGCGAATAACTCTGAACTCAGTTTCCTTCTTTTGTTTTCATTAGCATTGTGTTTCCTTTGTTCACTTACTTTCATTGGCCAGCCCTCTGAGTGGTCCTGTATGTTGCGCCACACTGCCTTTGGGATCACATTTGTTCTGTGCATCTCTTGTGTTCTGGGGAAAACAATAGTTGTGTTAATGGCGTTTAGAGCTACACTTCCTGGTAATAATATGATGAAATGGTTTGGGCCCGTCCAGCAGCGGCTAACTCTTTTTGCATTCACATTCATTCAGGCCTTAATTTGCACTCTTTGGTTAATAATATCTCCTCCTTTTCCAAACAAAAACATGAACTCTTTCAAAGACAGAATCATTTTAGAATGTGACCTGGGATCTGCTGCAGCATTTTATGCTGTGTTAGGGTATATTGGGTTTCTTGCTGCCATGTGCTTTGTGCTCGCTTTTCTGGCTCGTAACCTACCAGATAACTTTAATGAAGCTAAATACATTACATTCAGCATGCTCATCTTCTGTGCTGTTTGGATCACTTTCATCCCAGCTTACATCAGTTCACCTGGGAAGTACACAGTAGCTGTAGAAATATTTGCAATTTTAGCTTCCAGTTTTGGTTTGCTCTTCTGTATTTTTGCTCCTAAATGTTATATTATATTATTTAAGCCTGAGAAGAATACAAAAAAACATCTGATGGGAAAAGTGCCCTCAAAATCACTTTGAAAAAAATAATAAAAATGATCTAAAATATGAAAAGTTAAACATTCACTTAATTTGAGTTGTTGTATTACATTTACAACCTTGCCATGCAGGAGGTGTCATTTTAACATGGTATAAAAACACATTCATTCAAGCGTTGTAGCCCCCGCATCAGATCCCTTTTAAAGTTGCTCTTATACAGCATGCTTGAAGATTCACTTTTAAAAAAACAATAACATAAAATATTAATGAAATATAAAAGGGAATTATATCATACCAAGGTAGTCATGTATACATTTTTTCTAGGTACAGTATTATATTTTCTAATAGCTAAGTCTGTAAGCCAGCAGTTTCTGTTCCCAGGTTAGACAGATTTTATTGTACGCTATTGGATGCTAGAAATTCCATAATATGATTTTACAAATGCTCTCTTGTTAAGTGAATGGTTTGAAGGCTTCATATTTAGCAGAGATATTAATTGTTAGTGTTTACAGCTTTAATTGTTTATTTCAATATCGGAATGTTTCAGGCCACTGAATGGAGTGCAGACAAAAAAAAGGTCACAAGAAAATAAACATTCAGCTTTTTCTGTTGCCCCTAAATGTATTTAATTATATTATTAGTGTTTAATGTCATTGCCCTGTTATGGAGACATATGTTCAGAAGTCAATTTCATATACAACACAGTGCAGGACGGGTGCAGGATGTTTGCTGTGAAGGTGGTAAAATAACTGATATTGGAACTTTACTAAGTTACGGAATATTGTGTCGGAAATGGACTGTGAAGCTGTGTGATTGTAGTGCAAGGAAACCTAGAAAGTGAATTTCCGCTGGAGTTGAGATCGCGGAACACCGACTCTGATTTGAACTTTACTGCTAAGCTTGCCACATCGCTCTCTATTCTATACATCAGGATTGGTAACATTGAACTTTGTATACTCTGTATTTTGTCCCATATTGTTGCATGCTTTTTAATTGGGGGAGGGGTTATTTTTAGCTACATACTGCAGGGCTGATAGTCTGTGCTCTGGAGGAAGGGATAACCTGAACAGTAAAACCCTATACTACGTGTTTCAGTGGGAGGCTTTTTGCTTTATATTTGTTTATTATTTGTTTATTTAGCAGACGCCTTTACCCAAGGTGACTTACAGAGACTAGGGTGTGTGAACTATGCATCAGCTGCAGAGTCACTTACAACTACGTCTCACCCGAAAGACGGAGCACAAGGAGATTAAGTGACTTGCTCAGGGTCACACAATGAGTCAGTGGCTGAGGTGGGATTTGAACCGGGGACCTTCTTGTTACAAGCCCTTTTCTTTTATTGATTTTCACTTTATTATTGAGTTGATTTATTTCCTGTTAAGTTTTCTTGTCATGTTTATTCTATTTTATGCACTAGTCACTTTAGTCATCACAGAGAAACGGCTATTTTAGGATAATTTGTCAGTGCTTGAGTGCCCCCTATAGACTGTAGTTGTCATAATATTTCTTGCTGGAATTTAGCCTGTGGTATTCTGCTTATTTATCTGATTTTTTAAATTACTGTAATGTAATAAAAGCTTAAATAATTATTTCTGCTCCCAGATTGCTGTTATTTTTTAGCCCCAGGGCAATCTACCTATACGTTGTTAATAATTACATAAGCACACTTAATTCTTTACCGGACCTTACCGGACAACAAAGGTGGCAGCGATCACGTTACTTGGACTCTAACGTGGCATTTACACTGATTTAGGTGGGTTTGTTACATGTATTTATTTGTTTATTTTGATATTGGAACGTTTCAGGCCACTAAATGAAGTGCAGAAAAAAAAAAAAAAACAGGAAAATAAACAATTAACAAACGTTTTCTGTTGCCCTTAAATGTATTTAATATCTGGGTTAGGATCACAAACATGAAATAAATAAATAAATAAATAAACATTACAGTATAGTATATTATCAGTTTGTTTAAGGTCATTGCCCTGTTGTGAAAACTTATGTTCAGAAGTCAATTTCATATAAAACAAAAGGATATATGTTTGCTTATTTAGCTAATGCCAGGGAACCAACCGTTTTCTCCACATCAGAAGAGCGTGTCTGTAGATACTGTAGCTGATGTCACTTTTACAGAGGTTACGCGTTCTCTTTCATAATAACAGAGCCTTGATTACAGCAGCGCTGTTGATATCTAGCACACTGATTGGATACCCTTCTTCTGCTATGAATGCAACATTTAAACAGCTCTGATAATACATTGTATCCTTTAGATCCATTGGGCACTAGAATAGCTGATTGCCCATGTGGATTTATCAGTGTTAAAGTGATTATCAAAGAGAAAACAGGAGTTGGATTATAACATCTACGTTTAGCTGCTCTAATGTAAACTTACATACTCATTAAAATGTGTAATTGATCTAATTGCAGTCTGTGTTTATTGTTTTTCCTACTCAAAACTAAAAGGCTTTACTATTTTATTTAGTGCAACCCTACACCACCTCATAAATAGATCACTGGTGATAGGCTTCAATATAAATGATCTATAATGTACTGAAGGTCTCAATAGTGAATATTGACACACACTTTAGCATTTATATTTACTCTGCATTTACTTAACACATTTATGGTAGTAGTAGGCCAAATAGTACATTTCAAACAGGACAGTAGTTAGACAACTAAAATAATAGCATTTGCAGCTGTGAAATACAGGACTATAATACAATATAATGTACTATAAAAATAAACATATTAAGGAATGATAGATTAAACTTGAAAGTCTGTTTAAAACTGCATATGGAATGTGCCATATCTTTTTAATTATCCTCTTTATGTAGAATGACCTCAGCTTCAAAAAAAAATTTAAAAAAAAAATTAAATAAAAGAGCATTTCTTAATTTCAAATTTTTCTAAAGATTGTCTTTATTAATGGATAAAATAAAATATAATTGTGCATGTTTACACTTTTCTCTGTTCTTTTGTAGCTTGCAAATTAATATATTCACAGTACAGAAATCAATGAATCCCACTCTATATTTGGTTCAGTCAACTGTGCAATTATGTGCTACCATATTATCATAAGCATGTGTGACAGGGTACACCCCGACACTGTGCATATTATGTTTTGTATTATTTTTGCATTTGTATTATTTAAATGTGCTGTTTTATGTATTTAAAGCATGCTGTTTTGTTATTGTTTTAGTACCTTGTGAGAATGCGTGACTGTCGGCTAGTAATTATTGAGGCGGAACGAGGGTCAGGAGGTAAAGCAAAGGAAAGCTTAGAATAACAATTGCTATGCGTGCTGGTTTAGACTAGCACAATACTTGTCTGTTCCATGTCTGTTTGTTTTGTCTGTTTTTGGTAAACGTGACGTTTATTTTCAGTTTTGTTTAAACCTTTTGTTTATTTATTATTAAACCGCGTTGCAGCTCTTTCATTACTCCAGCACTGTTGTCTGTGTCCACTGTCTTCCGGGTCTGACGTTACCACCAGGCAGCCTGTTCACATATGGTTTCCTGTGTAGGATAAAACAGCACCTCCACAGAGACAGGCCAGGGATTACAGCGCCACGGTCACAGGCCAGGAGGGAGACAGTACTGCGGGCACACATTTATTAATTTTTTTGTGAAAAGGATTGGGGTTTTTTGGTGGAAAATGGGATGGGAGGAAGCCATGGAGCCGTGGAGTTGAAGGAAGGAGGGGCTCCATGGTGCCTCTGCTGCCTGGAGTTTGGGCACCTCCCAGATATGAAGATCCTCGCTTTATGAAGGCCTTCAATTGGGGTGAGGTGGAGACCGCGGAGGAGTGGCTCCGCTTGAAGGCCCTGGGACCAGAACAGAGAAGGAAGAAGGGGAGGAGCAGCTGTTCCCGGAGTCAAGCCAAGAAGCCAATCCCAGTTGTGCCCCATCTCTGGGGGTATGCACCTTGAGGGGAAAGGAGAAGTCCCGTTGTGCCCAGAGCCCAGAAAGGGGGGCAGAGCGTCCATCACCCAAAAGAGAGGAACCCAAGCGTCCAGTGCCCAGAAGGGGGAGCCCATGTGTCCAGCGCCCAGAAGGGGGGAGCCCGAGCGTCTGGTGCCCAAAAGAGGGGAAAGCTTACCTCCGCCTTGTCAAGGTCTTGAGTTGGTGCCCTGCCTGCGAGGACTGTGGGCACTTCCTGGCCAACTGCCCCCTCACAGGAAAGGAGGGGGAACCACTACCAGCAGGCCACTGGGATGCCTACCTCCACCTTCTCGAGGTCTTGAGTTGGTGCTCTACCTGCGAGGAGTGTGGGCACTTCCTGGACAACTGTCTACAGGAAGGCACCCCACTGTCTCCAGCTTCGGAGGGAGAGCCTCACCAGTCCCCGGCGACCGAGGGACAGTCGCACCAGTCCCCAATGATAGAGGGAGACTGCCTGCTGCTCCCGCCTCCACCGCTAGAGGGAGACTACCTGCTGCTCCCGCCTTCGCCGCCAGGGGAAGACTGCCCGCTGCTCTCGCCTCCGCCACCATGGGAGTACCTGTTGCTCCCACCTCCACTGCCAGAGGGAGACTATCTATAGTTCTGACCACCACAAGAGGGATACCACTTGTTGCTCTCGCCTCCGCTGCCAGAGGGGGACTACCTGCTGCTCCTGTCTCCACCGTCAGAGGGAGACTAGCTCGTAAGCTTGCTCGTCCTACGTTTATACAGCACATTTTAAAACAAAGACAGCTCCATTATTCGATGAAATTACATCTGGAAAGTATTAAAATGAAAAATGAAGCCTTTTGAAGCATTTTCTTCAGTAAGGTTCGCTCGTGATGTTGCATGAAGCGCTTCATGCTCAACAGAATACAGAACTATATACAATATTTGAAATTATTATATAAAATTGACAATTGCACGTATCATTACCTTGTATCGCTGATACACAATATTAAGCAATTATACATTTTCTAGGTAGACCGAAAAGGTAGCCTACAATTTAAATATGCAGCACCTTTTTCGTTTTTTCTCATTTATTATGGTTGAGGAACAAAATATTCTGGTTTTGTTTTATTCATAAAAATGTTGCAAAAACTAATATAGTGCCACACAATAAGATACTCCTATATTTAAATAATAATAATGAAAAAATGCACATTTGATGTATTCAATTTAACAGACTGAAACGTCACATGTATAATTAGTATTATATAAACAACAAATTTAGAACTTAACGTTCAGTGTCATTGCAGCAATAGGGTATCGGCGAGTTAAAATACAGGTATGATCCGCTAGTGTGGAATGTGCACAAAAAGACAAGTACAATTAGGCCTATCGATATAGATTATGAATATGTATTTTAAATGTGTTTGCCTTATGAAGCCTAATAAAAACACTTTTATCATTAATAAGCCAATATGTATTGTTTTATAAAAGTATACTGCTGATGCTATCTTAATGCATGTATTTTCAGTCAACCGCTATTGCAGTTCCTAGTGCAGAATCAATAGTACAAACTCTATCACACTCAGCATAACAAATACATACTGCACAAATGAAGTCTGTGTTTACTGTATTTTACTTATACACATATTTCAATGTAGTGGACTACATTATGTTTATAATACTTGGAACAATACTGATATCTTGTAATTTTTGTGTGGTTATATTTCCCTATTATTTATTAATTGATTATTAACAATAATCACCTTTAATAAATGGGTCATTGCATTACAAATAAAGACTTATGCCATTAGAAATAAAATTTCTCATTTGTTGCCAGGGTTTAGGGGAAGGCTAAAAAGCATGGCAAATTGACTTTTTTTAAAATCATATTTAATTAAAAATGCCTGGCATCACATTTGTATACTTTATCTGAAACATAAATATGCACATGGAATCACATTTAGTCCACATTAGAGACCTGAACAGATATTCATCTCCTTCATAATTATGAATAAAACAACACCTTCCACAATTGCAGAAGTACATCTAACTGCTGTAAAGGTAGTACATCTAATTGCTGTAAAGGCCTCCACTGGCTGATTCATACCTTTGAGAATTACTGCTTTGGTGGGAGTAAGAACTTGACTTCATATTAATTTAATCACATGATTAGCATTGCACTACAGTATATATACTCAAGAAATTATCCTATTTTTAATTTGACCAGAAAGACAATTTTGAAATGCTACTCATGGCAGTTATATTAACTGCTCTTTTAACAAGGGCAGATGAGCCTGTTTGTAGTTTGCGAGGCAGACCAGAATTGCCTCAGTTTTCAAAGGATGGAGACATTACAATTGGAGGAATCTTTCAGTTACACCACAACCTTATAGAGACCAAACCTGCCTTTAAAGGAGAACCTGAACCACTAAAATGCAAAGAGTAAGTGAAAACACTAAAGTGCTTTCATATTTATGTGTTTTTTGTTTTATCAAATTTACTACTGACAGGTACATTAATAACTAAACTGAAATGACACAGTAGTTGCAGTATTCAATACATGAGCTTATCACAAAATCCTACACTATGACCAGAATTATATTTACATTATAGAATCACATTATTATTTATTGTCTATGATGAATAAGTAGAAGTCACAATGTTATTCATGTATTGTAATCACACAAATAATTTGGAGGTATACATCCGGTCACAGGTAAGCATACAGTACTTGTCCAATGTTTGATTATATCAATGAACTGTGTGTACTTTTCATATTTTTGAACCATGTGTTTCAGTGCTGTTCTTAATGTCTTTTCATTCCCAACAGAGTAAAATTCAGAGAATTCCAATTTGCTCAAACTCTGATCTTTGCCACTGAAGAAATAAACAACAGGTCAGATATACTCCCTGGTATATCACTGGGTTATAAGATATACGATGACTGTAGTTCCATACCTTTGGCTATAAGGGCAGGAATGGCTTTAATGAATGAACAAGTAGAAAATATGTACTCTAACAAGACCTGTACCAAACCATCTACTGTCCATGCTATAATAGGACCCTCTAGTTCTTCACCAACTATAGGAATTGCGACAACAACAAGAGCTTTTCACATACCAGTGGTGAGAAATACTTCATATTTCATAAGCATTTTTTAAAAATAAGTATATAGTACCATATTAGAGATGTACAGTATTTATAATAGTTGTATAACAAATATGTTTTTAATGCATCTTTCTTTTCATATGTTACAAAATATTTTGCCTTGTAGCATAAATTATTTATTTAATTCTTCAATATTTTTAAAAATCTTTTTTTTTGTTGTTAATTCCAGATTAGTTACTTTGCAACATGTGAATGTTTGAGTAACAGGAATAAGTACCCTTCGTTTTTCAGAACCATACCAAGTGATTATTATCAAAGCAGAGCCCTGGCACAGCTTGTGAAGCACTTCGGATGGACTTGGATTGGGGCAATTAGAAGTGACAATGATTATGGCAACTCAGGAATGGCTACGTTTGTGAAAGCAGCCAGACAGCAGGGTGTTTGCATTGAATATTCAGAGACTATTTACAGAACGTATCCAAGAGATAAACTAATTAAAACTATAGATGTTATAAAAAAGTCATCTTCAAAGGTTATTGTAGTTTTCACTTCTTATACAGATTTTGAATTGCTGGTTAAAGAACTGTTGCTTCAGAATGTTACTGGTTTTCAGTGGATAGGCACTGAATCTTGGATTTCAGACACAAAAGACCTTGCAGCAGGAGAAAGTTTCAGAGTTCTGGGTGGGGCACTGGGTTTCACGGTCACTAATGCAGCAATTACAGGTTTGGAGGAGTTTTTAATGAATGTCCGTCCATCTGACACCCCTGGGAATTCAGGCTTAAAAGATTTTTGGGAAACTGTTTTCAGCTGCACCCTGACTACCCAAGACAAGACTGCATCGGTTAATCCATGTACAGGGTCTGAGAATTTAGCAGAGGTAAAGAATCAGTACACTGATGTAACTGATCTCGGAAGTGCCAATGATGTCTATAAAGCTGTGTATGCTGTAGCCCATTCACTACACAATCTGTTTACATGCGAAAGTGGCCAGGGACCTTTTGCTGGTAAGACATGTGCAAATAAGAAGATGATTGAACCATGGCAGGTAAGTGACTATGTTTTATACTATTAGGAATTACATTCCTGTGTGCATCATTGTGCTAACATCTTGTCTTTTTGTAGGTAGTACATTATCTGAAAACAGTTAATTTCACTACAAAGAATGGAGAGAATGTTTATTTTGATGAGAATGGGGATCCAGCTGCAAGATATGCATTAGTTAACTGGCAACTCGATAAGGATAACATCACACAATGTGTTACAGTTGGTCTCTATGATGCATCTTTACCAGAAGGACAAGAGTTTATTATGAATAATGACAGTATTGTTTGGGCAGGGGGTCAGCTTAAGGTAATGTCTTCCTAATACTATTTGAAATTTGTCAATGTTGTATTACTGTTCATAGATATGTGTAGTAATGTAAGTGCGCAATACAGACACACAATAGGACGGTTAATAAGCAGTGTATGCCTGCCTTCACTATATTCATCACCAGCGGGGATCAAAAAGTCTGGTTAGTTTTGAATGATTTTACAATTATACAAAAAATATAATGTATTTTTTCCCGATATCCCATATAACATTAGCAATGCTTTTTTTATGAACATGAATCACATTCCAGTTAATGGGCTATATTTATATGTTTTTAGTTTGTAAATACCTATTGTCATGGTACTTGTGTTTTATTTAGGTTACGGACAAACAGGTCTATAGTACATGTATCAGACTTATATTATTCTATGTGCAGGCTACTATTCTCTCTTGATAACAAGCAGAGACAAAATCAAATACAACTTTTTTTTTGTTCAATTTCTTCAACCAGTACAATAATTTTGACTGAAATTGGGGTTTTCTCCTTTTTCTCTGTTTTATGCAACAAAATGTGTATTCTTCGTTAAACTGTCTAGGGATAGAAATAAGACTCTCATTGCATAGCAATTTGATCCATTCCTGGTTTTACAAGGTGTTTAATAAGACACACCTGAGCTTGTTACCTTTACACTGTGGCTAGTCAAGCTCCTATTAAAACCTGGATTAGAAGTCTATTTCTATCCCTTCTTTAAAAGAATAATACGTTGGGGGACGCCATGTACAATACGAACTTGGAAGCTAAGTTGCACTTGCTGAATACCTCAATTTGACCTCAAGTAATATATGCAATAATGCAAGCTGGTGTATAATGAACCTCCATATTACTGTTTTGTATTCCTTTGTAATTTCTTACGGTGACCTCTACCGATACAAGACAGGTGTATACATCACAGATCAGTTAAAAATGAAATAACAGCATTACGATTTAGTCTGCAAACCACATGATATGAACATTGTTAATACATACACCCCAATGTCTTGATTATTGAATATTGTGAGTATGCTGACAGAATGTAATACATTGTAATTGTTTTCAAGGTGCCTAAATCAGTGTGCAGTGAGAGCTGTCCTCCAGGCACTCGGAAGGCTGTTCAGAAAGGAAAGCCTGTTTGTTGCTTTGACTGCATACCATGTGCTGATGGAGAAATCAGTAATCAGACAGGTAGGTTAAGAAGGAGCACTGCATTGCACCTCAGAGGATCTGTACTTAAATGTTATAATAATAATAATAATAATAATAATAATAATAATAATAATAATAATAAAGATTGTAAATAAGATTTTCAGGTGTGACTGCAGACTTATTTACAACATGATATTAATTGATTTTTTATTTATTTTTCCTTGCAGATTCTATTGATTGCATGATGTGCCGTTCAGAATACAGGTCAAATAACCAAAGAAACCAATGCATCTTAAAAGTCATTGAATTCCTGTCATTTGGAGAAATCATGGGGATGCTGCTGATGATCCTTTCATTGATTGGGGCTTGTTTAACCACTGCTATAGCTATTGTTTTCTTTCGATTCAGAGATACCCCCATTGTAAGAGCGAATAACTCTGAACTCAGTTTCCTTCTTCTGTTTTCATTAGCGCTGTGTTTCCTTTGTTCACTTACTTTCATTGGCCAGCCCTCTGAGTGGTCCTGTATGTTACGCCACACTGCCTTTGGGATCACATTTGTCCTGTGCATCTCTTGTGTTCTGGGGAAAACAATAGTCGTATTAATGGCGTTTAGATCTACACTTCCTGGTAATAATATAATGAAATGGTTTGGGCCCGTCCAGCAGCGGCTAACTCTTTTTGCATTCACATTCATTCAGGCCTTAATTTGCACTCTTTGGTTAATAATATCTCCTCCTTTTCCAAACAAAAACATGAACTCTTTCAAAGACAGAATCATTTTAGAGTGTGACCTGGGATCTGCTGCAGCATTTTATGCTGTGTTAGGGTATATTGGGTTTCTTGCTGCCATGTGTTTTGTGCTTGCTTTTCTGGCTCGTAACCTACCAGATAACTTTAATGAAGCTAAATACATTACATTCAGCATGCTCATCTTCTGTGCTGTTTGGATCACTTTTATCCCATCTTACATCAGTTCACCCGGAAAGTATACTGTAGCTGTAGAGATATTTGCAATTTTAGCTTCCAGCTTTGGTTTGCTCTTCTGTATTTTTGCTCCTAAATGTTATATTATATTATTTAAGCCTGAGAAGAATACAAAAAAACATTTAATGGGAAAAAGGTCCTCGAAGTCACTTTGAAAAAAATAATAAAAAATGATCTAAAATATGAAAAGTTAAACATTCACTTAATTTGAGTTGTTGTATTACATTTTCAGCCTTGCCATGCAGGCGGTGTTATTTTAACATGGTATAAAAAAACATTCATTCAAGCATTGTAGCCCTCGCATTAAGAAACGCAGGTCCTTTTTTAAAGACAGCTTCAAAGCTGCTCTTATACAGCATGCTTGAAGATTCATGCTTAAAAAACAATAAAACAATATATAAATTAAATATAAAATGGGAATTAAATCATACCAGGTTTGTCATTAATACCTTTCTTCAAGGTACAGTATTAGATTTTACAGTAGCTACATCTGTAAGCCAACACACTGTATCAGGCAGAATGTTCTGTTCCCAGGTTAGACTGGTTTTACTGGTAGTATACAAATTCTGTAGTAAGTTTTACAAACACTCTGTAGTTAAGTGAATGCTGTTAACATATTTGTACGGTTTGTAGGCTTCCTATGAAAAAGATTTCATACAAACACTTTTAGCTGAGATATTACTTGTTAGTGTTTAGAGACATCTTTATTTGTTTATTTTGATACTGGAACGTTTCAGGCCACTGAATGAAGCACAGAAAAAAAATGTCATAGGAAAATAAACAATTAACATAAACGTTTTCTGTTGCCCTTAAATGTATTTAATATCTGGATTAGGATCACAAACATAATAAATACATAAATAAATAAATAAACATTACAGTATATTATATTATCAGTTTGTTTAAGGTCATTGGCCTGTTGTGGAAACTTATGTTCAGAAGTCAATTCCATATAAAACAAAATGATATATGAATGTTTGCTTATTTAGCTAATGCTAGGGAACCAACCGTTTTCTCCACATCAGAAGAGCGTGTCTGTAGATACTGTAGCTGATGTCACTTTTACAGAGGTTACGCGTTCTCTTTCATAATAACAGAGCCTTGATTACAGCAGCGCTGTTGATATCTAGCACACTGATTGGATACCCTTCTTCTGCTATGAATGCAACATTTAAACAGCTCTGATAATACATTGTATCCTTTAGATCCATTGGACACAAGAATAGCTGATTGCCCGTGGGGATTTATCAATGTTAAAGTGATTATCAACGAGAAAACAGGAGTTGGATTATAACATCTGCATTTAGCTGCTCTAATGTAAACTACATACTCATTAAAATGTGTAATTGATCTAATTGCAGTCTGTGTTTATTGTTTTTCCTAAGCAAAACTAAAAGCTTTACTATTTTATTTAGTGCAACCTGGTGATAGGCTTCAATGTACATGATCTATAATGTACTGAAGGTCTCAAAACTGAATATTGACACACACACTTAAGTATTTATATTTACTCTGCATTTACTTAACACATTTATGGTAGTAGTAGGCCACATAGTACATTTCAAACAGGACAGTAGTTAGACAACTAAAATAATAGTGTATGCAGCTGTGAAATACAGGACTATATTACAAAATTATGTACTTTGAAAATAAATATATTAAGGAATACTATATACAACTTGAAAGTCTGTTTAAAACTGCATATGGAATGTGCCATATCTTTCTAATTAACCTCCTTATATAGAATGACCTCAGCTTCAAAAAATAAATAAATAAATAAAAAAGGGGATCTTTAAATTTAAAATTCTTCTAAAGATTTTCTTTATTTATGGATAAAATCAAATATAATTGTGCATGTTTACACTTTTTTCTGTTCTTTTGCAGCTTGCAAATCAATATATTCACAGTACAGAAATTAATGAATCCCACTGTATATGCCATTATGTGCTACCATATTATCATAGGTATGTTTTATTAATAGCATGCTTTACAAAAGTATGTAAGGATTTTGAAACTCTTGCCTATGTATTGACCTGGCCTTGTAGGGAGTAACTGGCTTTTCATAACTCAGAGTTCAGCTGTGACCTCGGAGGGATGATAAAACCTTTGTTTCTGATTAATAAGCTGTTTTGAGCCTATGTGCAAACCATAATCACCATAAGTGAGAGATCATTGAAACTGTCTGTAACGTTAAGTTACTTACCGTAACCCTGGTTCCCTTAAAGAGAAGACGACCAACAACAGGATATGCCTGCCTATTGGTAGGTATTACTGAGCTCTTTATATCAGAGCTGCTGATAGGCCCCTTCCTGGGGTGACATCCTCGGCCCCACCTACCGAGGGATCAAAACAGTCAACCCACGGAAGCCATTCCTCTTTTTGCATCGAACCCGCGAGGGCGAAGGATGCGACCTTGCAAGGTTGGTTGGTTGTCTTCTCTTTCAGGGAACCAGGGTTACAGTAAGTAACCTAACGTTCCTTTTCAATTCGAAGATGACCATCAACATACTTATGGGAAAGTATACCAGAGCAGTCGCGAGGGAGATAGAATGGCACCATACGGGGGACACGTCAGAACCGCATAACTCAAGGTTACCATTCCTGGGAGATGGACAGCCTGGAGGAAAAGTAAGTGCTTCTGTGCCCAGATCAACAGCCGAAAGGTGGTTCACGTACGCCACTACTGACATGTTGTCCGTGTGGACAAGGACGTCTGTTCTGCCTGCCCAGATCGACCCCCAACCAGAGTTGGATGCATCTGTCGTCACCAATTGACGGTTGTGTATCACTCCTATCCTTATGTCTTCGCTCAGGTGAGAGGCTTGCCTCCACCAGCGTAGGGCTTCCCAGCACAGGGCTTCTGTCGCGCTTGGGGTGTAGCCGAAAGGCACTGAGCCACACTTGGATCGGGCGCATGTGGAGTAACCCCAGTTGGGTGGCTGATGAGGCCGCGGCCATCAGACCCAATAGTTTTTAACACAACACCAATTGTACTGTGAACCCTTGTTGAACAGGGCCAGACAGTTGCAAATGGCAGCTACTCTGTCATCCGACAGGTAGGCTCGCATCGTAAGGGAATCTAGCTGGAGTCTACCACGTGTACCGAGCACCATGCGCACCGAGTACCGCGTGCACCGAGCACCGCCTGCACCGAGCACCACGTGCACTAAGACGCTGTGCGACTGAGGCACCGAGCACCGTGTGCACCGAAGCACTGAAGTACCAGGGGCTGAGCGTGCACCAAGGTACCGAAGCACCGGGGGGCAGCTAATGCAGTGGTGCCTACCCTGACCGCGTGTAGTCACACACCTGGTCAGCGCGCAGCATATACCAGTGGGACACAACAGAGAAAAACAACAGGGGAAAAAGCACACTTTTTTAATATACACTGCACTGCAGATCATTTTCACAGCACAACACAGGCAAAGCGGGGTTGTGCGACAGGGTCAATAGACAAACAACAACAACAGTATAATAATTGAATATATACAGTGCCTATAGAAAGTCTACACCCCTTTTCAAAATGTTCGCCTTTTGTTGCCTTATAGCCTGGAATTAAAATGCATTAAAATAGTTTTTTTTTTCATTTATCTACACATCCTACCCCACAACTTCCAAGTGAAAAAAATATTCTAGAAATTTGTTGAAAATTAATTAAAAATGAAAACTGAAATAGCTTGGTTGGATAAGTGTCCACCCCCCTTGTAATAGCAATCCTAAATTAGCTCAGGTGTAACCAATCCCCTTCAAAATCACACACCAAGTTAAGTGGCCTCCACCTGTGTTAAACTGTAGTGATTCACATGATTTCAGGATAAATTCAGCAGTTCCTGTAGGTTCCCTCTGCTGGGTAGTGCAAAGACTCAAAGCAAAGACTCAACCATGAGCACCAAGGAGCTTTCAAAAGAACTCCGGGACAAAGTTGTTCAAAGGCACAGATCAGGGGAAGGTTATAAAAAAATATCAAAGGCCTTGAATATCCCTTGGAGCACGGTCAAGACGATTATTAAGAAGTGGAAGGTGTATGGCACCAACAAGACACTGCCTATAGGCCGTCCCTCCAAACTGGATGATCGAGCAAGAAGGACACTGATCAGAGAGGCTACTAAGAGGCCAGTTATGGGGTTATGTTATGGGGTTTCTCATCGGTAGAGACTGGGGCACTTGTCAGGATAGAAGGGAAAACGAATGGAGCAAAGTACAGGGAAGTCCTTGAGGAAAACCTGCTGCCCTCTGCAAGAAAGCTGAAACTGGGACGGAAGTTTACCCAAAGCACACACGACCATTTCAAGTGATCTGGGTTCACTTGGTTTGATGCGCATCCTGGTGCGATTACGTGGTTCTCAGAGGTTTCACATATCACTCCAAACGAACCGAACCGCACTTCAATCCACATCAAAGTGTCAAACAAACTAGGTGTGAAAGTGACCAAAGACTCCGATTGTATAGCAGGTTGAGCTTTTCCGGGTATTACTATAAGTTTTATTAGACTCTTCTGAGCTTGTTACATATATACTGGGGCTAATCAAGCACATATTGTATTAAGACCTGAAATGGTTGAAACTGATATGCAACAGGATTATTTCCATCCGTGCATTACTCTTAAATTACATTTATTTTCATATTGCATGTCCCTTGAACCCTTGATATTTGATTTAAATATACAGGTAGGCACATTTTCAACACAACTAGAAAATCCTAGGCCTTTGTAATTACCGGTACAATGCATAGTTAAAACATAAACATTTTTGTTTATGTGATTCTATACTGAGCATCAAAAGAAATGCATCACTTATATTTCAGCATCAAAAGAAATGCATCACTTATATTTCAGCATCAAAACAAACTTATCACTTATATTTGGATAAAATTAACTAGATGTGATTGAAAAATGACAAACTCTGTTTTAGAGCAGGTGAAGTGACTTTTTATTGTGCTGATTAACAACTGACATCACGAAGATGCTGCAAAATGATCTGTCGATCTTGGGCAGGTGTTGTGACTCTTGGTCTCCCAGTTTGTGGCCTGTCATTGACAGAGTGTGTCTGGTTATACTGTCTCGTCAGGTTTGAAATTGCTGGCTGTGAGCACCCGAGACAGCGAGCCACAGTATGCTGCCCTAGTCCAGCCTCCAACATGCCGATTGCACGAAGGCGCTGCTCTCTTGACAGAGGTGATTAAGTGCATATGCTTCAGTCATAGTCAGTCAAGCGTATCATGGTCAAGGATGAATGATCGAGTGATTAAAAAGAAATCAAAAACATTTCGTCAATGTCCATCATTTATATACCTTATTTTTTTTCCGAAAATAAATGTGTTATAATAGTGATAAGTTTCTTTTGATGCTCGGTATACACTTACAAGTTTACTTGTTAGTTATACTGTATCTAGAATTAACATACATCATACATAATGTCAGCCAAATCTATTTAAATAAATAAATAAATAAATAAATAAACAAACAAACAGCACTCTATAATTGCTAAGTCATGAGATTCACAGTGGCTTAGACCTAGATGATTACTACACAGCTGTTCTTTTTCCCCAGGCAGATTCATACCTTTGAGAATTACTGCTTTGGTGGGAGTAAGAAACTTACTTCATATTAATTTCGTCACATGTGATTAGCATTGCACTACAGTATATATATACTCAAGAAAATATCCTATTTTTAATTTGACCAGAAAGACAATTTTGAAATGCTACTCATGGCAGTTATATTAACTGCTCTTCTAACAAGGGCAGATGAGCCTGTTTGCAGTTTGCGAGGCAGACCAGAATTGCCTCAGTTTTCAAAGGATGGAGACATTACAATTGGAGGAATCTTTTCATTACACAACAACCTTGTAGATGCCAAACCTGCCTTTAAAGAAGAGCCTGAACCACGAAAATGCAAAGAGTAAGTGAAACCTACAAAGCATAACAAATGTAAGAAAAAAATTAAAACTTTAAAATAGTTTTAAATAGTGTTATTTATATGTTACAGACTCTTAAGTTTTCTATGCTAAATCACTTTCATGTTTATGTATATTTCATTATCAAATACAGCTACATTCATAATTAAACTGAAATGACATTTACATTATAGAACCAATAACATGTATCGCATTATTATTTATAGTCCATGACCAGATGAATAAGTAGAAGTCACAATGGTATTGATGTATTGTAATCACATAAATAATTTGCAGGTATACATCCGGTCACAGGTAAGCACACAGTACTTGTCCAATGTTTGATTATATCAATGGACTGTGTGTACTTTTCATATTTTTATAAACCAGTGTTTCAGTGCTGTTGTTAATGCTTTTTCATTCACAAAATGTTATCCAAGTACTACCAGTGCAGAATTACCAGAGGGGTGGGGGGGTATTAGTTTTTTATTTTCAACAGTAATAGGCATGACTTGTATCATATTTAGTGATTTCATTCCTGCATGCGGTTCATATTTTCACTTCATTATCACTATAAGAAGCTTAAAGGGCCAGTGTAAGCCTGGAAGGAACAGTTTAGACTGGATTTGAGCCAATGGCTCTGTTGAATGGGGAGGGTTTGTTTATTTAGTTGTTATCTGTATAATTATTCTGTGTATTTTTTCCAGTTTAAATTTCAGAGAATTCCAATTTGCTCAAACTATGATCTTTGCCACTGAAGAAATAAACAAGAGGTCAGATATACTCCCTGGTATATCACTGGGTTATAAGATATACGATGACTGCAGTTCCATACCTTTGGCTATAAGGGCAGGGATGGTTTTAGTGAATGAACAGGAAGAAAATATGTACTCTAACCAGTCCTGTACCAAGCCATCTACTGCCCATGCTATAATAGGACCTTCTAGTTCTTCACCAACTATAGGAATTGCAACAACAATAAGAGCGTTTCACATACCAGTGGTGAGAAATACTTCACATTTTATAAAACTTTTTCAAAATAAGTAAATAGTACCATATTAGAGGTTTATTTATAATAGTTATGTAACACATATTTTTTACTGCCTCTATTTTCATATGTGTTGTCTTATGTCCAGTGTGTTACAATAGCAGCAGCATACATTTATTTATTTGATGACATCTGCAGGTGGCTCTTTTGCTGGAGGTGGGTTACCCCTTTCAAATCAACAGTACCGTTTTATATTCAGACCCATACGATAGGCATGGTCTAGATAGCAGCTAGCATTTAAAAGGGATGCTTTGTGTAAGTGAGTATGATGTGATAACATCAACTATAACACTTTGAAAAATTGTGAAATACTATAACATAAAATCATTTAAATTAGACAATATAGTTATTACGTGTAACAGTTTTGATATGTTACTATTAAGATTATACTGAATATTCTTTTAACATGCTTTGAATACTGCATTGCTTTTTAAATGCAGAAACCTGTGTTTAATGAAAAGTAAAAGATCTGGTACATAAAATATCTCTATACCATTTTCTATTATGTGTTTTCTATACAGATAAGTTTTTTTGCTACCTGTGCATGTTTGAGCAACAGGAATAAGTACCCTTCGTTTTTCAGAACCATACCAAGTGATTATTATCAAAGCAGAGCCCTGGCACAGCTTGTGAAGCATTTTGGATGGACTTGGATTGGGGCAATTAGAAATGATGATGCCTATGGGAACACTGGAATGGCTACCTTTGAGAAAGCAGCCCAAGAAGAGGGGGTTTGCATTGAATATTCAGAGACTATTTACAGAACGTATCCAAGAGAAAAACTAATTAAAACTGTAGATGTTATAAAAAAGTCATCTTCAAAGGTTATTGTAGCTTTCACTTCTTCTACAGATTTTGGATTTCTGGTTAAAGAACTGTTGCTTCAGAATGTTACTGGTTTTCAGTGGATAGGCACTGAAGCTTGGATTTCTGACAAAGACCTTGCAGCAGGAGAAAGTTTCAGAGTTCTGGGTGGGGCACTGGGTTTCACATTCGGTAATGCATTAATTACAGGTTTGAAGGAGTTTTTACTGAATGTCCGTCCATCTGACACCCCTGGGAATTCAGGTTTAAAAGATTTTTGGGAAACTGTTTTCAGTTGCACCCTGACTACCCAAGACAAGACTGCATCGGTTAATCCATGCACAGGGTCTGAGAATTTAGCAGAGGTAAAGAATCAGTACACCGATGTAACTGATCTGGGAAATGCCAATAATGTCTATAAAGCTGTGTATGCTGTAGCCCATTCACTACACAATCTGTTTACATGCGAAAGTGGCCAGGGACCTTTTGCTGGTAAGACATGTGCAAATAAGAAGAAGATTGAACCATGGCAGGTAAGCGACTATGTTTTATACTATTAGGAATTACATTCCTGTGTGAATCACTGTGATAACATCTTGTCTTTTTGTAGGTAGTGCATTATCTTAAAACGGTTAATTTCACTACCAAGAATGGAGAGAATATTTATTTTGATGAGAATGGGGATCCAACTGCAAGATATGCATTAATTAACTGGCAACTCGATAAGGAGAACATCACACAATTTGTTACAGTTGGTCTCTATGATGCATCTTTACCAGAAAGACAACAGTTTATTATGAATAACGTCAGTATTGTTTGGGCAGGTGGTCAGGATAAGGTAATGTCTACCTAATACTATTTGAACTTTATCAATGTTGTATTAATGTTCATAGATATGTGTAGAAATGTAAGTGTGCAATACAGACACACAGTAGGACAAGGTGAATGACAGCCTTAGAGATTAAAACACAGGTAATAAGCACTAGATTCATCACTAGCAGGGGATAATAATTCAAGATAATGGGCTGTATATATAAATGTTTTCTGTGCATAAATAACTCTTTTTGGCGTACTTACGTGTTTTATGTATGGTACGGTATAAATTAGGTTTAAGGTTTAATATTGTCTTAACCATATTATATGCTCAGTCATGGTGGTGTAACTCCAGGGATGTTTTGTGGTTTATTACTTTTAACTACTTATGGGTGGTGCTTTGCAGAAAATTAAAAACAGTTGACATGTTATATGTAGGGGTCTACTTAAATCGCGGTAAATTTACGTATTTTTCACGGGTATGTTGCGGAATAAAATTAGGATTTCGCGGAAATTTCGCGGACATGTTTAAACATTAAATAAACCTAAGTAGACAGTATTTCAGAACACTATAAAGCCTAAAAATAGTGGCACTTGCTTCCTTACTAAAATAGTGCGCTGGTATTTGTTAAAGGCGAGTATGCAGCATCCCCCTGCAGTTGACTTGCCCATACATTGAGACTGCACGTCTGCATCCACTGAATTGGTTGGAAGTTAAAGCAAAGCTTTGCCAAGTTATACAGATGTGGAAATCGATTAGAAACAGCCCAAAACTCGGTTACACAAGGGCATCTGGCATACTTTAATGAAGTCAATGTATGCAGCACGTTCGTTGTCATGTTATTTGTCCCATCCAATAATTTATTTTATTAGTACCGAGTCAAAACAAAGAAAACGTGGCTATTCGGGTCTAAAATTCCAACTGTAAGCAACAGGTTGAAGCGAGGTGGCTGTGCTGGATCGTTTTAGTACTGATTTAACTTGCAGACAGGAATACTTTTGTCTGGGCTGACTTTCCAGTTTGGTTTCTGAAAGATGTTTATTTTACGTTCTGTTCAGCAGCCTCTGTGGTAGCCTTTCGTTTGATGTGTGATTCTGAAGCTAAATAGCGATCGATCGTATTTTCTCCAAATACACATTAAGATATGGAAAACAATTACCTCAGTCTGCATGTAGTTTATTTGGGAAATATCTTGAAACAATCATCAGCCGAAATATAGTTTGCTTTCTTTGTCGTCCATTTCTACTATTTTACCTCCAATGCTGAAAACTAGATTTTAGCAACCTAAATCAAAACAACAATGCAGCACCAACTTTGTTCCGCCCCCTCCTGCACAGTACAGGTCACATAAAAGCAGTAAAGACGCATTGATAGGCTGATTAAAACTTTGTCATTTGAATAGTAAACAAGAACGTTAACAGCTCTGGAGAAATTCTTTTGTAAATGTTACTTGACATTTTTTGTTTGTTTTTTGCTTAAGTGCAATGCACACAGGACGGCGAAGGAATAAGAATGGGCTAGTATCTACAGAATGAAGATACGTAGTTTGCGTCAGTTGCGTTGTGCAGTAGTTAAATTTAAACGCGGTTTCTTTTTTTCTTTCCTCTCCGTACTTGTTTGTATGCATTGGCCCCAAAGAGGTGAATTTCGCGGTGACCCCTCAATTTCACGATTTCCGCGAAATCGCGAATTAGGTAGGTCCCTAGTTATATGCTTTATTTGTTTGCACATTTGCACAAAAAGGTCTATAGTACATGAATCAAGGCTACTATCCTCTCCTAGCAACTAATAAATGAAGGAATTGCTACGCTATATGATTTATTTTGTCGTTGCCTGTCGTTAAAACCTGGATTAGGAGTCTATTTCCATCCCTGCTTTAAAAGAATAATACTTTGGGGGACGCCATATACAATACGAACTTGGAAGCTAAGTTGTACTTGTTGAATACGAAAATGGTCACACGTCGATCACGTACCTCAATTTCACCTCAAGTAATATATGCAATAATGCAAGCTGGTGTATAATGAACCTCCATATTGTTGTTTTGTATTCCTTTGCAACAACTTATGGTGAAACAAGACAGGTGTATACATCACAGATAAGTTAAAAATGAAATAACAGCATTATGATTTTGTCCCCAAACCCCATGATATGAACATTGTTAATACATACACCCCAATGTCTTGATTATTGAATATTGTGAGTATGCTGACAGAATGTAATGCATTGTAATTGTTTTCAAGGCGCCTAAATCAGTGTGCAGTGAGAGCTGTCCTCCAGGCACTCGGAAGGCTGTTCAGAAAGGAAAGCCTGTTTGTTGCTTTGACTGCATTCCATGTGCTGAAGGAGAAATCAGCAATCAGACAGGTAGGGAAGGAGCACTGGACAAATAAAACACTGTACATAAATGTAATAATAATAATAATAATAATAATAATAATAATAATAATAATAATAATAATAATAGTATTGTAAATAAGATGTTCAGGTGTAACTCCAGACTTTACGCCATTTTTTGTTTATTTTTTCTTGCAGATTCTATTGCTTGTGTGAAGTGCCCTTTGGAATACAGGTCGACTAACCAAAAACAAAACTGCATCTTAAAAGCCATTGAATTCCTGTCATTTGGAGAAATCATGGGGATGTTGCTGATGATCCTTTCATTGTTTGGGGCTTGTTTATCCACTGCTATAGCTATTGTTTTCTTTCGATTCAGAGATACCCCCATTGTAAGAGCTAATAACTCTGAACTCAGTTTCCTTCTTCTGTTTTCATTAGCACTGTGTTTCCTTTGTTCACTTACTTTCATTGGCCAGCCCTCCGAGTGGTCCTGTATGTTGCGCCACACTGCCTTTGGGATCACATTTGTCCTGTGCATCTCTTGTGTTCTGGGGAAAACAATAGTTGTGTTAATGGCATTTAGAGCTACACTTCCTGGTAATAATATAATGAAATGGTTTGGGCCAGTCCAGCAGCGGCTAACTCTTTTTGCATTCACATTCATTCAGGCCTTAATTTGCACTCTTTGGTTAATAATATCTCCTCCTTTTCCAAACAAAAACATGAACTCTTTCAAAGACAGAATCATTTTAGAATGTGACCTGGGATCTGCTGCAGCATTTTATGCTGTGTTAGGGTATATTGGGTTTCTTGCTGCCATGTGCTTTGTGCTTGCTTTTCTGGCTCGTAACCTACCAGATAACTTTAATGAAGCTAAATACATTACATTCAGCATGCTCATCTTCTGTGCTGTTTGGATCACTTTCATCCCAGCTTACATCAGTTCACCTGGGAAGTACACAGTTGCTGTAGAAATATTTGCAATTTTAGCTTCCAGCTTTGGTTTGCTCTTCTGTATTTTTGCTCCTAAATGTTATATTATATTATTCAAGCCTGAGAAGAATACAAAAAAACATTTAATGGGAAAAGTGTCCTCAAAGTCATTTTGAAAAAAATAATAAAAATGATCTAAAATATGAAAAGTTAAACATTCACTTAATTTGAGTTGTTGTATTACATTTTCAGCCTTGCCATGCAGGCGGTGTTATTTTAACATGGTATAAAAAAACATTCATTCAAGCATTGTAGCCCTCGCATTAGGAAACGCAGGTCCCTTTTTAAAGACAGCTTCAAAGCTGCTCTTATACAGCGTGCTTGAAGTTTCATGCTTAAAAAACAATAACACAATATATAAATTAAATATAAAATGGGAATTAAATCATACCAGGTTTGTCATTAATACCTTTCTTCAAGGTACAGTATTAGATTTTACAGTAGCTACATCTGTAAGCAAGCACACTGTCTTATCAGGTAGAATGTTCTGTTCCCAAGTTAGACTGGTTTTACTGGTACTATACAAATTCTGTAGTAAGTTTTACAAACACTCTGTAGTTAAGTGAATGCTGTTAACATATTTGTACGGTTTGTAGGCTTCCTATGAAAAAGATTTCATACAAACACTTTTAGCTGAGATATTACTTGTTAGTGTTTAGAGACATCTTTATTTGTTTATTTTGATACTGGAACGTTTCAGGCCACTGAATGAAGCACAGAAAAAAAATGTCATAGGAAAATAAACAATTAACATAAACGTTTTCTGTTGCCCTTAAATGTATTTAATATCTGGATTAGGATCATAAAAATAAATAAATAAATAAATAAATAAATAACTAAACATTACAGTATATTATATTATCAGTTTGTTTAAGGTCATTGGCCTGTTGTGGAAACTTATGTTCAGAAGTCAATTCCATATAAAAAAAAGGATATATGAATGTTTGCTTATTTAGCTAATGCCAGGGAACCAATGGTTTTCTCCACATCAGAAGAGTGTGTCTGTAGATACTGTAGCTGATGTCACTTTTACAGAGGTTACGCGTTCTCTTTCATAATAACAGAGCCTTGATTACAGCAGCGCTGTTGATATCTAGCACACTGATTGGATACCCTTCTTCTGCTATGAATGCAACATTTAAACAGCTCTGATAATACATTGTATCCTTTAGATCCATTAGACACTAGAATAGCTGATTGCCCGTGGGGATTTATCAATGTTAAAGTGATTATCAACGAGAAAACAGGAGTTGGATTATAACATCTGCATTTAGCTGCTCTAATGTAAACTACATACTCATTAAAATGTGTAATTGATGTAATTGCAGTCTGTGTTTATTATTTTTCCTAATCAAAACTAAAAGGCTTTACTATTTTATTTAGTGCAACCCTACACCACCTCATAAATAGATCACTGGTGATAGGCTTCAATATAAATGATCTATAATGTACTGAAGGTCTCAATAGTGAATAGTGACACACACTTTAGCATTTATATTTACTCTGCATTTACTTAACACATTTATGGTAGTAGTAGGCCACATAGTACATTTCAAACAGGACAGTAGTTTGGCTACTAAACACAATAGTGTATGCAGCTGTGAAATATAGGGGTATATTATAAAATAATGTAGTATAAAAATACATATATTAAGGAAAATTAGATTCAACTTGAAAGTCTGTTTAAAACTGCATAAGGAATGTGCCATATCTTTCTAATTATCCTCTTTATGTAGAATGACCTCAGCTTCAAAATAAATAAATAAATAAATAAATAAATAAATACTATAAAATAAAAAAGGCATCTTTAAATTTCAAGTTTTTCTAAAGATTTTCTTTATTTATGGATAAAATAAAATATAATTGTGCATGTTTACACTTTTTTCTGTTCTTTTGTAGCTTGCAAATCAATATATTCACAGTACATGAATATATTGCTATTATGTGCTACCATATTATCATAGGCATATTTTATTAATAGCATGCTTTACAAAAGTATGTAAGGATTTTGAAACTCTTGCCTATGTATTGACCTGGCCTTGTAGGGAGTAACTGGCTTTTCATAACTCAGAGTTCAGCTGTGACCTCGGAGGGATGATAAAACCTTTGTTTCTGATTAAGAGAAGACGACCAACAACAGGATATGCCTGCCTATTGGTAGGTATTACTGAGCTCTTTATATCAGAGCTGCTGATAGGCCCCTTCCTGGGGTGACATCCTCGGCCCCACCTACCGAGGGATCAAAACAGTCAACCCACGGAAGCCATTCCTCTTTTTGCATCGAACCCGCGAGGGCGAAGGATGCGACCTTGCAAGGTTGGTTGGTTGTCTTCTCTTTCAGGGAACCAGGGTTACAGTAAGTAACCTAACGTTCCTTTTCAATTCGAAGATGACCATCAACATACTTATGGGAAAGTATACCAGAGCAGTCCCGAGGGAGATAGAATGGCACCATACGGGGGACACGTCAGAACCGCATAATTCAAGGTTACCATTCCTGGGAGATGGACAGCCTGGAGGAAAAGTAAGTGCTTCTGTGCCCAGATCAACAGCCGAAAGGTGGTTCACGTACGCCACTACTGACATGTTGTCCGTGTGGACAAGGACGTCTGTTCTGCCTGCCCAGATCGACCCCCAACCAGAGTTGGATGCATCTGTCGTCACCAATTGACGGTTGTGTATCACTCCTATCCTTATGTCTTCGCTCAGGTGAGAGGCTTGCCTCCACCAGCGTAGGGCTTCCCAGCACAGGGCTTCTGTCGCTTTGGGGTGTAGCCGAAGGCACTGAGCCACACTTGGATCGGGCGATGTGGAGTAACCCCAGTTGGGTGGCTGATGAGGCCGCGCCATCAGACCCAATAGTTTTTAACACAACACCAATTGTACTGTGAACCCTTGTTGAACAGGGCCAGACAGTTGCAAATGGCAGCTACTCTGTCATCCGACAGGTAGGCTCGCATCGTAAGGGAATCTAGCTGGAGTCTACCACGGGTACCGAGCACCATGCGTACCGAGTACCGCGTGCACCGAGCACCGCCTGCACCGAGCACCACGTGCACTAAGACGCTGTGCGACTGAGGCACCGAGCACCGTGTGCACCGAAGCACCGAAGCACCGGGGGGCAGCTAATGCAGTGGTGCCTACCCTGACCGCGTGTAGTCACACACCTGGTCAGCGCGCAGCATATACCAGTGGGACACAACAGAGAAAAACAACAGGGGAAAAAGCACACTTTTTTAATATACACTGCACTGCAGATCATTTTCACAGCACAACACAGGCAAAGCGGGGTTGTGCGACAGGGTCGATAGACAAACAACAACAACAGTATAATAATTGAATATATACAGTGCCTATAGAAAGTCTACACCCCCTTTCAAAATGTTCGCCTTTTGTTGCCTTATAGCCTGGAATTAAAATGCATTAAAATAGTTTTTCTTTTCATTTATCTACACATCCTACCCCACAACTTCCAAGTGAAAAAAATATTCTAGAAATTTGTTGAAAATTAATTAAAAATGAAAACTGAAATAGCTTGGTTGGATAAGTGTCCACCCCCCTTGTAATAGCAATCCTAAATTAGCTCAGGTGTAACCAATCCCCTTCAAAATCACACACCAAGTTAAGTGGCCTCCACCTGTGTTAAACTGTAGTGATTCACATGATTTCAGGATAAATTCAGCAGTTCCTGTAGGTTCCCTCTGCTGGGTAGTGCAAAGACTCAAAGCAAAGACTCAACCATGAGCACCAAGGAGCTTTCAAAAGAACTCCGGGACAAAGTTGTTCAAAGGCACAGATCAGGGGAAGGTTATAAAAAAATATCAAAGGCCTTGAATATCCCTTGGAGCACGGTCAAGACGATTATTAAGAAGTGGAAGGCGTATGGCACCAACAAGACCCTGCCTAGAGGCCGTCCCTCCAAACTGGATGATCGAGCAAGAAGGACACTGATCAGAGAGGCTACTAAGAGGCCAATGGCAACTTTGCAAGAGCTACAGGCTTTTATGGCCAAGACTGGTCAAACAATATCCCAAGCACTCCACAAATCTGGCCTGTATGGTAGGGTGGCAAGAAGGAAGCCATTACTCAAGAAAGCCCACCTTGAATCCTGTTTGAAGTATGCAAAAAAACACTCAGGAGATTCTGTAGCCATGTGGCAAAAAGTTTTGTGGTCTGACGAAACTAAAATTGAACTTTTTGGCCTAAATGCAAAGCGTTATGTTTGGCGCAAACCCAACACAGCGCATCAGCCAAAGAACACCATCCCTACTGTGAAGCATGGTGGTGGCTGCATCATGTTATGGGGATGTTTCCCATTGGCAGAGACTGGGGCACTTGTCAGGATAGAAGGGAAAACGAATGGAGCAAAGTACACAGAAGTCCTTGAGGAAAACCTGCTGCCCTCCGCAAGAAAGCTGAAACTGGGACGGAAGTTTACCCAAAGCACACACGACCATTTCAAGTGATCTGGGTTCACTTGGTTTGATGCGCATCCTGGTGCGATTACGTGGTTCTCAGAGGTTTCACATATCACTCCAAACGAACCGAAGCGCACTTCAATCCACATCAAAGTGTCAAACAAACTAGGTGTGAAAGTGACCAAAGACTCCGATTGTATAGCAGGTTGAGCTTTTCCGGGTATTACTATAAGTTTTATTAGACTCTTCTGAGTTTGTTACATATATACTGGGGCTAATCAAGCACATATTGTATTAATACCTGAAATGGTTGAAATTGATATGCAACAGGATTATTTCCATCCGTGCATTACTCTTAAATTACATTTATTTTCATATTGCATGTCCCTTGAACCCTTGATATTTGATTTAAATATACAGGTAGGCACATTTTCAACACAACTAGAAAATCCTAGGCCTTTGTAATTACCGGTACAATGCATAGTTAAAACATAAACATTTTTGTTTATGTGATTCTATACTGAGCATCAAAAGAAATGCATCACTTATATTTCAGCATCAAAAGAAATGCATCACTTATATTTCAGCATCAAAACAAACTTATCACTTATATTTGGATAAAATTAACTAGATGTGATTGAAAAATGACAAACTATGTTTTAGAGCAGGTGAAGTGACTTTTTATTGTGCTGATTAACAATTGACATCACGAAGATGCTGCAAAATGATCCGTCGATCTTGGGCAGGTGTTGTGACTCTTGGTCTCCCAGTTTGTGGCCTGTCATTGACAGAGTGTGTCTGGTTATACTGTCTCGTCAGGTTTGAAATTGCTGGCTGTGAGCACCCGAGACAGCGAGCCACAGTATGCTGCCCTAGTCCAGCCTCCAACATGCCGATTGCACGAAGGCGCTGCTCTCTTGACAGAGGTGATTAAGTGCATATGCTTCAGTCATAGTCAGTCAAGCGTATCATGGTCAAGGATGAATGATCGAGTGATTAAAAAGAAATCAAAAACATTTCGTCAATGTCCATCATTTATATACCTTATTTTTTTTCGAAAATAAATGTGTTATAATAGTGATAAGTTTCTTTTGATGCTCGGTATACACTTACAAGTTTACTTGTTAGTTATACTATATCTAGAATTAACATACATCATACATAATGTCAGCCAAATCTATTTAAATAAATAAATACATAAATAAATAAATAACTAAACAAACAGCACTCTATAATTGCTAAGTCATGAGATTCACAGTGGCTTAGACCTAGATGATTACTACACAGCTGTTCTTTTTCCCCAGGCAGATTCATACCTTTGAGAATTACTGCTTTGGTGGGAGTAAGAAACTTACTTCATATTAATTTCGTCACATGTGATTAGCATTGCACTACAGTATATATATACTCAAGAAAATATCCTATTTTTAATTTGACCAGAAAGACAATTTTGAAATGCTACTCATGGCAGTAATATTAACTGCCCTTTTAACAAGGGCAGATGAGCCTGTTTGCAGCTTGCGAGGCAGACCAGAATTGCCTCAGTTTTCAAAGGATGGAGACATTACAATTGGAGGAATCTTTTCATTACATGACAACCTTGTAGATGCCAAACCTGCCTTTAAAGAAGAGCCTGAACCACGAAAATGCAAAGAGTAAGTGAAACCTACAAAGCATAACAAATGTAAGAAAAAAATTAAAACTTTAAAATAGTTTTAAATACTGTTATTTATATGTTACAGACTCTTAAGTTTTCTATGCTAAAGCACTTTCATGTTTATGTATATTTCATTATCAAATACAGCTACATTCATAATTAAACTGAAATGACACAGTAGTTGCAGTACTCAATAAATGTACACTATGATCCGAATGACATTTACATTATAGAACCAATAACATGTATCGCATTATTATTTATAGTCCGTGACCAGATGAATAAGTAGAAGTCACAATGGTATTGATGTATTGTAATCACATAAATAATTTGCAGGTATACATCCAGTCACAGGTAAACATGGTACTTGTCCAATATTTGATTATTTCAATGGACTGTGTGTACTTTTTTTTTTTTTTAACCAGTGTTTCAGTGCTGTTCTGAATGTATTTTTATTCACAAAATGTTATCCAATTACTACCAGTGCAGAATTACCTGGGGGGTGGGGGTATTAGTTTATTTATTTATTTATTTTTAACAAAAAATGTGTCTCTGCAACAGTAATAGGCATGACTAGTATCATATTTAGTGATTTCATTCCTGCATGCGGTTCATATTTTCACTTCATTATCACTATAAGAAGCTTAAAGGGCCAGTGTAAGCCTGGAAGGAACGGTTTAGACTGGATTTGAGCCAATGGCTCTGTTGAATGGGGAGGGTTTGTTTATTTAGTTGTTATCTGTATAATTATTCTGTGTATTTTTTTCCAGTTTAAATTTCAGAGAATTCCAATTTGCTCAAACTATGATCTTTGCCACTGAAGAAATAAACAAGAGGTCAGATATACTCCCTGGTATATCACTGGGTTATAAGATATACGATGACTGCAGTTCCATACCTTTGGCTATAAGGGCAGGGATGGTTTTAGTGAATGAACAGGAAGAAAATATGTACTCTAACCAGTCCTGTACCAAGCCATCTACTGCCCATGCTATAATAGGACCTTCTAGTTCTTCACCAACTATAGGAATTGCAACAACAATAAGAGCGTTTCACATACCAGTGGTGAGAAATACTTCACATTTTATAAAACTTTTTCAAAATAAGTAAATAGTACCATATTAGAGGTTTATTTATAATAGTTATGTAACACATATTTTTTACTGCCTCTATTTTCATATGTGTTGTCTTATGTCCAGTGTGTTACAATAGCAGCAGCATACACTTATTTATTTGATGACATCTGTAGGTGGCTCTTTTGCTGGAGGTGGGTTACCCCTTTCAAATCAACAGTACCGTTTTATATTCAGACCCATACGATAGGCATGGTCTAGATAGCAGCTAGCATTTAAAAGGGATGCTTTGTGTAAGTGAGTATGATGTGATAACATCAACTATAACGCTTTGAAAAATTGTGAAATACTATAACATAAAATCATTTAAATTAGACAATATAGTTATTAGGTGTAACAGTTTTGATATGTTACTATTAAGATTATACTGAATAATCTTTTAACATGCTTTGAATACTGCATTGCTTTTTAAATGCAGAAACCTGTGTTTAATGAAAAGTAAAAGATCTGGTACATAAAATATCTCTATACCATTTTCTATTATGTGTTTTCTATACAGATAAGTTTTTTTGCTACCTGTGCATGTTTGAGCAACAGGAATAAGTACCCTTCGTTTTTCAGAACCATACCAAGTGATTATTATCAAAGCACAGCCCTGGCACAGCTTGTGAAGCATTTCGGATGGACTTGGGTTGGAACCATTAGAAGTGACAATGATTATGGCAACTCAGGAATGGCTACCTTTGTGCAAGCAGCCCGACAGGAGGGTGTTTGCATTGAATATTCTGAGGCCATTTTCAGAACTAATCCAAGAGAGAAATTTCTTAAAACAGTAAATGTTATAAAAGAAGCTTCTTCAAAGGTTATAGTGGCTTTCACATCGCCCATAGATCTGGAATTCCTGATAAAAGAACTTCTGTTTCAGAATGTTACTGGTTTTCAGTGGATAGGCACTGAAGCTTGGATTTCTGACAAAGACCTTGCAGCAGGAGAAAGTTTCAGAGTTCTGGGTGGGGCACTGGGTTTCACAGTCGGTAATGCAGTAATTACAGGTTTGAAGGAGTTTTTACTGAATGTCCGTCCATCTGACACCCCTGGGAATTCAGGTTTAAAAGATTTTTGGGAAACTGTTTTCAGTTGCACCCTGACTACCCAAGACAAGACTGCATCGGTTAATCCATGCACAGGGTCTGAGAATTTAGCAGAGGTAAAGAATCAGTACACTGATGTAACTGATCTGGGAAATGCCAATGATGTCTATGAAGCTGTGTATGCTGTAGCCCATTCACTACACAATCTGTTTACATGCGAAAGTGGCCAGGGACCTTTTGCTGGTAAGACGTGTGCAAATAAGAAGAAGATTGAACCATGGCAGGTAAGCGACTATGTTTTATACTATTAGGAATTACATTCCTGTGTGCATCATTGTGCTAACATCTTGTCTTTTTGTAGGTAGTGCATTATCTTAAAACAGTTAATTTCACTACCAAGAATGGAGTGAATGTTTATTTTGATGAGAATGGGGATCCAACTGCAAGATATGCATTAGTTAACTGGCAACTCGATAAGGAGAGCAGCACACAATGTGTTACAGTTGGTCTCTATGATGCATCTTTACCAGAAGGACAACAGTTTATTATGAATAACGTCAGTATTGTTTGGGCAGGTGGTCAGGATAAGGTAATGTCTACCTAATAATATTTTAACTTTATCAATATTGTATTAATGTTCATAGATATGTGTACAAATGTAAGTGTGCAATACAGACACACAGTAGGAGAAGGTGAATGACAGCCTTAGAGATTAAAACACAGGTAATAAGCACTAGATTCATCACTAGCAGGGGATAATAATTCAAGATAATGGGCTGTATATATAAATGTTTTCTGTGCATAAATAACTCTTTTTGGCGTACTTCCGTGTTTTATGTATGGTACGGTATAAATTAGGTTTAAGGTTTAATATTGTCTTAACCATATTATATGCTCAGTCATGGTGGTGTAACTCCAGGGATGTTTTTTGGTTTATTACTTTTAACTACTTATGGGTGGTGCTTTGCAGAAAATTAAAAACAGCTGACATGTTATATGTTTTATTTGTTTGCACATTTGCACAAAAAGGTCTATAATACATGTATCAGGCTTTTATTACTGTATGTGTAGGCTACTATCCTCTCCTAGCAACTAATAAATGAAGGAATTGCTACGCTATAATATTTATTTTGTCGTTGCCTGTCAACAGGCAAAGGCAAAATAAAAGAAAACTTATTTTTTAGTTTAGTTTATTCAACCAGTATATCAATTTCCTCTTGACTGAAATTAAATAGCAGTTTGATCTATTCTTGTTTTCACTAGGAGTTTAATAAGATACACCTGAGCTTGTTACCTTTACACTGTGGCTAATCAAGCTCCTATTAAAACCTGGATTAGGAGTCTATTTCCATCCCTGCTTTAAAAGAATAATACTTTGGGGGACGCCATGTACAATACGAACTTGGAAACTAAGTTGTACTTGTTAAATACGAAAATGGTCACACGTCGATCACGTACCTCAATTTCACCTCAAGTAATATATGCAATAATGCAAGCTGGTGTATAATGTATTCCTTTGCAACAACTTATGGTGAAAGAAGACAGGTGTATACATCACAGATAAGTTAAAAATGAAATAACAGCATTGTGATTTTGTCCCCAAACCCCATGATATGAACATTGTTAATACATACATCCCAATGTCTTGATTATTCAATATTGTGAGTGCTGACAGAATGTAATACATTGTAATTGTTTTCAAGGTGCCTAAATCAGTGTGCAGTGAGAGCTGTCCTCCAGGCACTCGGAAGGCTGTTCAGAAAGGAAAGCCTGTTTGTTGCTTTGACTGCATAGCATGTGCTGAAGGAGAAATCAGCAATCAGACAGGTAGGGAAGGAGCACTGGACAAATAAAACACTGAGATCTGTACGTAAATGTAATAATAATAATAATAATAATAATAATAATAATAATAATAAGAAGAAGAAGAAGAAGAAGAAGAAGAAGAATAGTATTGTAAATAAGATGTTCAGGTGTAACTGCAGACTTTACACCATTTTTTGTTTATTTTTTCTTGCAGATTCTATTGCTTGTGTGACGTGCCCTTTGGAATACAGGTCGAATAACCAAAGAAACCACTGCATCTTAAAAGCCATTGAATTCCTATCATTTGGTGAAATCATGGGGATGTTGCTGATGATCCTTTCATTGATTGGGGCTTGTTTAACCACTGCTATAGCTATTGTTTTCTTTCGATTCAGAGATACCCCCATTGTAAGAGCGAATAACTCTGAACTCAGTTTCCTTCTTCTGTTTTCATTAGCACTGTGTTTCCTTTGTTCACTTACTTTCATTGGCCAGCCCTCTGAGTGGTCCTGTATGTTGCGCCACACTGCCTTTGGGATCATATTTGTTCTGTGTATCTCTTGTGTTCTGGGGAAAACAATAGTTGTGTTAATGGCATTTAGAGCTACACTTCCTGGTGATAATATGATGAAATGGTTTGGGCCTGTCCAGCAGAGGTTAAGTGTTTTTGCATTCACATTCATTCAGGCCTTAATTTGCACTCTTTGGTTAATAATATCCCCTCCTTTTCCAAACAAAAACATGAACTCTTTTAAAGACAGAATCATTTTAGAATGTGACCTGGGATCTGCTGCAGCATTTTATGCTGTGTTAGGGTATATTGGGTTTCTTGCTGCCATGTGTTTTGTGCTTGCTTTTCTGGCCAGGAAGCTGCCAGACAACTTTAATGAAGCAAAGTTCATTACATTTAGCATGCTCATATTCTGTGCTGTTTGGATCACTTTCATCCCAGCTTACATTAGTTCACCTGGGAAATACACAGTTGCTGTAGAAATATTTGCAATTTTAGCTTCCAGCTTTGGTTTGCTCTTCTGTATTTTTGCTCCTAAATGTTATATTATATTATTTAAGCCTGAGAAGAATACAAAAAAATATTTGATGGGAAAAGTGCCCTCGAAGTCACTTTGAAAAAAATTAATAAAGATGTTCTTAAAATATGAAAAGTTAAACATTCACTTAATTTGAGGTGTTGTATTACATTTAGAACCACTGCCATGCAGGAGGTGTCACTTTAACATGGTATAAAAACACATTCATTCAAGCGTTGTAGCCCCTGCATTAGGTCCCTTTTTAAAGACAGCTTCAAAGTTGCTCTTATACAGCATGCTTGAAGATTAACAATAACACAACATATAAATGAAATATAAAATGGGCATTATATTATACCAAGTTTGTCATTTATATCTTTTTTTCTAGCTACAGTATTATAACGTATTTTAAAGTAGCTACATTTGTAAACCAGCACACTGTATTGTCAGGCAGAATTTTCTGTTCCCATGTGATACCAGATTAGGCAGGTTTTATTATACGCTGTTGGATGCTATAAATTCTGTAATATGTTTTACGCATGCCCTGTTGTTAAGTGACTGCTAGTAAAATTTTTTACAGTTTGTAGGATTTGAATGAAAAATATTTCAAACACAGATATTTATCTGAGAGTGTTTAGAGATATCTTAATTTGTTTATTTCGGTATTGGAACATTTCAACTGTAGGCCATATTTTCATCAACAGCCACTGTTTGAATAAAGTGCAGCAAAAAAAAAATTATAATAATAATGACAATAATGCATGTCTTTCATGTTTTCTTACTTTTTTATTTTCACAAAACTTAACATAATTATTTTTCCTTGACCCCCCAAAAAATCATAAGGTCTAAACAGGTGTTTTAAACAGTATTGCTTACATAAATATAAATTATTATTATTATTTGTTTATTTAGCAGACGCCTTTATCCAAGGCAACTTACAGAGACTAGGGTGTGTGAACTATGCATCAGCTGCAGAGTCACTTACAATTACGTCTCACCCGAAAGACGGAGCACAAGGAGGTTAAGTGACTTGCTCAGGGTCACACAATGAGTCAGTGGCTGAGGTGGGATTTGAACCGGGGACCTCCTGGTTATCCTATTATCAGTTTGTTTAAGGTCATTGGCCTGTTGTGGAAACTTATGTTCAGAAGTCAATTACATATAAAACAAAAGGATATATGAATGATTGCTTATTTATCTAATGCCTGGGAACCAACCATTTTCTCCAAATCAGGAGAACATGTCTTCAGATATGATGTCACTTTTACAGCTTTCTCTTTAAAACCAACAGAGCCTTGATTACAGCAGCGCTGTTGCTATCTAGCATACTGATTGAATACCATTTTATGCTATGAATGTAACATTTAAAACAGCTGTGATCATATCTTTTATCCTTTAGATCGACTAGACAATAGAAAAGCTGGTTGCCCGTGGGAATTTAAAAGTGATTATCAAAGAGAAAACAGGAGTTGGATTATAACATCTACATTTAGCAGCTCTACTGTAAACTACAGTCATTAAAACGTGTAACTGATCTAATTGCAGTCTGTGTTTGTTTTTCCTGCAAAAAAATTAAAAGGCTTCCCTGAAATAGGAAGTTAATCATCACAAATAGGAGGCTGTGTGGTCCAGTGGTTAAAGAAAAGGGCTTGTAACCAGGAGGTCCCCGGTTCAGATCCCACCTCAGCCATTGACTCATTGTGTGACCCTGAGCAAGTCACTTAATCTCCTTGTGCTCCGTCTATCGGGTGAGACGTAGTTGTAAGTGATTCTGCAGCTGATGCATAGTTCACACACCCTAGTCTCTGTAAGTCGCCTTGGATAAAGGCGTCTGCTAAATAAACAAATAATAATACAAAATGGGTGTTTACCTTTAAGGCACCCGAACCTGAAAACTTTATACTAAAGACTTCTCGTCAGAGCAGTGTGATGTGGCTGTTGTTCTGCCCCCATTATATTGCTCTGAACGCAGGCAGAGAGCATAGCAGCAGGAGCAGGTTGGCGTGGCTGTGGCCCATGTGTGTGCCTTTATTTTACAGCAAGACCTTCCAATATGTAACACGTTAAAATATAAAAATATCCCATGAGTAAAGAATAAGTTATGTAGGACTTACTTTACCCCAGTGAATTAACTACAAAACAAAGAATGCCAAATAGCAGTTCAAGTTATTGTTTTGTTTTGTTTATTCTCGAAATAAATAGAACATCAAATCAGTAGACACATTTTAAACACATTTTATTTATTTCTTCACAGTAAACAGTGGCCATAGACACGTTTTCATAAAGTAATAACATGATGTTTACTTGTGCCTTTTTGTAGCCAAACAAGCAAACGAAAACTGAAATTTAACTTTAAACACTTCAAATAAAACAAAAATGTGGAAATGGCATTGTAAAGTGAAGGGAGGAAAAAAACTCACCACTTTGGTTCTCGTTTATTACATTCCACATAACTGAAAGTCACAACAGAATATATATATAAAAATCACTACACAACATTTTCAGGAAGTTGGGTACTGTTTAAACAAGGCATTTCAGAATGACGTGCTTGCTTTTTTTCTGTCTCATGAGATTCTGACTCTCTCTAAAGCAGCACAACACATTTTTGTCCCAGATGGCTTTCCACAGAGATCACTATGCATGCGCATAATCTGGTTTATTTACTTTTTGCTGTCTAAAACTTTAAAATAGATGCATATATATATATATATGTGTGTATATATATATATATATATATATATATATATATATATATACAGTACTGTGCAAAAGTTTTAGGCAGGTGTGAAAAAATGCTGTAAAGTAAGAATGCTTTCAAAAATAGACATGTTAATAGATTATATTCATCAATTAACTAAATGCAAAGTGAGTGAACAGTAGAAAAATCTAAATCAAATCCATATTTGGTGTGACCACCCTTTGCCTTCAAAACAGCATCAATTCTTCTAGGTACACTTGTACAAAGTCAGGGATTTTGTAGGCATATAGTCAGGTGTGTGATTAAACAATTATACCAAACAGGTGCTAATGATCATCAATTCAATATGTAGGTTGAAACACAATCATTAACTGAAACAGAAACAGCTGTGTAGGAGGAATAAAACTGGGTGAGGAACAGCCAAACTCAGCTAACAAGGTGAGGTTGCTGAAGACAGTTTACTGTCAAAAGTCATACACCATGGCAAGACTGAGCACAGCAACAAGACACAAAGTGGTTATACTGCATCAGCAAGGTCTCTCCCAGGCAGAAATTTCAAGGCAGACAGGGGTTTCCAGATGTGCTGTCCAAGCTCTTTTGAAGAAGCACAAAGAAATGGGCAACGTTGAGGACCGTAGACGCAGTGGTCGGCCAAGGAAACTTACTGCAGCAGATGAAAGACACATCATGCTTACTTCCTTCGCAATCGGAAGATGTCCAGCAGTGCCATCAGCTCAGAATTGGCAGAAAACAGTGGGACCCTGGTACACCCATCTACTGTCCGGAGAAGTCTGGTCAGAAGTGGCCTTCATGGAAGACTTGCGGCCAAAAGCCATACCTCTGACGTGGAAACAAGGCCAAGCGACTCAACTATGCACGAAAACACAGGAGCTGGGGTGCAGAAAAATGGCAGCAGGTGCTCTGGACTGATGAGTCAAAATTTGAAATATTTGGCTGTAGCAGAAGGCAGTTTGTTCGCTGAAGGGCTGGAGAGCGGTACACGAATGAGTGTCTGCAGGCAACAGTGAAGCATGGTGGAGGTTCCTTACAAGTTTGGGGCTGCATTTCTGCAAATGGAGTTGGGGATTTGGTCAGAATTAATGGTCTCCTCAATGCTGAGAAGTACAGGCAGATACTTATCCATCATGCAATACCATCAGGGAGGCATCTGATTGGCCCCAAATTTATTCTGCAGCATGACAACGACCCCAAACATACAGCGAAAGTCATTAAGAACTATCTTCAGCATAAAGAAGAACAAGGAGTCCTGGAAGTGATGGTATGGCCCCACAGAGCCCTGATCTCAACATCATCGAGTCTGTCTGGGATTACATGAAGAGAGAGAAGCAACTGAGGCTGCCTAAATCCACAGAAGAACTGTGGTTAGTTCTCCAAGATGTTTGGGCCAACCTACCTGCCGAGTTCCTTCAAAAACTGTGTGCAAGTGTACCTAGAAGAATTGATGCTTGATGCTGTTTTGAAGGCAAAGGGTGGTCACACCAAATATGGATTTGATTTAGATTTTTCTTCTGTTCACTCACTTTGCATTTAGTTAATTGATAAATATAATCTATTAACATGTCTATTTTTGAAAGCATTCTTACAACTTTTGTGCAAAAGTTTTAGGCAGGTGTGAAAAAATGCTGTAAAGTAAGAATGCTTTCAAAAATAGACATGTTAATAGATTATATTCATCAATTAACTAAATGCAAAGTGAGTGAACAGTAGAAAAATCTAAATCAAATCCATATTTGGTGTGACCACCCTTTGCCTTCAAAACAGCATCAATTCTTCTAGGTACACTTGTACAAAGTCAGGGATTTTGTAGGCATATAGTCAGGTGTATGATTAAACAATTATACCAAACAGGTGCTAATGATCATCAATTCAATATGTAGGTTGAAACACAATCATTAACTGAAACAGAAACAGCTGTGTAGGAGGAATAAAACTGGGTGAGGAACAGCCAAACTCAGCTAACAAGGTGAGGTTGCTGAAGACAGTTTACTGTCAAAAGTCATACACCATGGCAAGACTGAGCACAGCAACAAGACACAAAGTGGTTATACTGCATCAGCAAGGTCTCTCCCAGGCAGAAATTTCAAGGCAGACAGGGGTTTCCAGATGTGCTGTCCAAGCTCTTTTGAAGAAGCACAAAGAAACGGGCAACGTTGAGGACCGTGAGACGCAGTGGTCGGCCAAGGAAACTTACTGCAGCAGATGAAAGACACATCATGCTTACTTCCCTTCGCAATCGGAAGATGTCCAGCAGTGCCATCAGCTCAGAATTGGCAGAAAACAGTGGGACCCTGGTACACCCATCTACTGTCCGGAGAAGTCTGGTCAGAAGTGGCCTTCATGGAAGACTTAGGCCAAAAAGCCATACCTCCGGCGTGGAAACAAGGCCAAGCGACTCAACTATGCACGAAAACACAGGAGCTGGGGTGCAGAAAAATGGCAGCAGGTGCTCTGGACTGATGAGTCAAAATTTGAAATATTTGGCTGTAGCAGAAGGCAGTTTGTTCGCTGAAGGGCTGGAGAGCGGTACACGAATGAGTGTCTGCAGGCAACAGTGAAGCATGGTGGAGGTTCCTTACAAGTTTGGGGCTGCATTTCTGCAAATGGAGTTGGGGATTTGGTCAGAATTAATGGTCTCCTCAATGCTGAGAAGTACAGGCAGATACTTATCCATCATGCAATACCATCAGGGAGGCATCTGATTGGCCCCAAATTTATTCTGCAGCATGACAACGACCCCAAACATACAGCGAAAGTCATTAAGAACTATCTTCAGCGTAAAGAAGAACAAGGAGTCCTGGAAGTGATGGTATGGCCCCACAGAGCCCTGATCTCAACATCATCGAGTCTGTCTGGGATTACATGAAGAGAGAGAAGCAACTGAGACTGCCTAAATCCACAGAAGAACTGTGGTTAGTTCTCCAAGATGTTTGGGCCAACCTACCTGCCGAGTTCCTTCAAAAACTGTGTGCAAGTGTACCTAGAAGAATTGATGCTGTTTTGAAGGCAAAGGGTGGTCACACCAAATATGGATTTGATTTAGATTTTTCTTCTGTTCACTCACTTTGCATTTAGTTAATTGATAAATATAATCTATTAACATGTCTATTTTTGAAAGCATTCTTACTTTACAGCATTTTTTCACACCTGCCTAAAACTTTTGACAGTACTGTATATATATATATATATATATATATATATATACACATATATATATATATATATATATATATATATATATATATATATATATATATATATATATATATATATATATATATATATATATATATATATAGTTACCATGACATCAAAAAGCCTGTAAATACCTCCAATGTTTGTTTTCAAACAATTTTCCTTGAGAAAGGCATGTTAAACATACCGAAACGTTGGGAAGTTGGCTCATATATATATATATATATATATATATATATATATATATATATATATATATATATATATGTATTGCTGTACATATATAACAAGTTACCATATATATACACTACCAGTCAAAAGTTTTAGAACACCTCCATTTTCCCAGTTTTTATTGAAATTTACGCAGTTTAATGTCTCAATGTACTCTGAAATTAAAGCATAGAACAAATAAACAATTGGAGATAAAAAAGAAATCATGAAATCGTTTTGTTTAACAAAATTTAATCTAAATTTTTGACTCATCAAAGTATATATATATATATATATATATATATATATATATATATATATATATATATATATATATATATATATATATATATATAAAACGACTGGCCCATCTTAGTACACCTACCCCTAAGGGTGACATACAATATGCAACAGACAAACCAATGGACAGTTAGGGCACACTACATATAGACACAGTTTCTAACACTCTCAATAACTTGCTAATAACTTCCTTTCATTGAAATTGGATAACCAATTACCTTCATATAATGATGGAGACATTACAATTGGGGGAATATTTTCATTTCATGGGTGTGAAGTGTTTTTACATTCACATTCATTCAGGCTGTCTATATCTCCACCTTTCCCAAACAAAAACATGAACTTCAAAAGATACAATTAGTTTTAGAGTGTGACCTGGGAACTGCTGCAGCATTTTATGCTGTGTTAGGGTATATTGGGTTTCTTGCTGCCATGTGTTTTGTGCTCGCTTTTCTGGCCCGTAACCTACCAGATAACTTTAATGAAGCGAAATTCATTACATTTAGCATGCTCATATTCAGTGCTGTTTGGATCACCTTTATCCCGGCTTATATGAGTTCACCTGGGAAGTATACTGTAGCAGTAGAAATATTTGCTATTTTAGCTTCTAGAGTTGGTTTTCTTTTCTATATTTTTGCTCTCCAATGTTATGTTACATTACTGAAACCTGAGAAGAATACAAAAAAAAACATTTGATGGATGCTATATACTAAAACCTAAAGAGATAAAATTTTACTTGAGTTTATAGCTTACTGTATTACATTCACAATATTACAGGTTAATAATATTCAGAATACAGCGTTAGTTATTCACAGAGGTTGTATAGCTTTTTTTTTAAATAACCCTTCAAACTTCTCAAGGTCATTTCAATCAGGAGAAGCTGCTAATACAAATGAGCCCCTTCCATTCTCAAATCTGTTTTACAGTACTGTATGCAGCATGTCTGTTTTTATGATCTGTGCTGTTGATGCTCAAGTCACTGGGATGCAATAGGTCCTGCCACTCACAGGAACACAGTATTAGCACCTTACACAGAAATACTTTCTCCCATCTGAATTACAATAATATTAATTTGTGTATCTTTTGATAATCTCATGATACAGTATGTGTTCTAAATCACCATATATTTATGTTTTTGCTCTGACCAGTATGTTTTACCTTTGGGACAGTCTCTGATCAAACCCTAAGTCTGGTTTAAAATGATCACTAGTCATTTCTTCAATAGAAATTATCAGACAAACTCACTGGTTCAGTGGGAATGAATTGACTGGCACATACACCAAGTGCACCCCTGTGGACATTTTTACACTGGTCTCAAAAACATTTTAAGATAAACATTTCCACCTTGCACGCTATTGCTCAGAGACTGTCATAAAAATGCTGGTGACTTTATAAAACATGGTAAATGGGAAACAGTAATAAATGAAGACGAAATGTGAAAAAAACAAAACATACCCAGGGGCATAATCAATAGAATTTATTCCATATACCACAAGATTCCAAGACTCTTTATATCTCCGATCTCAATTGAATATGTACTGCTGTAGAGATACGTAAAAGAGATTGTGAGATATGGATGGTGCCGCTATACTGTAAATCCCTGCAATGGATTCTAATACTCAATAACTTTTGCTAAAGAATACAATTACAATTACAATTCTCTAGATATACGTAAGACTGTACATTGTTACGTGCTGCATGTCTTTAACATACCCAGTGGGAGATAATATATTCTGTTTGGTAATTTTTATTTTTATTTTTTTAAACTCCAACAAGGTCATTGTAGCAATCACTAAGTGCTCTGATTAATTGCAAGTTCATACCTACAGCAAGTTTATGATTACAATTCAATTGGTATTCCAGATTAAAAATTGATTTTACCTTTGAGAATACACGATTTGAGAGTAAGAACTTAACTTGGATAATTTAATCTCAGGTGATTTCACAACATACTATTTAAACTCATGAAGTCATAGTTTTGCAAGTCTGATCAGAAAGACCATTTTGAAATGCTACTCCTGTTCGTCGTATTAACTGCTCGCTTAACAAGGGCAGAAGAGGCTCTTTGCAGGTTACAAGGAACACAAGTTCAGCCTCATTTTTCAAAGGATGCAGACATTATAATTGGAGGAATCTTTTCATTTCATGACAGTTTTCTTGATGCCAAACCCACATATAATGTCACCCCTGAACCACCAAGATGCAAAAGGTAAGATAATTACAGATACAATTTGTTCTGTCATTAGGCTACAGATACTCTTTTTTATACTATAATTTTACTTTACATTCTGTTCCCCTTTAAACAATAGCCACAAATTTAACAAAATGTGGGAAATGGGAATATTAATTGATTCAAATATTAAATGGATGGTGGATCAACTCTGTTTTGAATCATATAATTGATGTTTTGTTTATTGTTCAATAGAATTAATTGCATTAAGTGCATTTCTCTAAATTTATCATGTGACTGCTTTTTCATTGTTTAGTGTATTATGTCAGCCTGGGAGGTTTTTTAAACCAAAATTGATTTACAGTAAAAATAAAGCAAACATATATATATATATATATATATATATATATATATATATATATATATATATATATATATATATATATATATATATATATATACCGTAAAACATTAAATAAATGCCCCAGCATTTATATTTTCAATATTTGCCAGTAGCCTCTGCGTTTATTATGTAAGATCACTAGCATCTGCAAATACTTCAGATGCAATCATGAAAAAGCTGCCTGAGCACTTATAGAAACGACATAAGTAAATTACAACATTCCAGCAACATCATTAAAGGTTGTGTCAGTGGGTAATAACAGTTTGTATTGTAATAATAATACAATCAGTAAAATCCACTAGACAGCCCTGTAAATACCAGAACACATGCGTGTATTAAGGTATGATTGCAGCACAATAAAAAAACAAACATGGTTTTAAAATTAATAAAAGCAATAAGTATCATCTTTATTAACACATATTATATTTATTGTTTACCCTCAAAACGTGTACATTGGTAAGCATGGATAATCGATTAAAAATTAACCAGCAACGAATCTTTATTGCAAAACAACCACATGAAATACTGTGTTAATACGAAAAATAAGTTCATACTGTTGGCCCACAACACACTCAAAAATGCTTCAAACTGTTTAAAGATTAACAATAAAATCAATACAAGTACCAGTTTTTATCACAATATCAAAGCAAAAGTGACTAATTTGTTTTCATAACGTGTACATTGATAAATAAGAATGCTGGAAAAGGAGCAAAATGCAAATATTCATTGCAAGACTCAATGCAAGAAGTACTGTTAAAAAAAAACAAAACAAAAAAAAAAACACCTTACAAATACACTAAAAGGCAACCCGGTTAATATCAGAAAACAAGTTTGTATTTGGCTTACTTTCAGCACGCTCAAAAAAGCTTCACAACTGGTTTTAAAATGAATAACATCACAAAAAAATATGCATTACGTGTACCTTAAAATAAGTTCAACTCAGTTTTCTTATCATTCATCATGAGTCTCAGGCTCGCTTCATTGCTGTTGAAAAACAAATTGGTAAGCTCGCTGTACAGCCATGTGTGTGTATTGACTGGAACATTCAGTATGAATTATATTATTATTCATAACCCGGCATTTAAAAGAGACCCAGCGCCAAGTACCATATTTCTCAGAAGCCCCAGCGCTTATTAGAGACCGGCGAGTATTGGAGACCGGCGATTACTTGAAGTTTTACGGTATCTATACTAGGCTAAGAGTACAGGAATGATTCAGCTTAAAGGGATTTAAAACAAGAAAATACTTCCTTTTTATTGTAGGCCTGATGCCTTTTTAATTTTTTTTTTGTGCATTTTCCTTACAGTTTAAATCTAAGAGAATTTCAATTTGCTCAGAGTATGATCTTTGCCATTGAAGAAATAAATAACAGTTCAGAGCTACTTCCTAGTGTTTCTCTGGGCTACAAACTATATGATGATTGTTGTTCCACACTTATGGCTATAAGAGCAGCATTGGCTCTAGTGAATGGACAGGAAGAACGAACGGATCTCAACTCCTGCACCAAACAATCTACTGTTCCTGCTTTTATAGGACATTCTGGGTCATCATCAAGCATAGGAGTCGCAACAACTCTTAGACCTTTTCAAATACCAATGGTGGGAACTATATTATATTTATATGATAAATATCATGTACATTTTTTTTTTTTTTAGAAATAAAGTATAGCATGTTATCTGAACAAGTTAAAGCTACAGACATAAATGGTAAAAGTCAAGCTTATAAAAAATGCTTTGTTTGCTATTGATAAATGCATGTAAAGCTATAATATTATGTTTAATCAAAGCCCTAAACCTGCTGCAAAAAGAAAATTGAGTTTCACTGAAAAATAAACGTATTTAAATTGATCTGATCATCAACTTACTGTAGCAATAGTGTTTTTAATTCACATGTTGGTAATGTTGCAGTTCTATGAAATTATTTATATATATATATAAAGTTTTTAAAACATTGTTTACATAAACAATGTACTTGTACTTTTTTGGATTACCTTGTTAATCTAACAGCTTTACTTTATATTTATAGTTATCATGTAATATGCTAATACTTTCTTTTGTTATTGCTGTTGTATCAAGATGATTTGAAATATAGGAATTTTCTCATCTTTTAATAATTTAAAGTTTTAGTTTATTGCTATTTTCTTTCAACACAGATTTATTTAATTTTGTTATCATTTAAAATAAAATGTTTTATTATATATGTTGTCCCCTTTTAAGGTTGCCTTACGTTTTACATAATGTTTTATTTTATTTGTATAATTAAATTATTTTGTTATTTCCTATTTTCCTTCAACACAGATAAGTTATTTTGCAACCTGTGCATGTCTCAGCAACAAAAAGGAGTTTCCTTCATTTTTCAGAACCATACCAAGTGATTATTATCAAAGCAGAGCCCTGGCACAGCTTGTGAAGCATTTTGGATGGACTTGGATTGGGGCAATTAGAAATGATGATGACTATGGCAACACAGGAATGGCTACATTTGTGAAAGCAGCCCAAGAGGAGGGGGTTTGCATTGAATATTCAGAGGCTATTTACAGAACGTATCCAAGAGAAAAACTAATTAAAACTGTAGATGTTATAAAAAAGTCATCTTCAAAGGTTATTGTAGCTTTCACTGCTTACCTAGATCTTGAAGTTTTGCTTAAAGAACTGTTGCTTCAGAATGTTACTGGATTTCAGTGGGTAGGCACTGAAGCTTGGACTTCTGCCGAATCTCAT